>JAPZDZ010000022.1:7327759-7340135 GCA_029783805.1 Acanthurus tennentii
TTAGCACTCTCAGATAATGTTGTAACAAAAAATAATCATGTGACCTTAATGGTTTTCAAATACAAAACTTCTGTAGTACTGACATAATTAAAATGCATCAGAAAGACCCTTACTGCATTGTACCATATGATAATGCATGCTTATTTGCATGTGTGTACTTTAATGAGGATCTGAGTTGTCAATTTCAGACCAGAACAAGGCAACACAATTCTTTCTCTTCTAATAACAACAAACTGAGCTGTCCTTAACACTTCCTGACACCCTGAAGAAGAAAACAAACATCTTAAGTCATGACTACGCTCTCATGAATGTGTGTGTGCGTGTGTGTATGTATGTGTGTGTGTGTATGTGTGTGTGTGTAGGCATGTAGGTGTCTAAGCAGACACAAACAAACATTAGACAGAATGGGACTCACTATGATCAAAGGAAGGTAGTGAGAGAGCAGAGGAGGAAAAATACTTGGACCTCTTTCATCTTAATATCGATATACACACTCGCTTACACAGAAAACACACACACACACACGTGTCAAAGTCCCCCTGTTATTACCAAAAATATTTTAACAGGTTGTACAGAGTAACAGGAAATGTCGAACAAAATGTGCCAGGTCACATAAGTACAGATTAGTGAGCTGTCATCAGCCGCCTCCAACACACACAACAACACACACGAAAACACAACCAGACAGGTACACACATTTTCTGAACATAGTGACTCACACACACACACACACACACACACACACAATCGGTTCTCCAGAGACTCTATAGTACTAAGAATTTTCACACAAAACTGCACAAGAACAGGCACACACACTCACACACACCCACACACACAAAGTTACCTGGTACTGTTTACCAGCAGAGAGACAGGGGTTGGACACACACTGAGGGCAGCACTGTCCCGGCTGGATCACTAAGTTCTCATGCTGAAGAAAAAGAAGAAAAGCAGTCTGTTAAGACACATTATGTCTTATCTGATTAAGCTGTGTAAGATGAAAACTGCCGAAACAGAAGATATAAAAATCATATATGACACATCAAGACACTGTGGTTTTTAAGCAGCAGAACAGAACAGGTTGGAGAAATTTGTTGACTGACAGCAGCTGTGCCCAATGACTGCAGAGTCTTAAAAGTCCTTCCCCTCTGGGACGTTTTGAGTCAGCCATTAACAAACCCAATCAGCTCTTGGGTTGATAAGTGGCTACAGCTTTGCTCTGGAATTGTTGGAAGATTTTTTTTCCATACTCTCATGGCAAGCAGTTTGTCTTTACTTCAGGTGTGTTAAGATGGGCCAACACCTGTGGTAGTACAAGATGAGATATATTGATGAGATGTATAGATGATATATGTGTGTGTGTGTATTATGGTGTGGGTGTGCGAGTGAGTGTGTGTGTGTGTGTGTGTGTCAAGAGGTGGGTCTTTTTTTAAAAAAGATTATTCAGAGCAATCTAAAACCGCCTAGAAGGGAAAAAGTGTAACAGCAAATAGGATCACCTTTGTCTGGTGTTTCTATACACTTTAAGCACAGCCATATACCAAACAGCTTCTCTTTGAGTTCTAAGGTAAGGCATATAGGCATGAAAGTATGAAAGTATAATCAATTATGCATTGAGTAAAAATTCATTGTCTTCTTGTCTGACTTTGGATTTCATGGGCAAAGAGCACATTTAGCAAAGAGTCAGATCCTTCCTTCAATTTTTCTGCCAATGCATTAATTGAATTTGGACAAAGTGAACTGGTAAGGGCAGACACAGAGCCATAATGACTGCAAGTGTGAAATTAATAACAAATAGTGTGTTTTGTTTCCAGAAACTCACTGGCTTGCAGGCCACTTGCTGACACTCTGCAACTGAACACTGGACTTTCCCATCGCTGCAGACACATTTGGAGCAGAGGCTGGGCTTCCACTCCTCACCATCTCTGTACACAGTCCCCTGCCAGGAGCAAGACTCTGACATACACATACATACACACACACACACACACAGACACACACACAGACATAAACAGAGAATAAGCAAACAGTGAAAAGGGGCGTCAGGTAATGAGCTGACTGTTCAAGCATTGTTTGCCCTCACACTCATTGATTTACAGTGCAGAAGAAACGCGGCCGCTAATTAGCTGCTAACTGTTTAGATGCTTCATTGCAGCTCCAAGACATCATTAGAATGGAGACTGACCTTTCAGTTTGGATCCAGCAGCTCTGTGCAGCTAAAAACTCAGGATCTGTCACTAAAACAACATGTCTGACAAGATGCAACACACACTGTGACCTGGACAAGGACTCCTAAGGTCAGCTAAAAATCCAGCCATATGGTAGAGTTTCAGGAAAGTAAATTAGCCAGTAAGAAAATAATATTTATATGAGGCAGAACAATATGTATCCTGGGTTTTGTCTCAAGAAAAAATATTGAATTAAACAGGATTAATTTATCTAGGTAGTGATATTCCTTTATGGCTGCAAGGATCCTCCAGAAGCCAAAAGAGACTATAACTAATTTCCAGTAGCATTCACATTCACACACAAAGATAATTGTAATGCATCATATTGCTCACCACTGCAACCCTAAAAACATTAATCATTTTACTATACAAACAACACACAGCTCCTTTATTTGCATTGAGAATATTTAGAGTGTTATTACAGCTTTGTGTGGATGGATGAATAAGCTTACACCTTTGGACTTTGGAGAAAAACTTGAACATGGTTGTATTAAGCCACTATTCTAAAAACAAAAAGTTATGTGTATTCTCATGGTAATGTTTTGTAAGCTAATGTGTTCAAACAAAAAAATGAAGCCTCTCAGTCCCAACCAGCACCAATGCTTTGGTTGACAGCCTCAGTCTGTCTGTCAGTCTGGGGTGAATGCATAAAAACAGCCACCAGAAAGGAGAACTATCACCGAAACCCATTTGAGGTTGAAACTACCTGAACTGAGAGCAGGAGCTCATGTTTATTGAAAGAGGGAGAAGTGAGCTAACCTGAGGCATTGTGCTCTCAGGACTGTCAGCTCCATCACAAACACACTTAGACTCCGTTTTTTCCTGTGTGAATGTCTAAGTGCAGACCATGGGGCAAGTCACTGTGTGTGTGTGTGTGTGTGTGTGTGTGTGTCTGTGTGTGTGTGTCTGTCTGTGTGGCATTTCATGTTTGTCTGTGTGTGAGTCTTCCTGCCTTGAAATAGGTATTTTTGTCTGGGGTTTAGTTTGCATGCATGAATGTGCCAGTAATTTGAGTCACTGTTTCTCTGTTCCATTTTGCACAACATTGTGTATTTGTGAGATATTTTTGCGTACTTGCAAGCTTTTCTTTAGTCTGAGTAACCAAGCAGCAATTGAGTCAATTTCACCATCAGTGACAAATAGTCTTAGTTTTTTACACACTATGTTCTATGAGAGCAAAAATGCAACTAAAATGCAATTGGACTTTATTGGCTTTCTGGTCTTTTAACAAAACTCAAACACATACATGAAAGTGAACATATAGGCCTTAAGTTTGGTAACAGAGTACATTAAAATGTTAAATTTGTTGTGAAAAGGTACCATTGTAGATAAGATCATGTATATTGTTTTGTTCTTAAAATTCATAGTGTGCATGCAACTATCATGTCTGAGGCTTTCACAAGCATTTGAATGTGCCAATAACACATAGCTTCAGAATAGTCTTTACTTGGCATAACAGAATAATACGTTAAGTCAATTTATGTACCTTGAGTCATAAATTAAAAAACGGTCTGCTTGAAGGGAGTTGGCCAATTAAAAATGTTAAGGAGTACAGTAAACTGCATAAACAAAAGCATTTGGAGATAACACACAAAAAAAGGAAAACAAGTGTGTTCCTCTCAATAAATGCATGAAAACCTGACTGCATTTTGAGCATGTAGTCCTGGTAGTGTCCTCACCTCCACTGCGGCCACATTTGGGACAGCACTCTCCCGCTGGGGTGAACAGGGTCTGGTCCCTAGGGCAGGTGAGAGGGGGGCAGGGGCGAGCACTGCAGGATACACTCCCTCTGGAACACACACACATAGTGCAGGGCGAGGGACTCCACTGGGAGTCATGCTGTGAGAACAAGAGAAGCAGAGAGACAGACAGTTACACACAGAAATACACTCATACAACCAGCAGGGGGAAAAAAAGAAGAGGAAGAAGCAGAGAGACAGTGGGATGAGGAAAGCTGTTTTACTCTCTATGGACAAGAGAACTTTGTAGGCCTAAGCCTGAGTGACAGTCCAGAGAACAGAGTCGCAGAGGGGGAGAAGGTAGAGGAAAGATGTGTCAAACAGAGACCCAGGGGAGAGAGAAGGAGGGAAAAAAACTGATTAAAAAATAAGTGGGTGTCGGTGGATTGTGGATAATGAGGCACATTGTGAGAGGACATTACCTTAATATATGAAAACTGAAATGAAATATTCAGTCTGTAGTATAAGACCTTTCAGCAGAGCAGGTTTCGACTGTCGGCTCAGCTGCAGTGCCAGTTTGAGACATGTGGTAAGTCTGTTGATGATGTTCCTAGATTTCTCTTCATTGTTTTCTTTATATGTTTGTATACTAGTGTCAAGAAAATGCCCAAGGCCAACATGTGCTGGTACAAAATCATGAAGTTGTTTCTATTCCGTGATTTCCCACTGGACTGGTGGAATTCATGCTTAGACAACACTCTACAGGGTGTTAAAGTTAACTATACTTTTCCTATACATCTAATTGTGGAAACATAAATTTAATGTCTTTCTTTTACTCTAAATGAGATATCAGCATGTCCATGTTTCTGCAGTCTGAATGATAGAGGTAAGGAGCTGGATTCATTCATTTTCAGAGGCATCAGGCTGTGAAACCTGCCATAAAACCTTCTTTAGTCTGCATGAAATAAGTCATTAGCAAGACTTTAAATGGAGTTTTGATATAAATGTGTTTTCACCCTGGAAAGAAAAGATTTCTGTGGCAAACAGCACGCTTTTAATGGTTTTAGCATAAAGCCACTATGATTTTGTTAAAAGTATGCTAAATTTAATTTTGGGGTCATGACCACTGTCCAGGGTGCTGACTCTGGAGCGGCTCTGAACAACACTTTTGTGTATAAAAACAAATCAAAAACAAAATTATTCTAAATACTGGAATATAAATAATATTAGTACATTGGTTAATGGTAGACTGTCTTCCAAACAAAACTTGTTTAACATGCTATGAGGGCATCTGGCATCACATCATGTCTGCAGGACAGAAAAAGGCTTATTTTCTCCTCCTAGAACAGAAGCAGCAGTGGTTTGCAGCAGCAGTTTGTTTCTGCAAACTTTTTCAACTGTTCTTCAATGAAGGTGAAATAAAGCCTTCAAAAAGGTCATGACTCCTCCCAAACCTCTTCTCCTTGTAGCTCAGATCCTTGTAAATTGCCACTTCACCGAGACAGTGACGCATGTGTGGTATATTCAGACCTTCTTCTTTTATCTGACGATGTGTACTGTTTGCTGACAATTGCTGCAAAATTGCTGACAAAAAGTGCCATGTGTTGAAGCTTTGGGCTGGTGATGCTGAAATCTAAGAGTTACTGACCCAAAGCAGCAAAATTTGATGACCTGGAAATGAGACTCCACAGTCAACTTCTTACTCCAGAAGTTAAAAGGTGTAGCTTTAAGCTGGAGTGCAGTGAATGGAAGATTTGTAAGACAGTGACCCATAAGGGGTCCCTGAACCAGTTTTTGTTAGTCACAATTGTTTAAGAAAACACCTTTAAACACCTTCAGACACCTTTTAAATGTGATTTATAGGTTTGTTTCCCCTCCAAATTCACCAGTTTCAATTTTCAAATTACTCAAAAGGGAGTATCAGTGATGTGATGTTTGGTAAAAAGGTCTGGCTCAAAGGACTCCCAGAGGTGTTAGAAAAGGTTCAGATCAGGCCTCAGTGCAGGCCTGTCCAGTTCTTCCACAATCAACTATAAAAAAAAAATTTCTTAATGGGGCTGGCATTATGCACAGTCGTTGTGTTGAAACAGTAAAGGTACCCTTTCTATTTCAACATAGTGCCACTATGCAGAAGCAAAAAGATGTCTTTGCATGTTAAATAAGGGTCTGAGACTGATCAATAAAAAAACAGGCCAAGATTTAAGAACATGAAATTGTTTAGAAAGAGATGTTCTTGTATATAGGACCATGTCGTGTACCTTCAAATCAATTTACAGAGACTACATCTTCACGTGTGCATGCTAATGTTTTGTAGAATGGCCCAATAAACAGGTGATGTCACTTTCACTTACTCCATAATTGACTCCATCGTACTGGCAGGAGCCCTGGGAGGAGGAGACGCACTCGGGACAGCACTTGTTGGCAGGAATCCTCAAACGCTCACCCTTTACACACAAATTAGTACACACATATATATAAATATAATATACATAAATATAAATATACACAAGAGAGAGAGAAAGAGAAACTGATGCAAGTCGCTTTAACCAGCATGAATATAAAACTTGCCCATTAGTCCGTCCATTTCCATGGAAACTGACCAACTCGTGACACAAATAACACAACAGAACATACAATATCAAAATATGAGGACTTTATCAGGCATGCACGGCAGAATACTGTGCAACCATGGTAGAGGTATTACAATGAATATTACAGTTCAGAGTTCACATTCAGTCTTTTAGCAGCACTGCCTCCACACCCCAATTGAGGTTCAATGTCAGGAAGGAACCAAATAGAAAAGAATGTATGTAGGAAGGGGGAGATAGTTAAGGTGTCATGTATTTGCAAATATAAATGATATGGAATGGAAAAAGAAGGAGAAGAGAAATACAATCTGTGAAAGGTGAGAGAAAAAAACTCTCAAGGAGCTTCACTGGATGTCTTGTGTCAATTGAAAAAGGAAAAAATGGGAGAGAGGTGTACTAATTCAGCTGCAGAAGACAAATTACAAGTAAACAGACAGTAGAAAAGCAACTTCATGTATAAATAACAATGAGTGTGGGAAATTAAGTAGATGGGGGTGCGCTGTGTGGCAGGCAGGAGTTTGCTATGAATAAATAGACTGACAAGAGGCTTTTTTGTACTATGAGTCTGTCAGTGATCTCCTACTAAAAACAAAAATTATCACAAACACCTGAATAGTTGTGACAGAATTGGTTAATTAATCTATCACAATGGCCACTTTGGCTAATACTACCAACTGAACCTCCATTGTTTTTATATATTCAGGATTTTTTTTTAGGTGTCTTTTTCAGGCTCTTTTTTTCTCTGTTCCTTTCAGTTTTTTTCTGTCTGCTGCTTTAATCACCAAATGTGACAGATGTACCAAAATTTTACTGAATAGTTGCAGATAAAAAAAGGTGGTCCAGTCTCAGTAACTATGGAGTTAATTTATTGCTGAAGTGCTTCTTTTTTAGACTTGTAAGTCTCAAGGTTTTCTACTCCTCAACATTAACGTTGGAGTTCAGTGCTCTGAAATGGTGAAGGCCACCTTCCTGCCTCAAAACACATCTTTATACATAAAAAGGTGACTATCATATGGCTGCTAAGTTGCAGGAGGTGCCTTTAAGGACTTTTGCATCACGTAGAGTATGCTGTTTGTGATCAAGATCAACAACACAGAATTTAGAGCATAGCAGTTATGCTCCTTTAAAATTTGGAGATAGATTTTAGAAAAGTCAATGAGCTAGAAAAATGAGGAAAAAATGGCAATTTAAGTGTTCAGATAATGACAGTGGAATCCAAAAGAAAGACCTATAATCAGACAGGGGCAGATAATAAAAACTATAATACTTTTTTATCACAGTTTAGGTGATAGGGAATCACATTCTAAGAGCATTTTAAATGGAGGGAGCACACGGCTTGGTGAGCATGATGACTAATTTTTAATTAACATTGGATTGCTGGCCAGCAGAGTGGAATTCATTAGGCATTGATTGTTGCCTTAGCTCAGAGATGGGATTGGATTTGATGGCGTCACCGCAGGCTTGACGTTTAAATCACATTTAAGAAGAGGCAGGGGAGGGAACAGCCAGATAGATGGAGTGAAAAGAGCTTTGAATATGTGTCCCTGGGAATTTAAATGAGCCAAAAAAGGTAGGCTGGAACTAAGCATCTCCGAATACTTGTCATTGTGGCAAATTAAATGGTGTAATCGGCAGACTTCACTGCAGAATAGTCTGTCACTTCATTGATTCTTGTTGTAAGGGAAACTCACAAAGATGAGTGATTGAATTGGCCCTTGAAAAAGGATCTGTACTTGAAGGCAAAATTTAAAGAGGGAGATTAAAATATCACAAAAAGGATTCTGCATATGCAAGAAAATGATACTGCATATGCAGCACCATACATTTCATTCATTCACTGTTATGAAATGATTCTGATTGATGTCCAGAGGCTCACTATGTTTTGGGTATTTTGATAAATCAATATTGTTTTTTATGCTTTCACATTCTGTGGCTACAAAGAACATCTAAAACAATGACAGTGGGAATGCATGTAAACACAGTCGTAGGTGTGCTTTTTCTTATGAGCTCCCAGCCTTTTGTTTTCCAAAGTTCAGAAACTTTGAGTCAGTAAAAGTTTTAAGCTGGTTTTAAAAGTACTTTTCAAAGCAAGAGCTGCTTTGGGAGAAGTGCTCCTTTGGTTAAAAAATCTATGTTTTCCGTGGACTTTAGTGAGCATTTAACAGCATCTCAAGCTGTGTCAAGTACGAACGTGGGACAGACATTTTCCTCCTTTGTTAAAATTGTTTTATTCCAGCTTTTCTACACTGATTGCAGTTGTATTATTCTTTGTATTGCTTCACAGGTACCATGTTGCTTTGAATTAGATTTTTCAATCAGATTCTTCTGTGCTGTTTGTGTGGCAGCTCTGTTAATTAAAGGTAAGTATGTTCCCAGTTTAGTCATCTGCAGCACAGACCATTGCATAAAAATCTCATTATAGCTTGATTAGACATGAAGTACCATGTGTCCCTGAAAATGATATCTGCCAGCTAATCCTAATGTTCTTCTACTAACTAAATAAACAAAATACATTCAAATAATGCTAGCTGGATTAACTATGTTAGAAAAGTTATCTTAGCAGCCTGCTGGGAATTAGCACTGGCCACCATACAAATACTGGTGAATATGAAAGTTGCTGGTAATGCAGAATAAAGGGGGAAAAAAATTACCATTGAGTGGCAAGTGAATTAAACCATTTATCATTCAATGTCTTCTATATGTTTCTACTTGATAAAGTTAATTTCCCACCCTGCTTGCTTTAGCAAAAGCTAAAAAATAGTGTCAGTAAGCTAACGCAAGGTATTCCAGATAAATGTATTACTACCTGAACTAATCAGCCTACCTATATTTAAACACAAAGCAACAAGTGAAAAGGGTGGAATTTGATCTTATGAACTTTACTTATCTTTTTTAAACAGTAACTAAGAGAAAAAATCATTATGTTTGTTCTCAATTCAAACCCAGTTAGCAAAGTAAGCATTAGTAACATTTAGCATTAAGTGAGCTGTAAGTGACATATCCATCTGGGGTCTGTCTGTTTATCTTTCAACATAATGAATGCTACAGTTTGAAAAATAAACAACCATATATAAATATATATATATATAATATATATACTTTTTTATACATCAACCTTCAAATATTTTCTTTGTAATCTGTGCTTGTCAGATGTCTACAGGAACTTGTTCTCAAAAGAGCTGTGGTTCTTTGACTATACTCACTGCCTAAGAGAAAGTTTTTTACATTAAACATCAGTCTTAAATTTCTCTAGAGGGCTTTAATGATAATGCTGGTCATGTTCAAGGTTTTCTATTGTCAACAAATACTGTCAAGTACCAAAACCAAAAAGTTTATCAAAGTTTATTTTATTCCCCTCTGTCATAGAGCTTAATTGTTGTCCAACACATCAATAAGCTGCACTATAGCACTGGGAGACATGTTCCTTCATTAGCATGACTCATTAACACACTGAATATTTCCACTGAAAATAGTCTTCAACATAATGCCTTCAACATAAACCATGTTTTGGCAAAGTTTGTAGTTAGTAAACATAATTACTAAGCCTTTCTGTAAAGTAAAGCAAAAGTTTAAAGAAAAGCAGAAATATATACTAAAGTTTTCTCTTTTTTCTTAGATTTAGTGCTTGGGGTTTAGTACCAAAGAAGGGGTAAGGAAGTATTATATTGTAGTTTTCCATCCCAAATTTAAAAAGCAACCAAACTTCTCCTGTAAAACATCAAATTTCTTACCTTCTGGAAGCCACACTGTGGGTTGGGGCATTGGGTGGGCCCACAGGTGACCACGTCTCCAAAGCAGGTACACTGCTGGCATGAATGCGGTCGCCATGATGTGTTGTTCTGCAAAGACAAAACAAAAAACAGACATAAAATCACGATTTATCACTGTAAGAAAACAACATTACTCCATTTAGTGCCATCATCATGTCCTGGCACACCCACATGTCATCTTTATGTTGACAGGTAGGACAAATGAGAGTAAATGTATAGGTCCCTTTGTGCAGCATGTTAATGTAGTAATTAAGAGAGGTCTGTACCAGGATGAAAGGCTGCAGATGCTCTAATTTTCAGAAAGTGTAGGAAAGGAAGGAAAAAGAAATTTGTTTCAAGAAACTAGCTTGAGTCTTCTTGATTTACAAAAAAGCCATGTACTGCTACAATCTAATTTCCCAAAGTAAATTTTCCTCTTACATTGTTGACACAAAGTAGATGCACAAAGTAGATGATAAATTATTTTATGCATTGCAGCATTTTATTATATAGGCTCCATGATAGCTAAGTAAGGTTTAACTGTTCCAGATTACAAACTTCCCATAAGAAAAACATTTCACTTTTAAACTCTTCTCATCCTCCACACTCAAAGCTGTAAAACGCAAAGATTTCTGCGGTAAGTGGAATGAAACTGCTTCAGTGTTGATTAAAAGCCTTGGGAATCACGGCCAAGAACACAATAAGAAAGGTCAAAAAAAGGCAGAGAGGCTCGAGATCACTTCTGCAAGTTGGCTGCACCGAGTATCATAGCTCCTATTTGTCAATAGCTCATAACACCGAGCTGACAATGTCTTATGGCTAGCTTAAAGCCAAACTAAATCAATATTCCAGTGCCTGCATATTCTCAGATATATCATCTTACAGTCCATGAATCCGATTTAGTCGGATGATTAATGACCCACTCATGATATCCACTGGCAGCTGTGCCTATGGAGTGGACACTTTGTGGTTGTGAGTGAATGTCAAAAGAGGAGACTTTGCTCCATTCGAGACAGTAACTGAAGCAGACATCTAAATGGACAGGAAACCTTAGCTTCAAGTAACAACCCGTCCCCTAATAGCCCCATATATCCTGTCCAGATAAAATAAAAAAATATGAGGATACACAGTAGCAGGCAATACTTGGTGGCTAGATCCATCGTCAAGTCTGCTGGCTATACCCCAGGAAGCTCAATTTGCTATTTTAACATGTACAAAAGAAAATTGGAATACAACTTTATCAGGAAAGCCCTAAAAGTGATGGCAGCACCCACCTAATTAACCTTTTTTTTATTGGTTAACTGCAAACTGGAATTACCACCTGGCAGACTTATGCCTTTGTAATTCAATCAAGTTGTATTTTACAGCTGTCAAAATGGAAGTTTTTAATGTGATGACATATAAGACTCCAGTAAACCATTTCAAGTGAGAAGCATGCTGTTTGTACATAGAGACTTTATGAGAAGTTTATGACGTCACAGTGAAGTCAATCTCTGACTTTTCAGATAAAACCTATATCCCTTCCTCACTTTATTCAATTAGACATTTGTGTAAATTGTGTCATAATTAGCAAGTAAATGACCTTGACCTTTGACTTTTAAATTCCAATCAGCATTCTTGAGTTCAAGTTGGTATCTGTGACACATGTACTGAAATTTCCTCAAAGTGTTCCTGAGATACAACAATTTCCATGCAGGTCTTTATGCCTCTGTTTGAGGGTCAGAGGGATTAAAAAAACATTCCATGGGCTCCTAAGGATGATATTTCTTAAAATTAGGTAGTATTGACAAAGACAAAATAACTCTTGCACAAAGAGCAGTGAACACCCATTATCTCCACTAACCCAGACCAGGGAGATAAAACACATCTTCTTGCCTACTAATAGAAAATTAGGTCATCAAATAACTTTAAATATTTTATAGTCACACCAAAACTTTGTGTGTTTAACATATCAGATGTAACAGCTCAAAACAGGTCATGTATTCTTCAACCAGAATCAGTGCCAAAATTAATTACCGGTTACTATAGAGGTCACCTTGTTGGAAAAATACCCTTATGTTTATTAGAACTTGGTTCTTTTGCACTTTTGAAAAAATTCTGTTGGTTATGATACCAATTAACTCAAAGTTAATTGC
>JAPZDZ010000022.1:7340235-7352442 GCA_029783805.1 Acanthurus tennentii
TTTTCTGACCACTTTTTTTTTTCATTTTTTAGCTACCAACACAACAACACCCCAAGGACAAGGGTGTTGTTACCTACTTGAGTTACAGAAACATTATTAAAAAGAAAATCCTCAATATAAACTGCAATTATCCATGAAAATCTCTAAAGAAGTGCTGAACTTCTTTAAATTTCTTCACATTTCTTTTAATTTAAATTTTTTAAATTGGCATTACTTTCCGTGAAAAATGAGAATCATAACTCTTAAAACAACTCTTCATGGCACTTAAGGTAGAGAAGAAAGTCATGCAGTAAGGCATTGTGTAAAATGTGGGAGTAGCCATAAGTCATGTTGAAAGACAAAGACAAAAGAGAACATCGCAGAATAAAAACCTAATTATGGAAAGTAGCCAACTGAGGGGAATGGCACTCCTGCAGAGAGCATGTGAGTTAATATGTTCCCTGTAATGTGGTTTGGGCTATTTATGTGTACATGTGTTTAATTGTGAGTTCGTAGGTGTGCATCTCCGTACAGCTGTGACCAGATGTATAATGAGTTTTATTTTCAGGACAAACATGTCATTGGCAATCTCAGCACACACTATTTTTGTTTCAGCTCAGGGAAGAGGAGGAGGAACAACCTGTAGAAGTAATGACCAAGCAGGGTTTTGTCCTTTGTGACAGAGGCCAATCAACAGGGATACACACAATAGAGAGATTAGTAAGTTCATGGCCTAAAAAGTAGGAGAACCTGGTGCAAACCTGGTGCATATAATATTCAGCATAGTCACCTCCTGCATTTGCACACTGTGAAGCTCCCTTCTTCCAACAGTTGCTGTCTTTTAGTATCAGAAAGGAGTTCACAGCAATGATCAAATCATCATCACTATCAAAACCACAACTACTGAGCTCCTTCTTCACGTTGTGCCAAAGCACATAAATCTGGCAGGTGCTGAATGAGTTTGAATCTACATTCCTGAATGATGGCACGAAGGCTTTTGATGTCCATTTTTTGACAGAGTACAGACTTGCATATTTATACTACTTAAAAACAGAAATAATACGTAAGTCAACAACTTCAAACTACTGTATCTTCATAATCAAAGAGTTGAACTGGATGTGTTTGTAACAAGAACTGAATTAAAGCTGCAAGCAGCATTGAAAAGGGCCCTCGCACCCCGCCGCCCGACCTGTGACGTCTGCCTGTCATCTCTCCTTACTGTGCTTGTACACAGCAAGCAGGATGCTGCTTTCAACAGCTTTTTCTTACATGCAATCCAATGGAGGAAACAATCAAAGCCACACCTGTTTGAGCTTCGACTGGGCCAACATAGTTTTAGCTACAGACTTCATTCAAATTTTAAATGAGTCACAAGACTTTGATCTCTAAATTTTGTGTTTACATGTTTTTGCTATCTTGTACTGTTTTTGAGTTATCACAGTTTTAGTTTTAGAGTTTTTTCTGCTGCCTCTAGGTTTTATAATGTGTGTGTGTGTGTGGCAGCCCGCTCTACAGCTCAAAGCTGGTCACATGACGAGTAGAGTGCAGAGACAGAGAAGAAAGGAGGAATACATTTAGAAAACCTCCTGAAGAGTACCACAAACTGGATCGAATCTTACACAAAATATCATATTCTAGAAGGTTTTTTCGTTCTCTTTCCATTGGCATAGGTTTGAAAGCCATCAGACTTATACTTTAGACTGTCGAGGCTTCAGTGTGACACGTGCGTTTTGTTCCCTTTTCTTCTCATTGACTTGAATGGGAAGACACAGCCAAACTTTAACTGAAAATATTTGACTTTCTATTTGATTCACCTCATGACACCAAGAGACTTTTTTGTAGGTCTGGACCCTCTGAATAAGCTACCCAAATTTGGTGTTTCCATGCCAAAGGGGCTGCGGGGGCTGCTCCGTTGAAATTTTCCAAGGGGCGCTTTTAAGCTAATTTGCCACGCCCTAAAGCAAATGTCACATGGGTATAAAGATCTTTTCACTCTTTATGTCTGCAAAATTTAGTGAGTTTTCATGTATCCCTTGTGCCTGAGAAACAGCTTCCTGTTTCACAGCAAGGATGCACTGCCACGCCCACAGCATTAGACCAAAATTCACAAACCTGGCATGCAAGCATCATGAAAGTCTTGATTCCATCTCTAAGCAGTTTCATGTAAATCTGGTCCACCAGTACAAAGAAAGTCATGAAAATGTAATATGTTATTTTGGTCACCAGTAGATGGCGCTATGACTATGGTAAGATATTAACACATCATTGTATTCATCTCAACAATCTTATCAAACACCTTAAATATGGTCCAGATTGGACAAAGATCCGTGAAGATATAACACTTTGAGTGCTCACGGCAAAACATCAAACTTGGCCGCGCCACAGCCCGCAGGCGCTCTGGTGAAAACCCACAGTTTTTGTCACAGTGCTTCATCAAAGTCCATTTCAGTCCAAGTTTCATGTAATTATGTTCATTTTTCTGTTTGCAACACTTGCAAGTGTAAAGCGTGTCATTTCCTGTTGCCAGCAGGTGGCGCTTTGACTTGGTCTAAATATTTGCATATAGATGTGTTCAGAACCACACAGTTAACATGCTCAAGAAGTTTTGGCCAAATTGCATCACGTACAGTCAAGTTACAGCTCATTTTCTTATTCATGGCAAAACCTCAAGATTTGACACCTCGTCACACCAACATAGTGTAAAATCTGTGACCTTGTCCGGTAACTTTTCATTCTCAAAGCCTTGTCTACAAACTGAGCAAGTTTCAGGGGGATAGGATAAATCTCCTAGGAGGAGTTGAACAAAGTACGACCCCTGGAAATGGCCTAAAATTGACATGTAATTTAAAATGGCGGACTTCCTGTAGGTCGTAGAGGGGTGCTCCCACTGACTTTTTTGTAGGTCTGGAAAGAATACATCAGCCTACCAAATTTGGTGCAGCTAGGACAAAGAGAAGGGTGGGGCCTTTGGTTTTGAAAATTGTTAGGGGGCGCTATGGAGCCAATTCGCAAAGCCCTTATATGAAACCTATACTTCATTGCAATTTTCGCGGGACTGGACCTGTGTACCAAATTTCACGAGTTTTCACGCATGCCGGGCACCTGAAAATGTGCTTAAGTGCTAAAAAAACGAGAAACAATAGGGTACTATGCACTGCTTACGGTGCTCGGGCCCTAACTACGCACTGCTTACGGTGCTCGGGCCCAAATAACTTATTTTGCTCAACCTTTAGCAAAAAACTCATAAATAACCCCTAGCATAATCCTGACAATGTCTAACTCTAACTTGTTTTCACAAGATATTAACACTATAAGATATTATAAATCATGATCAGTAATGCGTATAAATGACTGATGCAGTTTTAGAACCAGGAGATGACAACACTTATGCCATATCCTAATGGTGTTTCGGGACTGTTGAACACATTTTGGGTTTTCAAAAAAAAAAATCACTGGTGTGGTCAAAAACTGTCAAAGCTGAACAAAATCAGAGCAGGATTACATACACAATGCTTACATTATGTTAATGAACCCTAAACAGCTGAATAAGGAAACAAAAAACCAAAGTCACCAATATGCACCAAGTCACAAAAACTAGGATAATACACTCCCCTTAACATACACAAAGGTACAATATCAAAACAAATTGTTGAAGGTTAAAGTCAAAGGAAAGATGCAAATGCAGGACCAAGATGCAAATCAGCTCCAGGTAGACAAGATGATGGATTTTGCTTGTGTTGAAAATGTTAAAACTTGAATGAAGTGAAAGCCCTGAAGGACTTACAGCAGGTACAGGAGACCATTGCCAAAGCTGTCTTACTCATAATAATGGAGACAAATATGTGCTGTATTTAAACACACAACACATCCATCCATTGGCTGAGTGGATGTTTCAACAAAAGAAAAGCAATCCAGCTACTAAGTCAGATTCGCTGTGACAGGCACTCAGAGTTGCGCCGCACCATTACAGAAAGGAAAGTGTCTCCTCTGTAATGTGTTTTGACTGCAAAGAGCAATTCACAGGATAGAGTGAGTTTGGTTTGTCATGCCAAGTAAACAAATCCCTCTCAGTCCCTGTTCATATTAAGTAAAAGGCCCTGGCCTCTGATTTAATGTCTGTGGCCTTTTCTGAACTTTAAGTTTATTTAAAGTTTGTATACAAAATAATTTTCCGTACAGTCACTGTGAAAGGAACAGTGTAACATTGGGTTAGATGCACCACACCAACCAATCTCGCTCTATGTCAACGTTGTCCCTTTATGTGGTGACAGTCTTTTCTTTATCAGATAGCTTTCTAACAGATTGCCCTTCCAGGGGAAAAGAGGTTCAAAGCAAACTTACAAATTGAAAATTCCTCTGATTCTACCAGAACAGTAGAACTGCAGGCTACTCAGTAATTCTTTTCTTCAGCTGTAAAGTATAAAACTTTATCAAAAACTTCATCAAAAATCTGTACGAGTGAAAGCCAAAAAAAATTAAAAGAATGTACGAGTACTTGATAACTGCAAGGTTACGGAGAGAAATGTCTATTTGTTTACTGAGTGTTGTGTAGGAATTGACTTTTATGTGATATTTTATGAATCTTCATGAAATTCTACACACATACATCCCAGAAAAAGAAAAACAAAAGCAACAATATACAGTTTGTTTAATAAACTGAGACATTCATGCTGTTTTCAAACTTAAACTGAAACATAATTAATTATTTTAACATTTAATTTATGAAATCAATAGCAGGGAATGTGTTTGAATAGCACTGATGACCTTCTTAAGTTTCTACAACATAGTAGGATAAGATAGTGATAAACCTATAAACAGGGTGTCCTGTGGTGTGTTACACCAAAGCTAGTCTACAGATCCTTTGGGTTAGGGGTTTGAGCCCCCATGGATGGAGCTTATTCTGGTTCAGAACAGATGCTTGATCACATTTGCACTGTCGAGGGGGTTTCTTTGTTTGGCAGTAATGTAATGTAATGTTTAGTGTTGTGGCTGATCTGTTTAGCTTGGGGAGGTCACTGTGGTCAGAGAGTGCCATAGCTCCACCATTGTGGTGCTCAGTCTGCAGTAATGTTTGGGTGAAGGACACAAGGGTCTTAAGTTTCCCAGAAGACAATTGCCTTGAGGTGATCAATGATGTTCACCTCACCTGTCAGTGGTTTGAGTGTTGTGGCTGATCAGGGCATTTTTCTTTTGATCAGAAAAATGTGAGATTTAAAGATGTCAAGACACAAAAAATCCACTTTATTTCAGATAAAAATCTCTCCTTTCCATTCAATATTTGTCATATATGCACATGTATGTTTATACAGAAAAAGTAAGGTGCGCCAAAACCAGTGTGTGTCTGTGTGTGTTTGTGTTTGTGTTATGGGAGTTACAGATGCTATGAATAACTCAAATGTGTGTGTGTTTGTTGTTTGTAAAACAAGAACGCCATGTGAACTCACTTCAATTGGGAAAGGAGGTCAGTGGGGTTAATAATAAGTCTGTGTGCACAGAGGTATGTCTCAGAAATAAGTGTCCTGTTATGGCTTTGTGGCTGCCATTCATGTCAGTATAAGTCTTTCTTAATGGGTCTGTGTAAAATTAGCACAGCAGCTAACAGTGTAGGTGACTTTAGCTCTGAGCAGACTGAGCGTCATGGCTCATAGGGCAACTCCATTTCAGCTAAGATCTCAGGGGGATCAAGAAGGTTGTGTTCAATTCCAGATCCTCATCCTGTTTGCCTCATGAATAGACAACGAGCAGAATGGGATTGACCCAAGGTTCGCTGCTAACACTGACCTCTTGTATCAGTCAGAGAAGGGGGGGCGAGAACGTCTGGACTCGATATTACCTGACCTACCCCCTCCTGCTCTGACAGGTCAGAGCCAGGGGAGCGATATAGCAGACAGCAGCAAAAGGCAATCCCTCCACTCCTCCCTGTGAGCTTGTCCCCAAGAGGGGCCCATACCTGGGATTGGTTGATTAAATGTCTAAGGAGCTGAGGGCTTATTTCATTCTCCCCCTGGAAAAAGATATCTGCTTCAGATCTGATTTAGGACTGAACCAGTTCAGCCAACACGGCTGCACGTCTGCATGTCTTTAATTTCATCAGGAAAAAAATAGATCTATAACTTTCACTTAGAATGCATCCTAGTAGAGGATGTTATTTATGGTAGAGCTAATTTTGTTTTTTACACTGTGGATTGGCTGATGGTCTGCTTGAATTGAAAACCAACTGAATGATGAGGATGGAAAAAGTCTGTATAAGCAGAGCTACAACCAGTTTTTGTGTGATGAATCTTAGTAATTTAATCCAAAGTTGTTTTAAACAAAATTCCAATATTTCATATACAGAATCACCAAAATATACTTAAGACATAGTAAATAAACATTTAAACATCTAGCAGAAAGACACTGTACAGCCAAAAAACACAACAGCAGATGCTCACTTGAAACAGGGAGCCTTTGAGTGGAGTCATGTATCATGTTTACAAGAAGAGCCTATATAAAAATTATTGGGTAATAAAAAATCATGATAAGACTGAAACTAATGAATATTTTTATTATAAATTAATCATTTAGTCTTTAAAATGAAAAAATAGCGCTCATCTAATGCCAATGTCTTTAAATTGCTAATTTAATCTGAATGATAGAAAACCCAATATTTTCAGCTCAGGCTGACAAAAAATAGATAAGAGCTCCAAATTCACACATTTTAATTAATTTTACTCGCAAATATTTAGCACTTTTGGTAAATAAATTGCTTAATGGAGCATCTAACCAATAATGTGCACATTGCATCAGCTGCAAGCTTTGAGCTCAGGTCCATGCTGCCCTTTAAACTTTTATTTTCCTATCAAGAGTGCTCAAATGAGTTTAACCACTTCATGCAAAACAAAGGCCTGTTACCCATCATGCACTTGATTCCATATAAATTTAAAAATTCCAATTAAGTTTACTGCATCAGATACATTTAATGAAAGGCGACTACTTCAAAAATAAAACAAGCACAAAAAGTCGTATAACCAAATTATATTTGACCCGAACTAGGACTGCAATTAACAAACTTAAATATCTTGAAAAATCTTAAAAAACATGTCTATGTTATTTTGCAGGATCTCTTTTTAAATGTCCCTTTGGGACCAAAAAATAAAATAAAAAAAAAGAATACACAAATTCTCACAAATAATGAGTTGGAGCAGCAGTTTGGCATTTTTTCCTTCAAATATTAATTACTTGCTTAATTCATTTTAAATTAGCTACAAAAATCCTGATTACTTTATTGACTACTTTAAAACCCTCTCTTGTCATATGCCATGCTAACTTGTGAACCTCGGGCAGAGGGGGAGCTCAGGGCACAACAGTTTCTCTTTATATTCTCATCAGTTAGCAGGGAAGTTTATTGATGGGAAAAGTGCAGCTTTAACCTCCATTACTTTGTTGATCTGCCAACATCAGAGAAAGGGGCTCACACTGGGAAGCTACGCATGTGGAGTGTGTCTTCCTGAATGAAAATCAAGCAAGGTGAAGCTGAAAAACAACTTGCATCCTTGAGTCAATTTTCCCTGGGTAAATAAAAAAAGGAGTGGAGGGCTTGGTTGCCCCTACACGGGTTTAAGTAGCAGATTCAATTAAAATCCAATCAAGAACAAAAGGCTGAGTCAAACATTAATAGGGTTCAGTTTTGTGGAGCTGTCAGCTGCACCAGTTGGGCTCTCCAATTCAAAAAGAAAGGGTGAAGAAAGGCAGCCTGCCAGGCTAGCGAAATGTAATTGGGCTAGAATTGGCCAAGGAGCTGATAGAAACTAAAGCTATTACTGAGGCAAATTCAATCTGGAGACGTGATGGCTTATGGCGGCCAAACAGCTATGCTGCAGACTCAAGTGTGTCAGTCGGCTGCAGAAACACTTGAGCTGCTCCTTGAGGGAAACCTGGTTCTGTCAACACAACTTAGTATTTACACCTGATCAACCTGAACATACTGAGGTGTTCAACATTTATATGTACTTCAACAACGTACAACTGGCTCAGGTCTTAATTAGGCTATACATGCTAAGAGCAAAGCAGAGTGGGTTGATCCAAAATCAATATAAGTGAATGGTGACAAATCTGCAGGCCATGTTCTGACAGTTGGATGACGAGTTTGATAAGTCTAAATCTGATCATCAATAACAAGGGGTGTTTTAGTTTGTGTCATCCTAAATAGCAACACATTGTGCCATGTGAGTTTACTTACTGTAAACTGTAAATCAAAGAAAGATTCATAAACAGGTTTGTATTTGATATCATTTCAGATGTCAGGTGATGTTGGTTTGAAGCTCCAGGACTCAAGCAAGTGAAGACAGAACTTCAGACACTCTCTGCTTCAGTTTCACTAAAAGAAATACATAGGTTACTAAACATGAAAAATACTAACCCTAACCAGTTCAAAGTATGCCAGAGGAAAGTTAATATTTAATGTTTTCTCGATAACCAAAATGGACTTGAGCATCTCAGCTTATCTGAGCATCATTCTGACATCTGACAGGATGCACAGCAAAACTTCCTGTTTTACTTTTCAGATATCAAAATACTGAGCCAGTTTGTTGTGACTTCAAATAGCTTGCCCTCTCTTTCTTATTACTGGTGCCTGCTCTCAAGCTGCCTCCTCATCATTCTGAATCTTCAGTCCAAGTATGGGGAGTGTTAATATTTCCGTTTTTAGAGGGCAACAGCTGTGACGCGCCTATTTTGTGGAATAACTCAGTGCTGAAATGAATTCAAATGTATTCATTTGCTGCTGTTTAATTGCTCTACTCCACAACTTCCTTCAATCCCGGCCCAGTGATTATATGCTAATTTCGTGCGAGGCAAGCTGTGAAAACAAGCCAAGTTATAGTGCCTCCCAGCTGAAGGACATCTAAAACTGTCACAGCCTCTGCCAAAAACCTGATTTAATCAGGACCTTTGGCAAATACTTAAAGTAGTCACAAGGAGTGCAGAGATGACACTGGTCTAATCAGGAATTTCCATGTGTGTTATCAATCATCTAACCACCAACACAAGCTTGTTAACAGCTGAGGAACCTACATATAAAGCAGGAGACTGTGTGCCCTGCCACAGGGTTAGCATTGTTATGCTAATAGCCACACATATTCATCTGGGTGAGAGACTGAGTTTAAAAGTTGTGACTTAACTCATTGATTCAACTTCCCCTCAATGCCTCCAGTCCAATTAGAGGACCTGCTGGTAAGACATGACAAATGACTGGCTGATCGTTGGCCTCCCAGCGCCCATAAATCCAGCTGTCTGCTCTCGCCCTGCCGGAGCTGCAGTCGCTCCAGTGGCCAGATATCAGCATCAAGCATGTAATGGGTTATGGATCATCAAACAGATGGCCCGAGAGAGTCAGGGTCCACCACAAAGAAAGAGATTAGTACGAAGCCTTGCTAGGGGTGATGATAGGAAAAAAGAAAATATTGTTTAAGAGACAAAGTTGTTTTTTTTAGATAGATTTTAACAAAGTATTAGTGCTACATTCAAAAAGATGATTTCATCTCTTCTTTTCAAACCTTTTTTTACATAATGACATGCTGCAGAAGGAACCAAACTAAAATAACTTTGGGACGTTCTGCTTGGATTATTCCAGGCTGCAGTAACAGAGGCTGACCCATTTAGGAGGGTCAAGAATAGAAATGCACAGTCATAGCTCGCTGGTTAATATTTTCCAACTTTCAGGAGTCCAAGCAGAAAAAACTTGCAAGGAAACCATCCACAGAGGGATGTAATTACACATCAAATAACTAATCAAATCAGAGAGACAGTGTAACAGCTAACAGAAGAGGGTTTATAACAAGGACAGTTCTGATATAAAGGCAAACATTTCCTCTTGTGCAGTTCTGCAATGATGAGCACACAAACAGAAGCGTTTCACTCAATAATTCACCTCCTCTGCCTCAACACCCATTAGTTCTAATGAAAAATCCATGCCACGTGTCCAGACAAAAGTTTTAAGGTTGCACTGACGGTCTGTGCTGCACTTCAGACTTAGTTTGGTTTTGAAATTTCAACAATGAAAGGATAAAACTGCAGGAACTATTTCCTGTGATGCAAAGAAATCTCACGGGCATGAGTTTGAAGAGCCCAAATGCAAAGAAAAAAAATTACAGCGACAGAGACGCAGGTGAAGAGAAAGCACAGAAAGTTAATCATATACTGTATTTCCTCTCACAGGCCTGCAGTGATACATAATGCATGCTGCCAGCATTCAATCTGAGAAGCTCGTTTCTTATGATTGCATGACTTTCGGAGGAGCTGAGTCATTCATTATCCAGTTTATAGGTTCCAAGCATCCGACAAAACTCGTTAGCATTCAATTAAAAAAGATTGCACATTGAAGCCAGATTGTATATTTCCAAATCTGTTGACAAATTGATCTCATTTGTTCCTGTTTTGTTGCTCCTGCCAGCCTTACAGATCACATGGTTCACCTGCAACAAACCAAACCTCTTGGCAAGCAACAGCTTACTCTCTGAGAAAAGAACAACAGCTTTTAGGCTAACAAAACAAAAGGTAAATAATTCATGTATGTAGATAGCTTTGTGTGCAAGCCTTTGAAGTCACTTTTATATTCTTTTATCCGTCGTATATTGCTGAACACGGAGAAGAAGACATTGCATCGAAAGTGGCCTGCACTACAGGGATTCACCTGCAGCTCTGCTTCTGCCCTCACATCCATGTGCACATGTGCACAGTTTTAATAATGCATCAGCTCTCCACTCGTGGCACAGTGAGATTTATGTTAGGGGATGGAGATAACGGCCCTCCCTCTCCCGGCTACAGCGCTACCAGAGATCCGAGGCTGAGCAAGTTTCTAAATCACTGTTTTCCACCTCGGAGGAATGTAAAAAATGCAACTTTGAGTTAATAATTAACAACGAGTGATTTCTGGCCCATTTTGACGTCTCTGATTTCTTGCTGGGAGCTTATGAATCTGTGACCAAATTTTAATTTGGAGCAGCTGTGAGCAGAGCTCGAGCACCGCACTGCAACACAACTGCAATCCTGTTTGGAGAAATACCAGCTGGATAATGTTTCCATAACTGTTCGGGTAACTCCAGACCCATCAGACAGAAGAAAAGTAGAAAGGTCAGAGGATGTCCTGCTGGCTGCTAACCAGAGTCATGTTGCACATTCCCAGCCAGGGTTTAACTTTAAACACAGGCTGCACTTTACTAAACCACCTGTTTTTTACGGTTACAATTGTTAGCTTTACATCATTGCTCTTGTCTTTCTTTGTAGGGGGAAAACCACATAAACATCACTGCATCAGTTCCAGCCATCAAAAAGATAACTGTCACACAAATGTTTAAGACGCATATGCTGCATGTTGGAGACTAATGTATGCACATAAATTAATGCATGACTGGAATGAATCTTAATCTTTTTGTTGATTAATTAAATGTAAATTTAATTTGACCGAGGGCATTTGCGCATGTCCTCCAAGCTCAAGGCTCTACAGACTGAATAATGTGTTTATTGCCTTTTTTAAGAGTTCTAATTGGGTAAAACTATGTCTCTCTGATAAGTGCACCCCAATCGTTTTATTGCACTTCCTGGAAGATTGTAAATGATGCAAAACTTTCATTTCAGGGTGTTAATATACAGCAGGAGCTTAGAGAGCAGCGCGTAATTTAAAAAAAAAAAACTCTGCAGTGGCTAGGTATGTACAAACGTTCCTACAAATATGATGCAGACAGTTCTCAAGAAGCAGCAGCTGATTAAAACTAAATCTAAAGCTCATAAAAGAAGGGAGATTGCACATTAGTCTTCATGGGTGTAAAACAACTAGGCAAACCAGCCACCCATAACACACATGAGGATGTATGGATTACCACAGGGGCAGCTCCCTTACAGCTTTGACAGCCAAAGGCAACCTGACACAGGAAACATGGCGTACTGCTGTGTGAATGAGAAGAGGAGCAGCTGTGTGCATGCTTGTGTGTGTGTGTGGATGTGTGTGTGTGTGTGTGTGTGTGTGTGTGTGTGTGAGTGTGTGTGTGAGTGTGTGTTTGTATGCAGGTATTAGTGCTATCATCTAGTTAAGCACCAGGCTCTATCCTCTGAGCTACACAACAAAAATAACATATGCTATTCGGTATAAGCGTGTGAGTGTGTGCAGAGCAGAAGAAGACAATTAGAGCAGACTTAAGCTGAAAGTGGCAAACACACGCTGCATATGCACTCGCAATGAAGTTGCAGAAAAAA
>JAPZDZ010000022.1:7381953-7393904 GCA_029783805.1 Acanthurus tennentii
GCACATGCAAGAACTGCTGCCCTGATGCTTTAATAGTAATCAAGGATAAGATAAAGATACGACCAAAGCATTTGCTGCCAAATACTGAAGATGCAAAGCAAGAGATGCAAGTTTCAGTACTTTACTGCGATGCAATCCACTGCCACCAGGATTCAGTCCTTTCCCATCATTTACATTAAGTAGCTGTAACCTTTGTTCCTGCAAAAACAAGCCATCGTCATTGCCTGCTGTAACTGAGTCATAAAAGACGACCCTTCTCTCCTCAGATGGGATGTAAACACAGGTTGTGACCACCTGAAAACCATCCCATCAGCTTTGCACAGTGTCATTATGAGACTCCTGACATCCTCTAATGAAGCTAATACAGACAAGAACAAGTATCATTGTATTTCAAAAGCTAGCTCTTAATATCCTTTCACAAACTATTGATCAACTTACTATTTGAACAGGAATATCCTCATCTAGTACACAAAAAACACGCAAGCCTCTTGCCACTGAATAACGCAAATGAAAAAAGGTTTATCCTCTTCAATAAATCATAATAATAATGATATCTCCAGCAGCAGCCAGAGGAGCCCAACAGTCGATATTCAGTGAAATAACAGTGATTCTTCATGACGGCTTTGATATGTCCTCCTGGCATGCTCCGTCAATACCTGATCAATACCTTATTAAGCTGCATCAGACACAATGCTAGTGGGAGTTAAAAAACACAGACAGCTGCAGAGGGAGCCAATTTGGGGACAAAGAGGAAAGATAAATACAAGAAACTCAAGAAACAAGACATGATGTTGCATTTTTTTCAAAGGGCTTGAAGCTATTTTCTGCTGATGTAGATCCAAATATTCTAAATCAACACCTGGACTCTTCAGTCTGTAAAAGGCTGATCACAGATGACAACAGGCTAACATGACATCTTGTTTTGTTCCAACAACAGAAAAAAGTCCAAAACTTCACACTTCTGACAAGTAATGTCCTTTATGTTCTCCTTAAGCTCTCTGAGATGTCAACAAATTACAGATATTTTGCACATTGTCACATAAGATAAATAAAGCAGAGAATGAATGAGATTTGTGTTTGATCATTTATCTGTTATCAGAACAGTTGGATTGTCAACTTCATATTTATGAGGCTTATGACATAAAAATTTAAGTCTTTATTCAAAAACTCTTTGAAAAGATCAAAACCAAACATTTGTTCTGTCTTTCAATACTTTCTGACTTCCTGTCATGAATCTCAGCTCCAAGCACATTGGTTACTGTAGTTTCTGACAAAAGTTACTCAAACAGAGAGAAAGAGTGCGTTTGTGAGGAACTATTTTCAGCTGTGGATTAATTCACATATGGTGCTCTTGGGAGTATTTGGGGCAGCACAGTGTCTGTATGTATGTGTGTGTGACTCAATCCAAATAAACTGAAGCGTGTGCGTGAATATTACCAGACTTCTCCTGTGGGCAGCATTTATTTATGTGACTACAGAGTCTGTTGTGAGGGATGAATCTGCATCTTCTTCAGCTCCAGGGCAGCCTCTCTCTCTCTAACTCTCTCTCTCTCTAACTCTTCATCTCTCTGACATTAAAGCCCCCTGATCTGCCCCCCTGCCTCACTAATTGTACCAAAATATCCATGAGTATGGACGAATACGTGACAAACTGCAGCGCTTTCCCCCTCTTAAGAGGCTTTGAGCCACAGGTTGAACAACCTAATCTGACAGTTAAAGCATTACTGCCCTCTAACAAGACCCCAGTCCCATGAAAAGAAAACAACAAGTGGCCTAAGCCCTCCTCCTCCTCCTCCTCCTCCTCCTCCTCCTTCCTCTCTGTGGCTGCTCTCAATAAAAAACCCAAAGCTGCCCTATTTTCACCTGTTCCATTCTACTGGTCTTTTGTGTGAGCCGAACTGTGTCAACGCTGTCCTTTCCGGGGGTCACATGGGGCACTTTCTTAATGGGAGGTGGACGTCTTAAAGCCCTGAACCGAGAGCTTTGGTGCACAGCTGAAATGTGCCACGAGAACCCAGAGTGAAGTCCGACTCCGTCAGACTTTATTTGAGGAAATCTGCAGAGACAAGCACCTCAAATAAATCCTGTGCATAAATTATATTAATGATTTGCGCCTCCTTCTGCAATTTTTTTCTGCTCAGTCTGCAGTTAAAGACTAATCCCACATCAGAGTATTTGTTTGTTAATGCCCTGCTCAGGCACGCTAATACTGATAAGGATAAATCTTATTTGTGATGAACTTTCCGGTGAAGAGCTTACTGACAGTAAAACAAAAATGGGAGAAAACACAAGAGATAAGCAATAAAATAAAAGTTAGAAATGTTTCTTTTATTTGTTATCTTATAGGACTGTTAGGGTGTAAAACTGACAGTTCAGCACTCAGACAAAAACAGGTGGAAACGCATTAAAGAAGATGAGTTTCCATAAAGATGAGTTTCAAAGGGCTGATTTAAAAGACAACAGCGAGGAACCTAATGCCTTTTTCTATGTCGCTTTTCTTAAATTTAGGATCATTACATCTGAATTCCTCCTCTCAGTTCCCTCAGGAAAAATAAAGACATGAGCATGAGATCATATTAGTACGTTTGTGGCGTTCAAAGTGCCGAACGCCACTAATATCTCTTCTGTAAATGGATACACTCGCAGACTGCAGATAGACTTCGGAGATGTTTCTCCTTAACGATCCATTTGAGACTTATAAAAAGAATGAGTGCATATTACAAAGGAAATAAAAGAGCAATGCAAGATGCGTGATGCACCAGAGAGAGACAATCCGAAGGGTTTGTCTCTCAGAAACACATTGTCAGTGGCTGGAGAAAAACTGGTAAAACCTTACACTGATACTAAACAAAACTTCTCAACACTTTAATGTGAATTTAACGCTTAAACAATCTCATCAGTTGAAGCTCATAACACAACAGTAGCCAGGATGTGGAGGAAATGTAATAAAATGTTTGCTTCTCTGACACTGTCCTGCCCACAGCTGGGTTTTTTCAGGTGTATTTTTGTGTTTTCCCTTCCTTTTGTTTCCAGTGCTTCACTTGTTTGCCTTTTCTCTGTGAGCTGGTCAGTGTCTGTCCACATCAGTCAACTCTACTCTGCTCACCCCCAACCATTCCCCTCTGCTCCACCTCCCTCAATCCTCCCTCAGCCACCCAGCTCCCCTCCATCCACCTTATATATTCAGGTACTCCTAGCCCGTCCAATCAACATAATGCAGAAATTAAAACATTACCATTAAAGTTAGACTTAAAAATATTGTGAATAGATGAGTCAATGCTGGGAAGCAGGACTGTGACACAAATACCTAAACACTAAGGCACAGTGTTTAAAGATGCCGCCAGTGTGTGTGGTCTTATGTATAAAACAACAAGTGTGTGTGTGTGCGCGTGTGCATGTGTGCGCGTGAGCGTGTGTGTGTGTGTGTTTGAAGCCTTTTGCAGAACAGGCCTATTATTTTCTTTAGGAATTTCAATACAAATGTGACTTTGCAGGGTTTTTTGCTCTTTTATAGTTTAAACATAAACCCTGAAAAATTTTTTCAGGCATGTCTGGTTTCAAAAAGTCTTGACTTTCTGTGTTTTTACCATCAAACAAAAGTATTTATGGGTAAGGGTCTGTTTTTGAAACATACAAAAGTGTGCTTTTCCTCTATAATAAGAGAAGTTTTACTGCACATGTGTGCGCATATGTATGTGTGTGTGTGTGTGTGTGTGCATGTCCATCAGCTGCTGTTTGAAATCAACTGGATTGAAGTCCTGAAAGCAGATCTTGAGGTGACTCTGCAGCTCCGATCTCCTCTCATCAGCAGAAACAAACTTGTCTTTGCTGTAATTTATTTCACAGAGCCAGAATGCATTTGAAAAATTAGGACCTCCTTACTGACTGCAAATCTCCACCTTTGTCTGATCTTTAATGCATTCGATATTCAAGACCATCTGATAAACAACAAGATCTTCATCAGACTTGTAAAATGTGATTCATCTTACAGCTTCCGTTCTGCTTTCAAACAGAGGTGCCTGCTTGGCTGTGTGGTGAAGACAGATATATTTGTGAAGGCTCAGAATAGGTCCCCACTGACAGAGAAGAAGTCATGTAAGTAAGTGGCGATCTCCGTCTACTCAGATATAATGACCTCCACGAGGAGCTCTTATTTCTGCTATTCATAGGCGGTCACCAAAGCAATCACGAGGACAACGATGCCACTACGGATGCTCTTCATTAGGACCTGAAGCAGCCTATAAAAGGCCTCTCATGCAGACTTTTATCAGCAGGATCAATACCTCTCTAGCACTGACCGCAGCTCTGAGAACACAGAGCAGACACCCGGCATCTCAGGTCCCTGTGGCCCACTTGCCCTTAGACTACCACTCCTTTCTTTTTTGTTCCAACTTCAAACACACCATCACCTCCTCCTCTAAACAGACGTTACTCTTTCCCAACAATGTTACAGCCTTCTCCCGGGCTCTCTGGGACTCTGCCGACCTGTATTTTTCACCCACACATGCCAGAGAGATGAAGGACTCGGCCATCTAATGACAGATAACGACAAGCCCGACCTCTTGTCTTTTTTTTTTTCCAGGCTGTGCACCTCACCTTGTTTTTACTGCTGTTGCCTCACAAATTACAGTGGAGTCGCCTTCAGCCATACACAGGTCCAGATGTTGCACGGCAGCATCACTGACGCCTGACATTATACCGCCGCTGCAGCACTCTGAGCACTAATTGCAGCACAGGTTCTAGAGGTGGCTGTTTGTTGAGCAGCTCTCGACTGTGAGATATCTGCAGGTACAAGTTCAACCCCTCCTAGAATGTGTCCTATGCTGTTCAGTGCCGCGAGCACCATGTGTAATTGTGTTTTAAGCATTGCCAAAGTGCAACAAATTATTAAAAAAAATGCTGGTACATGGACTGAAATAATTAGTTCAGTAACTGTTTATACTGGAGACAGAAAACAACTTGATAATCAATCAGGCGTTTATGTTAAATTCCAGGAGAGAAGGGTGGGGAAAAAATTGAAGAAAAGCAGAGCAGGAAAGCAGGAGGTGGATAAGAAGGAGACGGCGGGATATGACAGCAGCTCCTAAATCGAACTTGCTTGTCAATGCTGCGGCGCTGTTTATGTTCTAGATTAATGGTGGTTGGGCCTCCGTGCCCGGGAGGGAAGGTAGGAGGCGGCAAAGAGGAGCTGCGAGGTTGTGTTTACCTCTCCACGCCCGTTGCTGGCGGAGACTCGAGGGTCTGCTGAGGCTGAACAGTGAGAAGGAGGCATTGTAAGCGGCGTGCTATTTCCAGTGGACAAGATAAAGGATGCCCGTGTCACTGTGCTCAGACGTGGGAGTCGCGGGGTGCTGGGTAGCAGTAATTGCCTGCTATTATTGTGCCTCAGGGCTTATTGGTGGCATTTTAACCCTGTTGAGACAAGAATAGTACCTCCCTCCTTCTTTTTTTTTTTTTACGCTAAGACTTCAACATCTAACTTTAACTCCAAAGGTCGCTGCAGCTTTTCGATGCATAATGGAGCATATAATCAGCAGCAGAGCTTGTGTAAAGCTGACAGAGGGGGGAGCTAATTGACGGTTCAGTGAAAAGCAAAACTGTTGTGAAAAGGTTTCTTCACTTTATGACTTAACGGAGGGAGAGGCAATAAAATTTAAAGGATGCCTTTTGACAAGGAAAATATTTTTACAGTGCAGGTGATGGGAGATTTAACTGTTAACATGTCATGCGGGGGGGTCGTCATCATTAACTGACTACATGTTAAGGCCATCGCTCACTGTGGCAGAGCTTGATACTGAGCTTTTGTCCACACAGGCATCCATACGTTCCAGTATGGTTCCTCCTTCTGAGGCTTGTTCAAGCTTTCTGCAGGGCTACAGATGCGCTCTGATGTTCCCATCATTACCCCGCTTCCACAAACTGTAGCACTTCATCGTCACTAAGAGAAAAATCAGCCCTGCGTTTCCCTTCATCAACTCAACATGCACCCCTACTGTTGTTTTTGGTTGTTTCTGCACCACCACATTCATCTCTGCAGGAAGGAGAGACAAAGTGGTTTCCAAACTGAGCACCATGAACCCTCAGGAGTCCCTGAGGCACTCCTAAAATGTGTGCAGAAAAAGGCAGAGGAAGAGTTTAATTTAATTATTTTTAGGCCTCATTAGAAAATCCATTAGCTGGTGACAGCAGACTATAATTGTACGAAGAAAAGGCTTTTTTAAAAAAAAAAACATGCACACAGTCACACCACAGTCTCTACAGGTTAACCATTTATTATCGTTCAAAGTTCAGTCTAAACCTTAGAAACAGCAGCTACAGGTAAAATCTCAATACAATGTCTATTGAGTGACTGTTCTTGAGCTTTGGATCATTACATGTCATTTATCATTCATCTTCAAAATTTTTTCAGGACATATTCAGGATATTTTTCAGAAAAAAACATGATTTTTTTTGTTTTTTTCATTGAAATTGAATTAAATCAAACAAATTAATGATCATGGCCCAAACACTGTCTGTTCATGAAGATTATGTGATTAAAAGCTCCATAAAAGTTACTGAAACTAGGGATAAAAAAAAAAAGCAGATTTGTTCATTTTTTAAAAATTGGCAATGTGGAAAAAAATGAGGACATGGTAACAGGATGCTAACATCATTTTATTAGTGACATCAGAACTGAGCAGCAAATAAATTCAACCTTGGGACTTATAGAAAAAATTATAAATCAATTTTCCAAACTCTTATTTAATGTTGCAATGCTCTCTCTCCAGGGTCATGAATGGCTAAATTTCCTTATCTCTCCCTAAAAGGAGAAAAGCTTCTCATGCAGGGCCTCTGTGGCATGACAAATATGTCCGCTGCCTTTCTTCAAACATCTTCCTGTGGTGTCATTAAATTAAAATCTTGAAGCATCAGGTCACCAAACTGTAATCCCCTTGCTTAACTCTGAAGCCTAATTCCTGACCCCCTCCTCCAGTCAGGGCTTTGTTTGCATTTCTCTCTGGCACTAAAATGACGGACACCCCACGGAGCAGCAGCGTTGTGGGGGTAGCGACCCTCAATAAAAACCCTGACAGCCCACCACAGACAGAGCTGTCAAACACCCAGAGGGTGTCACCGAGCAGGACAGCTGACTCAGTCAAGGCAACAAAGCAGGAAAAATGGGACATGTAAATGTAATTTTCCCCTATTACATAAATGCTGCGATAAGAGCAGCGCAGCTTCACACCACGGTCTAATTGCAATGAAATCATTTGATGTTCAGTCCACAAATCAGAGCAAACAAATTAAAGCGTCCCCCTCGTGCAAAGCACCCTCATCAAAAATTCATCCCACGTTCTGGCTCCGAGACAAATGTTCTTGCTTCTCCTCCCGCCTCGGAGTGTAAACTGGTTACACTCAAGCGTACACCTGTAAGACAGCTGGTCCCACTGTTTTACACACTTTACTCAGGGGCAAGGGAGGAATCAGATGTTTACACCGAAAGCTGCTCAAACGACACTCATGCAACTTCTCAGTTTGGATGGAATTCAAAACATTTCCTCTCTTTTTGTCACACTTGCCTTCACACAAATGTCGCTCTCTTTACAGCCTGAAATAATGACCGAGACAAAAGAGCCTCATCGTCCGGACAATGAGGCAACTGTTAAAATAAAGGTTTGGGCGTCCTCATTCAGTCACACATCGTTCGTCCCCTCATACAAGCTATAAAGAGGACAGTCAGGGTCAAACACAGTGTCAGCTCTATTTCTCTCAATAACAAAATCAATCCATCCACCTACAGATCAGATTCTAACCGACTGCAGGAGTCATGTGCCTCATGTTTTCTGCTATGAAAGACAGAAGTTGTCACTAAACTTTAAATTAATCCTTAGAAACCTTTTTTTACCCCCTTAGGAAGGAACTACAAGGCTATTAGGACACTTCAAAAGGCCCGAGGTCTCACATTATGTTAAATTCTGTCAACTCAGTCCTTTTCTCAAGCAAAACAAAGGGACAGAAGCTTTTAGTCTTTACCTCAAACTGGCCTGTAATAAAACAAGTCGAGGCATGTTGCCTCCTGAACTAGAGGGCAAAGATCATTCACACAGCTCTGAGAGTCCACGGTCAGTTTTTCCCAGACCAACTTCAGATGCATCAATCGTCTTTTTATGAACATGAGGAAAGGCTGATGGATTCCAAGCTGTCATCTATTATTTGAGCATTTCCACACCTTTGTTAGTTTGAAAAAATCAGAACCACTTAGGAAAAACTAGGAAAAGGGTGTTTAGAAATGTTAAGCTGATATCTTTGCAGTGCCTCTGTTGTGTTTAATCAAGTTCGGCCAAGTTGTGAAAAAAATGGAGGTCAGTGCTTCAAAAACTTGATTCTGGAAAGTAAAAAAGACTTATCTGCAGGTCACCATAAAATGAAACAAGAGCACTCAGTTAAGGAAAGGGGGTGTTGGTCATCAGTTGCCAGGATGGATGTTTTTGGTGGTTTGCAGAATTAAAATATATCCAGAGGTAAGTTTGCTGTGCAGAGCCTCCAGCCTCGCAGGGTTCGCTCTCCACGCTCACCTCGCCTTGGACCCAAAAAACAACTTAACTTCTCTCACACCTCCATCCAGCATTTCACAGCCCCAACACAGAGCACCACAAAACAGAGGCAGCCACAAACACTGTCTTATAGGAGAATGAGATGATTATAGGTCAGACATCTTCCAACAGCCTCAGCAATACTTTGCCTCTCCGTTGAGAAGCAAGAACCAGCAGAGGAGCTGATATCTCCAGGAGAATTATTATTTTATTGAGCTGCCACGCCAACCTCAAATAATACAAAAATTACACATGCTCAGCTTCAAGCAAGTAAATGTCAGCAAATACCACTGAAAAAGGCTTTCCAATCTGAAGCAATATAAACATCTGCATTTGTAGAACAACCAATAGGAGAGAGGGCAACATGGACCAGCTTGACTAGAGTCTGAAAAACAGAGCTAAGGCAGGCATAGCAGTCTATTGATTTCTCAGAGAACTTGAATTACAATAGTCTAGAAGGTTTTTATGGATTGTTCACTCAACAATGCAACATACAGCCTATCTCAGTTTTAAGGCATCTAGTAACTATTTATCCAACCGAGGAGGGTCCAAACCATCCTAAAATGTAGTTAATAAAAATTAGTCACCTTTCAAACTGATCTCTGTCAAGTTTTTATCTGGAAGTCTAGACGTGTTTTGGCTTTCTAATCACCAAAACAATGTTTTCAGGGTTGGATAGACAGTTAGACAGTAGCTTCAAAGCTTTGAGAAAAATATATATCAACAACTACTGAGCAGATATCTGTAAGATTTAGTGCAGGCATTCAAAGTCTCCAGAGGAAGCACTCCACCAATTTCACTCACCCTCTGTTAAATATTTTCAGATGGGAAATATCTGAATCCAGAGGCAAGATATGGAATCAACTTTTCATTCTTTGCTCACTTTTACTTTCAGTTTCTCAACAAAGTTTGCATCGCTTTACTCAATGTAACTGCTCTAAGAACACAAAAGACATCATCCTAAGCTTGTTTTGAAATAAACACTGGGGCACCTTGTTCCCCTTTTCAGGCTTTAAACTTTAATGCTGCATCTGAATTTACACCTTCTTTGTTTCTACTGCACTCTTATATCTCCCTGACATTTCTTTATGTGAGTTTCCAAACTGAGTTTAAATATAACTAAGATTATAAAAAAAGTTCATCTCTCTTGAATAAATCAGGTTTTTGTTTTGAAATGTCAGCTACTGAAAAACTTTGGATATGCAAAGAAGGGCTGGTATATCCGGCCGCTGTGACCTGCTTAAGTCAATACTCTTAATGTTTGCAAGGATGTCAACAAAACGTCAGCCGAGGTCCATGCCTATCATGAAAACACACAAATCTCATCTACAAGCTTCAAATAAGGGCTGCGAAGTGACAGAGATCAATCACTTCCTTGACAATCCAACAGTCTTCATATCTTTTTCTTTTCTTATCCGTCAGGCAGAGAGCCAAGAGTTGTTCGCTGGAGTAATCCCAGCATCCTGCGGGGTGGAACAGAATGGGGAACAGGCTTTGTTTTCTGCTGGGGGAGGCGGCAGCGTTCAGGTAAAGACGGGGGAAATGAAGTCATCGGCAGGCCGAGTCTGGCTTCAAACATGTTGGCCCGAGGCAAATATCCATCTCCAACTGTCATCATCAGCTTCATCTTACAAGCTGCGATTCCACCGGGCCGCTTTTAGTTAAAGGTTAACAGTGCAGGGTAATGAGCAGAGACACAAAGATACTATTACTGCACTCCTAAAACTCTCCCTCAAAGACTGATGCACAATTATGAGGCTTAGCCACAAATCTCAAAGAATTTTACATGTACGCTCTGGCCAATGTGGATTTGCAGACTAATGCCAGTCTCACATAAAGGATGAGAGATGGGAAATGAAGTAGACATCTGATTGTCTGCTCTCGTCATCTGATCAAATATTCACATCACAATAAGAAGATACAATATCCATATGAATGAGTGTCCATTTTTGCAACTGGTAAAACTCATTTCTAGCACCTAAAAGCAGTGATTTGACTGATTTATAAACATTTGATTAACTGGTGACTAGGAGGTGCTTTTTGTGGATTCAAACAGAAGTTTAGAAAAACCCATAATTAGATGTTAAGACTTGAAATGAACAGAAGTAAAGTGAACAGTTGATGAATAATGCTTAAAATCTCAGTTCTACACAGTGTTGCACACAGGATGAACCACAGGAGGTGAAAAGTCAATTAGCAGCTGCTGTCAGATTTAGAGCATGTGTGGCAATTATCACTTCTATCACTTTTAGATTACAAAAGCGGCTTCAGTAACAGAAGTTCATGACTAAATGGCAAGAAAATGACTGTATGTGTTAAAAGGAAAAGTTTTAACAATCAAATCAATGCTGAAATATACAGAAAGAGCGCTTTGACACTGACGAGCAGCGTTCCAAAAGTTAAACTCCCTGGGCAGAAAACAGCCAACAAAGATTTGGCATGTTGACTTCAGTGGCATTTAAGTGAAACCGCAACCTTTTATAAGTGGCTTGTCTAAACCAACTTCTCCTCACTCTCCTCTGGCAGGTGACCACTCTCAGCCATGAGATTTCTGTCTTGATTAGTCAAGTCACTGTGAAGTAACTAGCACTTCTTACCTTAATTTTTACAATATTCTTTAGATTAAAGGATTAATAACTTGAGAAAGCAAAAATTGACGGACATTTTTTATGAAAGTAGTCAGCAGCTGAGCCTCTGAAGCTGGAACTTCCTTACTTCAGTGCTTCCACATGAGGAGTTTGTGTCTTTCTGTCTTCTCCCTGAAGCTCTTTGACTCTTCACTCTGCCTGCAGTCTCTCCAGTTTAGCTTCACTTGCTTCATTAATAAACCAGACTGACACAGACAGACCAAGGAAAATGTGGTTAACCAAAGATTGACATCTCTGTAGGAAAAAAACTCCAGCAGGAAGAGGAGAAGGAAAGCGAGACTGAGCATGTGACACTGCAACTGGCAGCACATGATGATGATGATGATGAGGTTGATGGCTCCTGCCCGAGAATACAGGGCAGAGGAGAAAAAACAGCAAGCATGATAAGGAGGGCAGAGCCACATCCAATGGACCTGTGATTGGTCCATGGGTGGCGTCTGAAGTAACAAGGAGAACTTGACATGAAATCAGGGCACTTTAACATCAGCACTGGTTCTCAAACTGTGACTCAGGCCTCCCAGAGAGCCACAAGGAGTGATTTAAAGCAAGAGGGCGTTTGGGGATAACTGTGGAATTTGAAAAAGAGGCTTCTGACATGATTTCTGTCCTTTAATTATCCTGATATATTCGGTTGAATATCCTTTGAATATTCTAAAGTAGCTGTGGATTTACTACATGATTAATAGAGCTTCAGTAGGAGCCACTGAAGAAGCAAAGACCACAGTCGACT
>JAPZDZ010000022.1:7396052-7406815 GCA_029783805.1 Acanthurus tennentii
TTGAATGTACAAATGTTTTAGAGGGCCAAAATGAAGAGGAAAAAGTAATTTTGTTCACTTTTATCTGCACCGAAATGGGATTTTCAAGTTTAGATCATAACCTTTTCAATGTGAGTCACTTGGGTTGGCATTTTAAGTACTGTAACCTGTAGCGTCTTCCTGAATGTGGTTTATGGTTCTGTGAATGCAATCTAAACCTCACTGATGGACATGAAAACAAAACAACACTGTTTTTATACTCTACTTTAAGTTTCCCCCTCGAGCAAAACAAATGGGAAACTCCTGCACTTGCTCAAAAGAATGGAGAGATTCAAGATGCAAGATGCAGTTTAGCTTTAAAAGCATCTTGAAAAGAGCAGCCAGTGTAGGCACTTCACAGCCTCAGGTCACTTAATAATTCAGATGTGGTAGAGCTTCGAATGGCAAGTCCTCAAATGATCTATTTCTGTGTGTCCTGGGCCACAGTGCTTAAGAAAAGCACCTATTCTCCCGACAGCAGTGCGGCCGGCACACACTTCTTTATGTAGAGAACTTCACACATCACAGTGGCAGGGAAAACCTCATAAAAGGGAAAAACAGGGGGGAACAGGGTGTGCTGGCTTAAAAGCGGTAGTTCATTTGGAGAAATAAGGATTCAGAATCTAACAAATTAAAGTACTCAATAGGCCGGGGTAAGGGAAAAAAAACTTGATGCTCCAAACACGCCTTTCTCCTTGACCTGACTTGAACAATGACAGTGGCTGAATATGCAAGACATCACGTCGCAGATTGAGGTTTGAAAATGTTTTTTGATGTCATGTTGATGTTGAGAACCAAACACAAACAACCTAAGTCAAAAGGTTCAAATGGCATAAGTAATGAGTAACACTCTTGTAGATAACATATGAGTCCAGATCATCAGCACTAAATCTTGTCGGTTCCTTGACTTATTTCATAATCTTTGATTAGCAGAAAAATCTTGTCTCATCTTGTCTTATAAAATAAGACAAGTAATATCACAATTAATCTAGTGAATTTCTGCACCTCCTCAAAATAAACAAAAAGTATCAATCCTGCCACTAGAGGGCTATGAGCTAAGACAATAAAACAAAAGATGAAGTTTGAGGATGTTGTGAAAAAGCATGGCATCATAGGATTTGTTTATTTTTTTATTGTCAAAAAGCCACTGTTGATCTCACCACTTTAAAAGATTATTTGGCTTGATGTAAGAAGGGAAAGATCGCCATTAATATTTTAAAGAAAAGTTAAAAGCTACTTGTTCTTCACTGTTCATGCAGTTTACTTTGCAGTCAGCATTCCCTCCCTCTTCCCTTGTCATGTGACCCTACCTGCCCAGAATTTCTCAGCAGACTGAGAGAAAGATGCTGACACAGATTTTCAGTCTCAAAGGACTGAGGTGAAGTTGCATCCTTGCAGTCACGCATCCTGCCTTTATTTTTGTCCTGGACTGTCATTCCTCACATGATGTTTACTATGAACCCCTCTCTCCATTCTGCCTTCTTTGCCCTTCAGTGCTGCCTTACAGTTACAGTGCTTTGCCTCCCTCCTCTCAGCTCCTTCCTGCAGCCTTGAGGGGTGTCTGTGAGCATGTCTCAGCTCTCAGGGGGTCCATGAGGTCCGATTTGGCTTTTCCCTGATCACAGAAGTCGTTCGGAGCCCCACAGGGGAAACAGCAGAATGAACCCAAGTCAGCAGTGATCCAGTCTCCACAGAAGAACTATCACTCCAGCCTCCATGTTAATCCACCAAGGGGCCTTGGAAAAGGCAGTTTCCACTAATATACATAGCGTGTCCAACAGCAGTCAGATCCTATTAGTGCTTTTAATGTCATACTTCACTGTTGAACCCCAATGGGCACAACGTTGATGGATATGAATGACCGTGCTGAGGATATTGCCCCTCAGCACAGAGGAGACCAGAGATTGACTCTTTGAAAAGAGCTCACTGTATTTGTCTTCACTGTACTCTGCTTTTAATTTGAGTTTTAGCTGGTGTTTTGTTTTGTTTTTTTGGTCACCGCCATCAAACCAAAGTTGTGAAGCGTGTCAGGCAGCAGCAGCAATCAGAAATACTGCTGAGATTGTTTTTTCTGATGGTGACTTGAAATGTTCTGCAAAACTATTTTCCTGAGAGATCACCTGGGTGCACTGTAACCGCACAGAAGGTGTGTTTCAGGTGTTACAAATTATATATGGAGGTTTACTAAAGAACAGGGTCACTATGGTTGAGAGTGGCCATGACTTCTCAAATGAATTTTAAAAATTCGACTACTTTTGTTGAATTTTTTCTTATTTCACTGAAAAAGATGTCTTTATTTTGTGGCTTTATTGTTATTAGAAAATGTTACAGTGAAAGAATATTTCCAAAAATATATATATTTTCGTCTGATTGGCTGGTAGCTGCCATTTAAACTGTTCATCAGGAAACCTGTGGCAGAGCCTCGGTGAAACATTAAACCACTGTCCCATATCAGTGCCCCAGGCATGCTAACCCTGTTAGCCATAGCAACATTACTAAGGTTTCATGCTTTGTTATGAGTTAATGCTCACTAATGAAACTAATCACGTGCTAAACTGACAAATACACTTGAAAATTTGAGGGCAAACGGGTTAAAGTGAGGGATTATGTTTGAACAGAAGTAGTTTAAAAAACTTTTTGTCCAACCAATTCAGGAATTTAAAGTGTTAATAGTTGTTCTGAAGGGTGAAGGTGGTGACTGGCCAACCATCACAGTAAGTATTTTTGGGGGTATTTTAGCCTTGATTTGGAATAGGAGGCCATAAAGAGCTGAAAACAAACAGGAATGGAGAAAGAGACAGATGGAGGATGATACACAACAGATGTCCTTGGAAAAACTCGAACCAATAATGTCCTAATAACATGGCCAGCATCACCTTGGCGACCATGACTGCACTTGTCCATTACTTTTATTATCATGACGCTTCTTTATGTATTATCTTGTCACAACCTAGGGAGTGACATGATTTTATGGTAGTGGTAATACTTTGTGCTGTCTTTTTCAGAAATAGGAACTACAGTTATCACATAACAGTTATCTTATAAGCTGAAGTCATTTCAACAAATGAAAAAACAGGCCCAACACTAACGACAGTTACAACCCTGAGACATTTAAGTGGTTCAAAAAGACAAAATAAGTTTTCTCCTGAGTGCACAGCAGTTAAATTCATTACCTTTCATGCTCCATCACATTGTAAACACTATATATGTGCAGTGATGTGTGCATAATTGGAAATGTGGTCAAAAGCACAAAAATTAAGCAATAAAAATTAATCTCCAAAACAAAAAATGAAAGAGGCAGGATTGGGAGGAAACAAAAGGAAAGGCGAAAATAAAACAGACCAAAAGAGAAAGAAAAAGACAAGAGAAACTGGAGCAAATCAGGATAGGGAGGAAATTTCAACCCTCTGCAACACACACATGTACTGGTTATTTTACACCTAATCACCCTGAATAACACAGCTGGCATCCTCATGTTAGCTCATATTGTAATGTGTGAACTCTGGACAGCCAGTGTCATAAAGGGGTTTGGACTCTCAGGCATGCATTTAATCATAAACAATGCTATAATGCTGTTTAACGCTGCTATGTTAAATCCCAGAGTGCCTCCTTGTAAACTTTGTCATTAGTGTCTGGACCCCCATTCTGATGGCGCTATTCTCGAGGTGCCCTACATTTTGATTCCTACAGAAATGGCGACTTGCAATGCCAGGAATTCAAGCCTTGAGGGGCAGGTGATATATTTGGACATGGTGCTGCATGTTGTATGGCCCTGCTGTCCTTCACTGCCGCCTCTATGCTGTAATCCAGCAGCATGTCAGGCCTGCTGGCCTGCTGTTCCGCTGCATTAAGACTTGAGTTATTTAAATCTGTCAGTACACATGTAGAACATGTTACCCACAATCCCCTCAGCTTCAAACTCTACAGCAGTTGGGTAGCAGCAATTGAGAGCATGAGTTCCTGATTGGAGGAGGATATGGAAATGTTTACTTAAACACATCCTTGTGTTGTGGTATTGATGCTTTCTGCTTTCCCATCACTACATTTTGGAGGGAACTTTTGCACTTTTTATTCCATGTGACTGCTATTTCTAATTCTTGACCAATTAAGACTTTACAAAAATGTGAGATATAAAGTACTGCAGACTTTTCTTCTGTAAAAATCCACAAATTTACTTTGATGAGAGCAGTGCATCTAAAGAGCTATACAGCTCTTACACTCTGAGCTGACCATCAGCCATCCCTGGGCCGCAGTTCACTCAACATCTCTAACAACTAAATTCCAAGATGAGACCATTCTTGTTTCTCTAACACCTGCTCTCCAGGTAAAAAAAATTGAGAGCTTCCCTCTCCTTTGGCAGCCATGTTTGGTGCGTGATGTAAGCCTCATAGCTGACAAGGTCAGGATGTTTAAAACGACCCGAGGGTGATGTCACTTCATACTTCTGTTTACTCCTAGAAAACACAGGCTCCTCTGAGCACAACCTTCTGTGGGTCCCATCTGATTCATCAGGTTACAGGGCTGGAGCTGGGAGACAGCTGACTGGTGAATGATTTAGTGTGGATGTGGAACATTGGCCAGAGATCGTCTCCCTCTGGCCTCTGCAACTTGTCAGCAAGAACCGATGAGAAGGTCTAATCAATCCAAACCACTGCAGCCGTGGGAACCAGGCCCCAATCTGTGGGAAAATGCGTGGACTTGCTCTTCAGTGTCTGTGTCTCACTGCTTGTAATCCATCTCACACATTGTACCAAAAAGTATGAAGATGATTGAAGAAATTTTAAGATAAATACATAAATAAAATGAGCAAAAATAATGGAATAAATATGTTTTTTTACAGATCAAAACAATACTTTTGTCTTAATCAATCCAGAAAACTGATGCAATTAACTCAAAAATGAGTCAAGGCGGAATATAAAATTTCACTGATGCAGAAACAAATATCTGTTGAACACACATGGACCAAAATCACTGGCTGATTCATAGCTTTCCAAGAGAAAACATACATTTGATTCAGTTTTCTATGTTCATTTATGTAGTTTCAATCAGGACATCCATCATACAGGAATATGCACATCACACGCTCTGGGGCTGTGTTTGGTCATTTGGTTTGGTATTAGGAAGTCAAAGCATCTGATCAAACTTGAACAAGACCTGGCTGTTGGATCATCAGAAAATATAAGAAATTGTAATTAGCAGCATGAGGGTTTGGGCAGTAGCTTGATTCTGATTTTCCTGTAGCTGCTGTCAAAAGATCCTTTGTAAATGTGTTTGTTTTAGTATCATTTAAGCAGAATGCTGTTGTAGCAGGAGCCTTGACAGAGATATAAATAAAACTTCCCTCTGCTGCAGGACAGACTGGACATATTGTCTGCATGCTCCCTGCCATCTGTGAATCCATGTTTCCTTTCCTTGTCCATCACTGCATTTACATTTAAGTAACCAGGTTACTCTGTTTGCATGCACAGTTGTTGTGACCTGGTTACTGTTAATCCACATATACATGCAGGGGGTCAGTAATCAGCTTTTATTTTAAGAGCACAGCTTACTGATTTTAGCTGTATTGGTGATGGAACATCTGCGTTGAACTTGACTACAGTCTTTGTCATGTACGTGAGTAGATGTAAAAAGCCAATTACATAACTGCTAAACCCAAACATGATGCGAAAAATATCAGCATTATCTAGGAGAAATCTAAAATCAAGTTTCTCTAATCCTCAACTCCTGATTACATAAACCAGGTTTCTTAACTACATGACATTTAAGAATTCAGCTTACTAAAGAAATGCAACACAGTTACATGAAGTGTGCATTTGCTCACTGATTGGGCAAAAACCAGTTCATTAATACACTCTAGGTTCACGCTGAATGCATCCATAATCCCTAGACACAAGTGTTGGAAATGCATGAAAGAATAATTTGGTTATTTTCAGGTCTGGAAACATTTTGTACTTGCTGAAAGAACATTAGAAAACTATGAAAAAGTAGAGTTTTGCTGCCTTATTATGTGTGTAACTGCTGGTTTGAAACCCCTGTCATCTCACATATATCCTGCCTCTATGTCATTTTTAATTAAGCTCTGTAAAAAGATCAGAATGATCTTTGTTCATGGATGTACAGTTATTATTCGCATAACTCAAGCTGAACAGCAAATCTAATTAAATAAAGAAATTAAAGTCTGGAAAAAGAAGAAAGAGGGAAGAGATCATGTGAGAGAAAGCTGTTTTTTAACCATAGACAGAAACCACACAGAGAGGCCTGAGGGCATCTACTGAGACCTGCACTTTAATCTGCTTGTTTCTTTATTTTCCATTTGTTCCTTTCTGCCCACCACTCCAGGTGTTGGGGGGGAAGTTTTTCACTTTGAACTCCACAAGGGCCTTTTCACAACTGTGCTCCAACATGCTGGGACATCTCACCTGTCTCCTTGCCCACTCCTTTTCCCCCCACAAACCCAGTCCTTTACCTTCTCTCCTTTACCACCACTCCTCCTCCTCCTGTTCCCTCTTGAAACACTGACTGAACCATTTTTGTCTGTACATTCACGCTCTAGCAATTACCCCCCTTCAAAGCCGAGGGGAGAAAAGTAACAAGGAGAGGCAGGATGTGTTCTTGTGCATTTACAGGATTGAAGGCGGTTGTCGGTATGTTACTGCTCGCTGTAAAAGCTTTACTGTAATTATGCTGATGGCACAGCAGGAACGTAGCAGGAGATCGTCATTATTCAGCCTGGGAACCACAACGCTACCGTTGAGAACCATGTTTAAGGCTTTTTAAGAGAGATTACCAGTTGTTGCAAGACACAAGTGGTGTTTTTCTAAAGTGCATGGCAGAAAATTTCACTCCTTTTAACTCGGGTCCCACTGAATGAAGGACACAGAGATATTTAAAGGTTGAATCACCTCACAGGATCATCTGTGCTGGTTCTGGATGTCTCAAAAAAGGTGAAAAATCCTCTGAACCAGCAATTATACCACACTAGATACGTGTTTCTTTGCTTAAATCTAGCTAACATGCATGTTTCTTTTAGGATCAGCAGCTCTTAAAGGCAAAGAATACCTTAACTTTGAGAATAAGAATCTATTATCATTTACTGACTAAAAACTGATTTGGAAAGAATTAAAAATGTTCCATAAAAGTGGAGTTACACATGAGACTTAGACAACTTTTTCATGTAGCTCTGTTCGGACGAAGTTTCATGCTTACCTGCAACAGTTGATGACATGATAATATCAAATTGTACAGTTAGCAATAAGCAAACTGTACCGGTGGGAGTTGGTGACTTTTCTTGTTTCTGTCCTTGCTCAGTATTTGTTCTCAGTGAAAAATCTTACATTTTCTAAAAAATGTACTGACATGCTGTATTTACTGTTATTTCTGTCTCAAACTTTTTTGCAGCACAAACTTGTATCTACAGTGTGAAATGCTAGAAAATGTGAGGGTAGGCGAGTCTCGGCTGCCTGCACAGAGGAACAAGGCGACTTTCCGTCTGTCAGTGCCTCGAGCCAAACACGACAACTTTAAACATTAAATAAGTCACAAGCCAGGATATGAGGATCCTGCAGCAGGATATATAAAACAAAAGTGCATCTCAGAGCAAAACCCTGAATGTTCGCTAAACCCCTGCAGGGCCACGGGAAATAAAGCTCATCACAAACTTTTATCTAACTTTGAAAAGAGCCCAACCTTCAATCGGCAGAGCAGCGGGAGTCGACTGCTCTTCTTTTAGCAGCCAGGCCCGCCACCGAGCTGCATCACGCTCTCTCATCGCCATTACCATCCACACAGTCAGTCCGAGACATGCATTATGAATGAGACACATTTCGGATACAGCGCAGACAACAGAGGATGTTCAGCAATCCCCGCTGATAATACATACTCCTTTTACCACCCATCTCTGCACATATACACACACTGAACGGCATCAGCCGCCAGTCTTACTAACCTGGTAATGTCCCCTGTGAATAATGCATGAGCAAATACCCATTAGGCTTTACAAACGGACACAAGATCCTAGTTCCTTGAGCTGACCAGTGTAACTACAGAGATAAAAAGGGATAAATAAGAGTGGGTGCACCTACCGCATGCAGCGATCCCTCGTAGGTACAAGCTCCTATGACAGACAGAAAAAGGAGGAGGATAGGGAAAAAAGAAAGATAGCATTAGCATTACAGTCCAGGCATGATCATACCTTTAGTTCTGATATGTGGTAAAGATTTTTTGTCAGGAGCAATGTAAATCTGTCATTATTATTTCTGCAGACTCTAAGTTCAACCAGCAATTCAGCCTCATGGGAGATGAGGAATCAATTCCTCATCTAAGTCCAGGATGGGAGTTGCTTTAAGCCCTTATTGTTAAGGTGTCGCTGTGCACTGTTGAACTCTCAAAAAGGGTCAATGCATCTTTGCAACACAGAAAGATGGTGGGTGAATAAACAGAATCTCTATCCCAGAAGGAAAATCACCCAGAAACAACACGCAAAATCTCCCTGACTTGCTTACATGAAGCCATGAAATCACCACACAAAGGAAAGGCCTCATGTGACAGGAAAGCAGATTTCCTTGATATATGTATAATTATAAGTATTCAATGAAGAACATTAAAGTTAAAGATTTATTTTGGGTCTAAATCCATTGTATGAGACACCAATATGAGAATTTATACGCAAAAAGACACATACTCAACACAAAACACACACACTTAGATTAAAACAGATCATCTTCTTACACTTATTTCAGCCAAGGTAGCGGGTGCATTCAGGTCAGTCTTTGGTGTTATCAGAAAAGGTTCAACAATCTGGTTAATTTACCAGAACTACAACCCTAAATCCAAATGTCCCTGTGGAATGCATGTTGTATGTATATATATATATATATATGAAATACAACAATGGTTTTTACAAAGTGTTCCTGAGCCTTTGTGTCACACAGAGAAGCAAACCTCGTCCCATCTCTGCTTGTGAACAACTGAACCTTTAAAGATGCCCCTTTCATACCCAGTCATTATTCTATCACCTGCCACCAGGGAGCCTGTTTGCCTGTGGACTGTTCCACACAGGTGGTTTTTGGAATAGTCCACAACTTTCCACATCTTTTGCTGCTCTTGTCCCAACTTGTTATGAACGTGTTGCTGGTATCAAATTCATAATAAGCATATCTTTTCAAAATTAGTGTCAAAGTTGGTGAGGTAAAACATCAAATATTTAAGCTGTAAAACCCTTTTTGTTCACACAATCTCAGTCAGCACTGCATTACAAAGCTAAAGCTAGCAAGCATTTTTTGACTAAACGAGGCTGTTGGCAACTGGCAACAAATAGTCTACTTATGGGCTAAAGCGCTTACTCTCCTCCATGCACCTTCAAGGGCTGTATGTTAAAAAAAAAAGTCTCTACAGGCTGTTTACCTATCAGTACAATTCAAACTAGGAAAAACACAACCTTTATACTGAAATGACTCTGAGTTGATTATTTTCTCTGCTCAATTTGAAAACCAAATGATAAAAAAACACAGGCAGAAGGACAGTCACACGCCTTAGCTCAGCCTGAGGTCTGAGCCTCAAAAAACCAGACTGCAGAAATCCAAGACACCTCAGGGGAAAGAACAGCGAGAGGTAAACATTTACCATAATGGTCCAGATCCACAAACAAGAGTAGCCTACAGTTACAGCTGTATTCTCACACAAGGTGCCAAGAGCAAGTGAGTTTATGCTGCTGTTTCACGCTGTTGTCTCTTTATCTCCCTGTGTGGGAGAAAAGAGTGCACCGCAAAATATAATCTAGCAGTTTAATCAGATATACAGAAGTGGCTTCACGCTGCAGATCTGCCAAATATAGTTTCCAAAAAACAATTAGCAGTTCACATAATCCTTCACACTGTCTGACATTGAGGCTTCACTTAACATATCAAAGATGAGAGTGTCATTTTATTTCACTATAACAAGAGTGAATGTAAATCCGCTGCTGATTTTGAAAAAGATGGATTATAATCTCATTTTGGCTATGGAAGTGTGCGAGTAGATAACTGCTCCAACTTTATTTATTTGAATAAATGAATAGAAATACTTGGGAGTTTCAATGATCCATTTTGTTTGGAGGCCAGGGGGTTTTAACACGCTTACTACTCACATGTTTCGCCAAAAGGTGAAGCCTATAATTTGAATTTGGTATCTTTTTTATGTACAGCTGTTGTAGGTAAAGAATTACATTTTTATTTAAACACACAAACACTTGGGAGATACTTTGAGGTAGCACTGTTACAATGTTCAAGCCGTGCTCTTATTTCACATATTCCTTCATGCTATGGCTGTGACAAAGTTTGGTAAAGGAAAGAACTTTCACAAATTTCAAAAACTGTACAAACTCTGCCCGGAGTTTGGTATATTAAGGAAGAGCGAGGAGGATTAAGAAACCCTGAAATAAGAAATGTCGTCATATTTAAGTTCTTAAGTTGGCTTCCTCGGGAGGACTCTCTTAATTAATCTCTTAAAAGGTTCTTGAAATATTAAACACTGTTCTCTTGTAATCAAGCGATCAATGTGTCATCAGCTCGGGATAATCACGGTCTAAATGAGTTTCATCAGCGAGTTGTTCCCCTTTGCCTTGAATGAAGTAAGTGTTTAAGACCATCACAAAAAGAAGAATATATATAAGCCTCTCTGCATGTTTTAGCTCTATTTTTTTAAAATTAGACCCTGAAGTTGGTACGACTGTATCGAACGCTTTTCAAGATGACAAGATTTTCAGGCCT
>JAPZDZ010000022.1:7406915-7436415 GCA_029783805.1 Acanthurus tennentii
CTATTTTTTTAAAATTAGACCCTGAAGTTGGTACGACTGTATCGAACGCTTTTCAAGATGACAAGATTTTCAGGCCTGAAGATGACAGCCACATTACTTTATCAGCAAAGGAAACAGTGGAACAGAACAGAAAGCCTCTACTATTAGCAAACCTGAAACACTTCTCCTCAATCACCCATGAACACCGCCTTCCTCAGCCTGATTACCTCACAGTCAGAGCTCTTTTATATCACACATCTGATAGGTTTTTAATTGAGCACCCTCTGCCGGAGAGGATTTTTTGATTACACATCATTAAGTTCTTAGCTGCTGGTGATGCTGGGATAGCAGCACCTTTCTCCTTTTAGCCATATATAACCTTTTGTTGTGTCTGCATCATAGAAAGCATTGACTTGGTGATTTACATGTGAAAAGACACCCAAAGTGAACTTAAACTTGGCTAAATTTGTTGGAGGGTAAAAGTTTTAATGGTTGTTTAAATTGATTTTATTTGAACTTGTAGGAAGGACTCACTTACTATTGAAATATACATTTTAAATCAAGTTGTAACAAGGTTTTTAAGTGTCCTTGACATTAAAACACCTTAAGTCTAAATTTAACTCATTTTGGACCTGCAAATCATCATCAATTATCATTAAACCAATTATTCAGGGATATTTCCTTGAAATCAACCAAAACCTACAAAGTAAGTGATGTGATCATCTGGTCAGAAATGATAGCTCTGTAGATGCTCACAGCCACACTTCATGAGACTTTAAAGGAATCTGAATTGGAAAGCAGCATGCGATGTAAAATCACTGTGATTCCAAGCACTGGCCCTGAAGGACACTTCTTCATCACACACATCCATCCATCCTAAGCAGAGCCTAATGCCAATAACATTTCAACTTCGATAACTGTCCTGCTCTGCTTACCATCGCCAACGTGCTCTCTTCTCAGCAGGAGGAGGCAATGGAGTATCCTGCTTTATCAAAGTTTGAATTTTATTGAGGCAAGCGCTGCCAAGCAGATTGGATACATGCCGAGAAAATGATGCTAATTATTTTAGGAAAAAAAAAAACAATAATAATAAAAGAAAAATAATTAGCATCAGGTTCTGCTGCTGAATGTAAGCAGAGAAAGTTTCACCTCTCAGATTTGAACATGCAGCCTAGTTCTTCCCTGCAGGTAGTAGGCTGTGATATTAACCAGCCCGAGTCTGACAGCAGCGAACTGAAACCTTGAATGGGTCAGTTCAGTAGCAGCTGCACAGACCTGCTTTAGATTCTGCTCCTGACAGTCTTATGCATTATAACTCATCTAATGGGAATACTGTAGCTGTGCATGAGCAGACCTTTTAGTTTTGATGCAGAGTTATGAATATTTAAATGGCACAAAGGCAACGAGCAGGACCAGATTCAAAGACGTGTGCGGAGATATTGAAGAAAATGAAAATGCACAACAACCCAGGCAGTAAGTTCATTTCACATGTTGCTTTTCTGTTCAGATTCCTTGGCAGTTCATTGAATGTAGCTCTGAGCATCTGCAGAATCAACATCCATGAGGCAGATTACGGTCTCGGCATTATTTTGGTTGATAACGGCAGCTTGAATGTTGCATTTCGAAGACGCGCTCGTAAACTTATCACAGCCTTTTGATCCTTAAATTAAACCGGTTCAAACTGACTTTGAAGTTTTTCTTTACTTCCCTCTCACTGTGGATTGATTTATTGATTTGTAGATCAAGAGATATGAAAACTTTTAGTTAAATTTGTGCGAGATACACTATTTGATACATCACATGGATACATACCACGGCTTTTTAGTCAGCTGTATAACAAAGTCAAGTAGATTCCAATTTTATCTTCGAATGCAGCCCCAAAAATTATGTTTCAACAGAGTAACTTATAGTTGAAAACCCCTGGCTTGTTTGTCATTTTAAGCCCCCACCTCGCTGCTGTATGTCACATTAAAAACTTCTACATATCAACCAAACTAATCCTGCACAAATACACACAAATATTTAGATACCATTTCACCTGTAAATCTCTTACTCACTGCTTTCAGGGATGGAAACACACTCAAAGGACACATTTGACTATTCTGAGTATGAGTGCTGCTTTCTCATCGTGACCAGGTCAATCTCCTCACTTGCTGATGATTCATCTCAGGTGACAGGTGCTCACTTAGAAATCCTGTTAGATGAATATTTGCCTGATATGACCGAGCTTACTCTGAATTCACTATAAAACGCCACAAACCCCGATGTTTGGGTGCTATAATTACATTTTCTCCCACATCCCTGGGAAATAACAACCTGCTCTGGGGTCCCAAAGCAGGGTAATGACCCCCTCCGGGAGTCCTTGAGGAGTTCCAGAGCGTTCTCGGCAACTTGAGGAATAAATTACATTCACTGTTTCTGGATCAGTGGAAACTGTGCCATAAAGAGAAGGAAAACTGTAATTCTGGGCACAACTTTCACTCCCCTACAAGATTCCTGAGCGCAGCCTGGACAGATTTATGGCTGAGGGCTGAAAATGGAGCTAATGGAACTAATTCTGATCAAATTTGGGGTCTGTGGCTGTACTGTGAGAGTGGAAGGTGGTCCATGATAACCCCTGACCTACATAACATGCCATTCAACTGTGAAAAGAGACCAAAATACCAACCATGTATCTCGCGGGGGACGGTGAGGATCCCAGCCAGAGCGCCAATAAATATCCACCATCCACCCATGGTCGCAGCCAAAAAAGGCATTAAATCCAAATCCAATCAAGGGCGAAACGCTTGATGTGTTTTTGTTTCTCTCTCTAGCTTAAACTGAGGCAGTTCTCACTGTGCATTATTGATGTCCCAACCAGGGACACCAGAGGAAAGATTCCAGGAATCTTTTTAAAGGAGCGGGAGCGGAGCGGAGGGACGGAGCGCACCGTGTCCGGGTCCGACTCCTGAGCGCTGCGCTCCGGGCTGGAATGCGGCGCGACACTCTCAAAACCTGGACAAATATCCACCTCCTCCTGCTAACTGCTCTGCTGTTCGGGCACTAAACTCTGCCACAACAGTCACCAGATGCAAGGTGTTTAGTCCTCTCCCCAGCAACACAAGCAGCAGCCGGGACGCTTCTAAAAGCCGAGACGCATGACGACGAGAGCCGGAGAGACGGTCGGACTTTCAGCGCTCCTGCGTCGACTGTTGCGCGGTGTTTGAAGTCACTTTTTGCGGTGCAGTGGTCTTCTTGTCCTTTCTCGAGACCCCCGCTCCCCCTCCTCCTCCTCTTCTTCTTCTTCTTCTTCTTCTCTTTCTTGTTTCCTCCCCTCCTCTCTCCAGGAGGACGTCCCACCTCTCCTCTGCTGCCTCCCCCCTCCACCTCCTCCACTGCCTACCTCGCAGATATCATAATTTGCATGACGGGGACTCCTTGGGGATTAAAACGCGAGGGAAAGGATTCGTATTTCGGTGATTTTGGTGATGAAAGCATGTAAAACCATCAGCGGGAATCATCATATAATCCCATTTACAGCTGTAGGACTGAAGTGTAGAAAAAAATATCATTTTTTTGATTTTTGTCAAAGAGTCCCATTAGAGCTCTGTGAGTTTACTTTATCAGAGGGTACTTAAACACAGTATCTCTAATGAGATGTTTTTTTGCCTGTTGTATGAAATTAGGGACAAATACTCTGTTTAATTCGATACTAACTTTTCAAAGTTTCTATAGTGTGTTTAGTGAGGTGTTCTCATCTCCTATTATATAATTTTCAGTCCCCTGTATGGTTTTTGTGACCATACCTCATAAATGACTGTGCCTCATTATATATCTTATCTTAAAAGGCAGTGATTTCAAATCAGGATTCAGGACCCTTTAAGATGACGGTAAAGGCTCACATGATAAATATCAGGATTAAAAAATGAAATTCTCTCCTAAATTATTCTTACATAGTTTCGGGACAGTTTACCTCGCAGTATATGCTTCTTCTTTTACTATTTCTTGTACAACACGAAACAGTTTTATTTCTCCAAGCCTCTGAAGTAATGTGAAGTCCTCACAGCTCATAAACATACGCCACTTTAACAGTACTTTTGAGATTTTTGCAGGGAAGTTATTGAAGTTTTTACTTCATAAAGTATCCATTTAAACTTCCCTGAAGAATTCCTTAGTATCTGTAGATGTGTAAAAGTTCAAAGCCATTAGAAAGTGAACGAGTTTGGGGAGGAAACTGATGATAAAGTGAACCAATAAAGGGCTTTTACAGTGACTTTAATACACGTAAGCCTGTTTTTATTGCTTCTTCGGTCATTAAAATATTACATTTTGTGTTTATTTGTCTTGTGTCCTCAACTTTCACTTTAGTCTACCAACTATATTATTTGGTGTCTATTTAATAATTTAAAATGTTTAATATTTAGTTTATAATAACTAAGTAGTTTTAGCCCATTTATATCACTGACACACTCCTGGTGGCAGATTACTGTTACTCACTAAAAATGTTATTTTTCTCCAATAGTGTGACTGTAATAATCCCTGTAAGGAATTTTCAGAGCTTTTCCAGTGAACTAGTCATATATTAAATGCATATTGCCTTCATAAAGTATGACATTATAATTTCTGGTGGACTTATATTTTCTTCAATGAAGCTGCAGGGTTTTTAATTCAGCTGATGTCTATATAATATCACTCTTAACTGTAGAGTGCTATAGAACGTCTGCAGCTCTCTGTACGTGTGAGGGTAATGTTTAATCAGAGGCAGTGTGAGATTGAGATTCCTCAGTGTCACATGGCAGTAACCTGATCTCCACTCAGTCCTTTTGTCCTCGGCCAAAAACAGGGATCAGAATCAGTTTTGCCTTTGAACAAGCCCTCTTTCTTCTTTAATGCTGCTGCTGTAAGCACCCTGCAACCGTTCAGAACAAGCACCCAGTGACGCAGCGAGGGAGAAAATCTGAGTAAACCTTGACCTCCAATTTGTGATCCTGAAAACATGACCAGGAATCAGTCAGAATAATTAATGTTTTCCCAATTTGGAACTCTTTACACATCATCATTTTGACACTTCATGTGGAGTCTGCTCACAACTGAACTCAGATGTACTTTACTTTCACAGTAAGGTCAGATTTAATAAGGAGGGTAAACTGAAGCAGGGGGGTTCATTTCCCCACTATTAAGAAACAATAAATTAGGCTTTGTAATAAAGTTTTCATTGATTGGTGCACAGCTCATAAACCAGATTACCAGATGGAAAGCTTTTTATTTTTCTATCCTTCACTGTGTTTTTATAAGAACAATTAAAAGATATGTTGAGTGAAACTGTGAAAACTCTTTGTGATAATGTGTTTCTCAGATGCTGCTTGGGGAGACTGCAAAGTGGGGTGGGAAACATTGTTAGATAATGGAAAGGGGGACAAAAAGGAAGTCAAATGACTAGCATTGAAATAACTTTAGTGGTCATGGTGAAAAGGCTGTTCAGAGAGAAGCAACAGTTTATATATATTTGTTAGTATCTATGAAGGTGCATGTATAGAAACACTTATGGCCATACTTGTGTGATGTCTATGTGTGTGTGTGTGTGTATTTTATTTATTTATTCATGGATCATTTTTGAATTTTATGAATACAGAGCTGCAACCAATTACTTTCAGTACTGATTGTTCTGCAGGTAATGTTTTTCTTCATCATTTGATTGGCATCTTTACCTGTCTCATATTGTCTGACCACAGGCCAAAACCCAGAAATATTCACTTTACATATTATAAGAAAAGAAGCGAATTCTCACTTTGTAGCGGATGAAACAAGTAGATGTTTTGGCACTTTTCATTCTTAATTTTCTTGGTTTGAAGTGAAATTAAGTGACTTCTTTCTTCTTTAGTGCTTCAAAACCTCAAACCCTCTCATGACCTTCAAAGGGTATGATCATCTCAGGTCAATTTTATTTATACAGTCAAAAAAAATCACAAATATTTCCAGAAGAATTTGCAGTATGTATAGCTTCTATCTTTACCCTATAAACTTTATTCAGCTATGGAAAAACTTCTCAAATATAAATTTTAACAGGGGATGAAACCTCAGGAAGAGCAACAGAGAAGGTCAACATTCTCCTGCATGGACAGACACAGAGGTGTCATATGGACAGAAGAGAAATTAATAAAATAAATAGTAAAATTACAATACCAAGCAAAAGGACAATATTACATTAGGAAATAAAGGCCTATAATAGTCAAAATGACAAAAACAAACAACTTTTATGAGGCTCCTGCTTATTAACAGGAAACTCATTACAGTAATTTTCATCATTTTTACTGTTTCTACAATTTAATTGCCTCCTTCTATAGACTCCTCTCATTCCACTCTACTGCCAAAATGCGTTGAGTTAGCTGCTGCAACAGCCTGATATCCCCACAGGTACCAATAAAAGTTTCAGCTCAATTCAGTTGTATACTGAATGTCAACCTGCACAGCATCAGAGAATGTGAGTAACTGGTATAACCATGACTTTGAAGGCAGGGGGTGAAGGTTTGGAATAATGATAAAATAGAAATACTAGTTGTTATTGTTATAATATGTATTCTTATTAACATTATTTATATTAATTACAAATAAAACTCTTATTTCCCCAAAGCATCTTTCTGATAACCTGTCAGTGAAAACATCACCCATCACCTTATAAACTGTCAGTGTTTACCTGCTGTGTCGCCACGATGCTGCTCTGCTCCTGAAATCAAGCTAGCTTGTGTAATAGACTCTTGCTATCCAGTGGTATCTTGCAAAAATTTACACTTACTTCAAGAGGAAAAGACCTGACGTGCAAACAGACAGCCCAGCTGTCAAAAAACTCAGCAGAGAATAATCCAAAGAGCTACTGACCAAGAAGAAGTTAAAAAAATGAGGTAGCATGTATTAAGTGTGGATTTGTTGCCATATGATGATTTTGTTAAGATTTGCTGTAGTATTCAACAGTTTTCTAAAGAGATCTTGCAGCTATAAGTTAATGTTATTCAAGGCCTTGGCATGAAAAGGTTTGGGAGCCTCTAGTGTAATTTGCTGTGGTAATTTAACACACAAAATCTGAGAAGACTCTCGCTGTAGTTTGAGGCACACAGTGGGTTTCCTTTTCCAAGGACAACCTGTTGTTAAGAATCAAGATTAACTACTGGTCGTTTTACAACACAAGCCCGTAGAATGAAATATGGTGTCATTCCCTCATGCTACTTCTATAAATGAATTAATAAATAATGAGTAAGTTCATGAAAATGAGAGCTACTTTTTTCATTTTGAGTGCAAAGGAGAAGTTGAGAAATTTCAGAGCTTGAGGATGAAAGCTGTTGTTCAGTCTGGTGGTTTGGCAGCAGATACTTCTATATCTCTTTCCAGGCAGCAGCAGGGTGAACAGGCTGTGGCTGGGATGGGTCTTTTAATATCCCTTTGGCTTTGTGTGGGCACCTCACTTCGTTGATTTCACTGATGTCACTGATGCTCGGTAAATGGGTACCAGTGATGTTCTGGGTGGTTTTAATCACCCACTGCAGAGCCTTCCTGTCCTGAGCCAAGCACATCCCATGCCAATTTGTGATGTTTCCAGTAAGAATACTTTCTTTTGCTCATTTGCAACAGCTCTTATTAACACCTGAAGCTGTGTGTAACTGCAGTGACTTCAGAATGATGCTTATGGGAGTTTAGTAAGAGCAAAACTTGACTCTAAAAGGAAATGGAGACAGTTACAAGAATATCAAGCTAATATAAAACGAGAAAGATTCAATGCCCTGATTTAGCCCAAGGATTCTAATCCTAAGCATGAATAAATAAAGTGACTGTTCAATGTAGAAAAAAAAACTTAATGTTTTTTATAATTTATCTCAAGGAGTAAAATCAATGAAAAACTGACTCAAACTTTGCATTTTCTCAAGTTGAGACATCACAGCGCTGTCAATTTCATTCTTGAGGAAATCGCCTGGTGAAATCCCTTCAGATTTGTGGCTTAACATTAATCTCATCACCAGGTTTTTCCTTCAAGATGTAAACATGGAGTCAAAATGCCAGGCTAGACTGAGACAGTCTTATTTAGGCAGGAGTCACCATGCACACTTACAGCCTTCTGCAAAGAAAGTCCCAAGATAGCTAATAAATTATGAAACAGTACATCACATGTTATGGCCCCACATATGTTTATGAATTATTGGTTAAAATATGCTGAGGGAAAAAAATCTAACTTTTTCACTGACAACATTCATATTTTTTTTTAGCTGCAACAGGTTGCAGAAAACCCTCAATTTTTTTTCCAGGAGAGGTCAGCAGCACATTCTATATCAACACTGCCTCCTGGTGTTTAGATGGCAGCATTACACCTAATTTATACCAAATGGAAAAAGACCTTGGTAAAATGCTGAACTACAAGGACACAAACATTAAAGTTAAGTAAAACCATGGCTGCTATAACAGTCTACTGTCCCCTTGTTTCAGGCTCTCCATCCAGTTGTTTAATCTGGCTGTAAGATTTGCTCCCATGCAAACACAACAGCAATGACTGATGCAAAACTGATGTTGGGTGAATGTTTGGACTCAAAGTCAGAGCTCTTTGCAAGCAAGACAATCTGTTTTGCTACCAGTCCAACAGTGGTGTCCAAGTGGATTTGAGGATGATTCCAAGTTTTCATATTAGGTGATAGCAATAAATGAACTAATATAGTTGCTAATAATTTTATGCCACACATCAACATTTCTTTCATTTTCTGACTACTCTGTTTTTTGTCATTCAAGGACATTTGCAATGTGAATTCTGGGAACTATATTTAGTCATAGTGCACAGACATTCATACTTTACAAGGATCTTGCAAGCAAATTTAAACAAAGCTATAATTTATGTCTAATTCTATTTAGGGTGCCTAAACTTTACATTAAGGGAATTTAAAAGATGGAAAATCCTTTTGGGTTTAGTTTATACAAACATGACAGACTGTGCAACCAAACCTGCTCTGGGTGAGGATAAAGAGCTGGATTTTCAAAATAAATAACACACTAAAACTTTTTTATGACCTTTAGATGTCCTGTAAAACAATAACAGTACAACTGATTTATGGGCTATATTGGGTGATTATTAATATGAGTCACTTTCCCCCCCTGTCACCTTGTATGTTTGTTCTCCATTTACTCTCCTGGTATTTTTTTTTCTGAAACAATAGGTAACAGAATTCTGGAGCCAAACTCAGAGCAAATATTTTATTGAATAAAGGGAACATATACAGCTTAAAACAGGTCATTCCTCTTCTGCTGGTTTGGGTAACACATTTTCACTCTTAAACCATAGAGCTTCACTGGTGTGACTGGCAATGATGGCCCGCTCAATGAAAGGTCCTGAGGGAAGAAGAGGGGGAGAGGAAAAGAAAAACTGTTATCATTATGAGCTTATTTTAATGTAAATATAAAGGGGGAAGGAGTTAATAAATTAAGTTAATAAAATGCTTGCAAAACAGCTTAAGAACAAGCTGTGAGAGGTTTTGTTAGACAGGAATGACACAGAAGCAGACAGGAATTTTTTAAAAAAACCTTTGAAATGAAAAGGAAACAAAACTATAAAACTATAGGCTGCACCAAACCATTATTTCACTTTTGATAAATGTGCAGATTTCTCAATAGACACTACTTGTTTTGTTGATAAATTTCACAAAAAAAAGACTATAAACTTTTATAAACCTTAGAACAGAACAGAAAAGAATAGAATAGAATAGAATTTTAAAATACAAAAAAGGGAAATTGAGATGTTTGGCAGCTCATCTGCCTGGCTAGAGAGTAATGTAGGTATGAATGGTCTTCTGTATCTTTTATAGTCACATTGACAACTTCCTTCCTCACTCTCTGACTAGTGTTACTACAAAAGTTTGCAAATGGATTCAGACACAATGAAATGTACTGTTACCTTGGATAAAAATTCAGATATCTCTGAGTATGAATACTGCTGGAAGCATTTGGCATAACGTCAGGTTAGAATTCAGCTAGACAGATTTAAAGGTATCGAACTAAAAAAACATCCCATCCCCTTCCTTTAGTCCTCCCTTCAGGCTTCCTTTCAAAGTTACTCCTCAAAAAACATGGCCAAGCACTTCCAAGCGAGTCCACGCGAGAGCAGTGTGAAGACGGATGCAAATGATGTCATCACTAACCATATCCAACCATCTTGAGTCTCATTCACATGTACGCAAACACAAATCAATAGTGCAGTGAACATAAACAACAAAGATGTCTATGATTACCACTATTAGCTGTTAAACTAGCATGTTAGCAGTGGGAACTTTTGGCTGCTCTTTTTCTGTTACTGTGTTGTAGGATGGCTAGCTCACTATGGCTTTAACAATATATTTGCTTAGCTTTGAGGAAGACCACACATAGGTTAGATGAGGGACAGATGAGCAATCATAGCTGTATGCATGTGGGCAGGTAGGCATGTAGACAGACAGACAGACAGGCTTATTAAAGATCTGAGACCAATGTTAGCAAAACACACATACCAGATTGTTTTAGACAGAGAATTAGGTTTATTGAGCTGTGTTGCAATATCAAAAGAATTTCTGCAAACATAGCTGCAATAAAAATTCAAAATTCAAAATAAGGACCTTGAAAATATTTTATTATATATTATATATTTATTTGAAGCTGGGCATGAGATAATGTCGACGAATGCCCTAAGTGTCTCTCCTGCCCTCATCCTGTCCTTCTGTTATTAGAAAAATTAGGTCAATTCATTGTTATTTGTGTAATTATTCAACATAATTCACCTGTTGTCTATTATGTCTTGCATCCAGGTCTTTATTTATCAAAATATGGTTGTGCTTTTTTTATAAATAATTTTCTAAAGCCCCTTGAGACTGTTCTTTTTATGACATTCCTGCTACATTTCTTCACTCAGGTTTAAGCATTTATCCATCTTGTATCTGCCCAGGCTGCAACTATAGGCTTCTGTCCGAGCGACATTAATGAAAATAGGAAAAAGACAAATAAATAAAAGCTCAGCAATTCACACAGCAAGTTAACTCAAGTTAACTCCAAGTTTTCAAAATATTCACATCTTCTGGTCCTTGACTTCTGGGTCCAGAGGTAATTAAATTCTGCTCGGTGTCCTCATGCACCTCTGGTTGGGGAGCTGAACTGCTGCATAATGTTTACTGGCACAAACTCAAAGAGGGCTCTGCGCTAACAGAGTTCAAAAAGACCCAGGTGGTTTGCCTCGACGCAAAGCTTTATCGCTAAATGCTGCTCAGCGATGAACATTGCAGCGCTGAGGGGATGAACAGAGTGAGACTGCTGTAGCTCAGAGGACTCTTTCTGCAGCCAGGCGGGTGCATTAAAACTTTCAGGGTGAGTGGTGGAGAGCCCCACAGGGGATCATCCAGAATAAAACTGCAAAAAGCAAGGTTCACTGTGAGCACTTTAAACTGAAGCATGTGCTTTGAGTGCTGCCATTCACACCTGCTGCTGGTCCTCTTTGGTCTAAAGCAGAGTAAAAAAGTTAAATGATTTCTGCAAAGGAAGTTTTGTTTTTTGTCCCTATTGATTTGTTTGGTTGGTAATAGGTACGACATCATAAAAACTAAACTAGGCCATGAGACAGAAACAAAGGACTTGTTCTTGGGTATGGAGCTAGAAATTCCAGAAAATTAAACTTCCTCATGTTTTTTCCTCAGGAGTTTTAAGGAAACAAAAAAAACTTGGTCAAGAAGAAGACAAGGTTTTGTCTAAATCTGAGAGCTGATGGCTAAAAATTGGTGATAAAGTTGTATTTAAAAAAAGACTGTGGTCCCAGCAGCTGTTCTTATGTACTCATGTAAACTTGAACAAGAAGGTTTAATACAAACTGCTAAACATTTTCTGTGTGATTGGAACACAATTTGTGCTTCCACAAAAAGGAAATTTAAGTGCAAATCTTCTGAGATTTATACAATCTTTGCAAGAAAACAGGAAAGATGAGAGCAGTATAACCTTCAAGCCTTAATGTCTGCTTCTCGTGACAACAGCTGTTGAGTGGCAATTAGCTGTATGTTCTTAATGGCCCATATGAGTGGTCATACCCCCTTCAGTCATGAGCTTTTAGTTCTATATTCCCATAGATTGGTTTCCACAATATTTTTACATACATCAGAACTGGTGCCAAATTTAGCTCGAAATAAAATGCACATGGGCTGGGGAACAGAATATCAGGATTACACTTGAAAATGCCAGAAATAGAGGTGATATGGCCCTCAAGAGAGACATCCAAAATAAATGGCAAAGTAAACAGTTTTTGATAAGAGAGGCTGCAGGTCACAAAGGGCCACTGGTTTTAAAGTGTCCTCAATCAGCATTTCTAAAAGCTGTGCAGTTTACTTCAGTGGAAGCTTTTGATAATGACATTTTATTTAGGGAGTTCAGAACCAATTATATTATAGATCATTTAAGCCTCTACCTCTAATGATGGTCCATTAGCAGATGATTACACTCTGTATCTTATTAGCAAATAGAAAGTGAAACCAATGCACAGAAGATCTGAAATGAATTAACTCCAAACTTACTGAGAAAGACAAATTTCTCACCTCTGCTCTGTTGATTTTGCTGGAAGCACCAGCAGAATAATCTGAGGTCACTTTCATCCAGTGTTTCAGTTTGTTTGTTTTTTATTGCTAGACTATCATTTCTGTCAGTTTTACATTAATGTTGTGCTGTAAACAGAGTAACAACAATGGCAACAATAATGGTACTTTGAAGAGAATGTGGAGTGAAAGCAGACTCTATGTTTTTCTGTGATGAATTACACAATTCTTAATTTTCAGTGCTAAAATATAAATGCAAACAGCTGCAGTGGATGCCCAGAAAAGTCCACAAAGGGCATCCAAAAAGATGACTTGCTAATGCAATAAACAACGCTACTGTGAAAGTGGAGAAAATGATCAGCCTTGTGTATCTAACTTGAACTTTCGGTTACCTTGTGAGGGCAATCATCAAATCAGGATAATAATTTTGGTTGCATGAGTCAGTCACCTCTTCAAAGCTCAAAGTATGAGTTGTTTACACTGAAGTGATTCACAGTTCACCTCTGTATTCACATGAAGCTTTTCTGTATGTGATTTCCTCCCAAAATTAAATCAGCAACATGCTATTCTATCCTTAAGAGATGTCAAAATAATCAAAGATGGAGTTAAACTCCAGCTGTTTGCGGAAGAGCCGCCCTTAAAATATTTTCTTTCAGTGCTTGAATTTTTCTCTATGACTATCAGATGGTATTGGCGAACTTACCCAAATTGGCTGGTCGGTGCGAGCAAACATCAATCAGGACAGTCTGCAGGTTTGCAAAGATGTGTTCTTTAGACATGTCCAGCTGTGCACAGGAGAGAAAATAGGATGCACTGAAATTTTACTACTGTAATGAAAAAAAATATCGCAGTAGTGTTTGTTCTTGTTTTTTGCTAAAATGTTTTTTAGTCTCAGCTCATTTTCTTTTTTCTATAATCTGCTGTTTGTTCAAGTGTAATTACTTTACTAAACACAACCACAGCCCACTGTGCTGCCTGATGTGCCTAATGGTACTTGTGAGATTTTATTTTCAACATGGGAACTAAAGTACAGTATGTGTGCTTCATATTCATCCGAAATTAATCCTGGAAGCTTGATAAGAAAAAAGCACTGGGGCCATGTCCTTTCTTAAAAACAGTAAGTGATTTTGTGTTGTCTACATTTACATGACAGGAAGATGTACAGTACACTCAAATACACACAAATAACATTGAGTTGTACCATGGCTATCTGGGTCCTGAGGTAGCAGTCGTTCACCACCATGTATTCATGACCAGTTTTAAACAACTCCAGCATCTTGGGTATGTTGATGCCAACTGAGCCTGAGTGTCAACACAGAGACACAGAGAAAAGAACAGATCAGCACTGATAATCTCTGTAGCCATGAACATATTTACACCAAAAGACATTTAGTTTTCTTAAAAGGCTAAAGGTGCTTCAGTAGTAAAACCATCAGCTGGTATTTGAGTGAGTATAAGAGGTACAGCACATGAGAGAATGTGTCCTTCATTATCACAGACTTGATATTAAACAGCTTTTACTTTTGAAAATAAAAGCAAGTTCTAAATCCAAACTCTGCTTGATTGGATCTCAATCCTCCTGTAAGTAAAGGGTCACTTTGGCAGGACAAACTAGGGTGACTGAACATTTTTACCCTCAGCTTACTTCTCTTGCTCTTTGGAAACTTCTTCCTCAGTTTGTTTTTCAGTGGCACAAGCTTTGGCAGTATGTCTGGCACTGCTACGTAGAAGTCGGCAGAAATCTCATCATCTAAGATCTAAAAAAAGGAACAAAAGCAGATTTGATTCAAGTTTAAGGAATCCTGCAGGGAGTCTTAGTAACATTTGAACCAGTTGCTCTTTAAGAACAAATTAAGTCTGCATTCCTAAAAAATGTCATCACAAATCAAAACAGCACTGATGTGACTGAGACTGAAAGCAATGTTTATTTTTCCAAAATTAATTGCAGTATATCTTCTATATGGCAACTGTTGCTGCTAAATTTTATCATGCGGAAAGTACTATAACAATAATGATTGATACATCAATGTTACAGACAAAACTCTGAAAAAACAAACAAACAAACAACAGTAAATGCTCAAACTTGCTCCTGTTCTAAATTTGCTTGGATTTGTTGATTTGGAAAAAACTATTTTGCAACAAGCATAAAAACACAATCACAAAATTAGGAAATACACTCGGAAAAAAAAGATAGTTTGCCCTTGTGGTCTTGTAGGAAAAAATAAACTTGATCTGAACTAACAGCATGTGATGCTGAACCAACTTACTGGCTGTATGAGTTCTGCTCCTCCAGCAATCACAGCTCCGTTCTCCAGGGCAACTTTAGCTTGATTAGCATCCTGAAGGAAAACCAGAGGCACGTTAGCCATGTTAATCTGATCTGGGTGTGTCAAAGTGTGGCAGATCCAGCCAATGTCATTCATTATGGTCGTTAACATGCACATTTAAGTTACAACCCACAACCTGCTCTGCTCAACAGGGATATTAATCAAATTGTGCTTGTAGGCTTCTGTGATCTAAATGGTGGCAACAGGAGCCCATTCATTGAAGACAAACAGGGTAACAAATGTTCAGACAACATTACAGCAATCCATCAACGGCAGGAAATCAATTGGCTATGAAATTAAGATTTAGTGAGGCTGAAGGGGAAGATAAAAAAAAAATCTTTACCTCAGTAAAGACTAAAACTTTGTTCATCTCTGTTTTGAAGGGGTGTGGTAAGTGCAACGTGCTGACAAAGGGGTCCACTTTTTTCTGTGAGAAGACAAAAAAAATATAGAATTATTACAGTTTTCATCATTCAGTATGCTACAGCAAATAACGTGTTTTGTGGAAATGATAAGAAAAAGGAGGAATGTCAATCACAGCCCACACTTAGATAATCAAGCGTTAAATCTATTCTGCCACCACTTTAATTTTTCATTTCTCTGGAGTGTTCTTAATTCATTATGCATAGAACACTGGTTCTGCATAGTTCTGTGGAGACAGAGAGATTAGAGTAAGGCTGTAAGTACGAAGTCTGTCTCACATGAGGACTGTCTGGACTTCAAAGCAGATCTGCAGTCCTGTGAAGTGGAACCAAACTCAAGAGGGTTTTATTACTCTGTGTCACACTGGTTTTACTGATTTACCAAACTGCTTATGCTGCAAACATATGTGTAGTAAATATCATTCGGATTTATTTGAAACTTGGTAACAGTAACAAGCAGAGAGGGGCAATACCAAGATGCCAGCGCCTGTATCAGGCTTCTTTATGGTACAGCAGGAGTTGAGACCTGTTGTCCATCTTTACAGTAAAAATCCAATATTAATACAACCTTCACATTGTGACTTGCTGGTTAACCAGGGGAGAAAAAGGAGCCAGGTGTTGGACTTCTTCTTCTAACTCTCATTTTTCATTTATCATATTGTTTGTTTTTTCAATATTGCATGTCCCCTATAAAGGCCTCTTTGTCAGCAGACTACCACTCCTCATTTCCTTCCACTCTCAACGGCTTCCTATCTGCTAAAGTAAAAAATGTTTTAGAAAAAACACTGGCAAGAAAATAAAAAACAACATTTTGATTGGCAAAGAGCACAGCTACACTATAGTTACCTTCTTCTCCAGTTTCATGTCTAGTTTCAGATCGATGTAAACAGGCTGCTTGAGGGGAGTGCAGTCCAACACCTGAAAGTTCTTCAGCATGTTGATGGCGTCTCCTGCATCATAGATTGTCCTTGGGTAATACCTCAATATGTACACGTCATCCACAGGCGTCCAGGCTGTTTTGCTGTAGGGCTTATGCCTGTCCTTATCATCTATGACCCTCTTTTGTTTCTTCTTTTCCTTCTTTTCTGTGTCATCTTTCTTGTCTTTCTTTAGTGCCCTGACAAACAATAAGGGAGATGTGACCCTGAGAAATATGTGATTCATCAGGTCTACATCCATCTTTTCTTGAATTTAGGGTTCATGTGAACAAATAAGTTCAAACAGACAGATCTGTCAGTAAAAAGTGCAGAATTGTTTGAATGGTGCTGAAAAACAACTCGAAAAACTGAAAAATTCTCACTAGATGAAGATCTTCAAAAGATCTTCTTTTAGAAAATATAAGGTCTGTAAACTCACTTAACAGCAGCAAAGGTCCTGACAGGTAGCTTCCTCTGTGCAGTCTGTGAGGCACCTATGTAGGCAGGACCTCCAGCTCTCAGCAGCTGCCTCTGACATCCCGCTAATACTGAAAAAGAGAAACACGCTGTATAGGAAATAAACTAAGCAGACAAGAGGTACAGGTGATTACCTGCACAGAGGACGTTGCTCTCTCTTTCTGTGTGACACTACATGTAACCTCTTACCTTTATTTGTGATTTTGTGTGTATTACTATAGAACAGACATTTATCTCACTTAAAACATGTGTACTGAGAAGTATCTGCTTAAGTCCACCAGATGATGGAATGCCAGTATATGGAAAGCATTACAAAAAAAGCTGAAAAAAACAGAAAAAAAATGCAGCTTGGAGTATTGAATATGGGTCAAATGATGTAGAGAAGTGTTAATATAAACTCAAATACACTCTCTCCTTTTAAAAGAATTTACAAAAATGCAAAAAAAAATGTTAACTCTGACATGAGTTTATCTCCAATGCAAAGTATAAAAAAATCAGGCCTCATCCGCTAAACTGAAGCAGACCGGATCCAATATATGTTATTTAATTAAACTGGAATAAACTGCTAATATTTGCACATCGAGGAAAATCTACATGTGTCTCTGTGGTCGAGGTGGCAGCGAGCTGAGTGAATTGTAAGACAAACTGTGCTTTGCAAACATATATTTCGTGTGATCTTCACTGGGCACTGGTTCATAATAAGGAATAAATCTCGAGAGGATATGTGCTGCCGATTTACCTTGCCTTGTCGAAAAATGCTACCAAATTGCAAAAAGGTAGCTTTCTATGCCTAACCCTAACCCCACCTGACATCACTATCGACTATCATTACCTTCTTATCTTTTATAGGAAGCACATTTCGGTAGGTAGCATATTTGACAAGACAACTGCAGGTTTGTGTCCCATTTAGGCTACAGCTTATGGTTCAAGGAGACACAGCAAAAATGTAACACACTGTATGAACAGTACGATGTTTAAACACAATGTGATGTGCCAGGCTTATTTGAGTCTAGTAGAATTATACGAAGAATTTCAGTGATTCAGAAACAAATTTAGGTAATGTTGCTCTATTTGTCACATTCTTAAACACGAAAGGGGACGGTAAAGTTATAATATATTCAGTGTGTTTTGTGGATTATTTTCGTCATTAAAGAGGAAAACACGACAGCGAGCAAGCTAACAGGCTAAAAATGGCTGTTTAGCAAGTCGGCGGAAGAGAGAAACCATTAAGAAAGCTTAATTTTTTATACACCACTCTTAGAAAATATACGACTTAAGTTTTTACAGTCAATTAGACAAAACTGAATTTTAACAAAACCGACTGACCTTTCCACACCATTCGCGTGCAAGTTGCCATATCTAGGAATGTCGCCTGTTCGTGTAAAACAACGGTGCGTAGTGAACAGTTCCGCATGGGAAGAATCATTATATTCCCATAAAAAAAACACCAGTCTGTATTTACACCGCCAATGATAAATATGTAAAAATTTTATATATTACATAAGTATATTTTTAATAATTAGTATATTAAAATTATATTTCGCATGCGTCGATAGACAAATTGTAGGGGATTTCGATAAATCTTTGAAGTAGGCTGTAGGAACAAGTCAGTCACAGAGAAAAGAATAAAAAACTTAAATCTGACTACTCAAAAAAATGTTTTTGCTGGTTTGATTGCATAATGCTTTTTTAAAGGTTTCTAGATTAAAAAAAAAAAATTAAAAACGTGGATTATTCCTCCATTAAAACTAAACCAGAAATTGCTTTTTTTTTCAAACGAATTGCTTAAAAGTGTCTCGTGCTTAAGTTCATGCTTAAATATTAGTTGAGAACGTTTTGTAAAACTTTGCAATGACATGAACTAAACAAAAACACGATGATGCATAAGGGTCCATCGCTGAGCGCGGACGGGTACGAGCGGAAGTCGTGTTTGTTGTCTTCCTTCTGTTTCCGAGACGTTCAGGGTCTAAACGGGTTCAACAGCCGTGTCTGCATGTCTCTGACAATTTCCTCTATAAATTGTCTTCTACCGCCCCCGAATGAAGGTAATGTCAATTCTGAATGTGATGCTATGTTGTGGACACTTTGTCAAGGCTGTCCCGGGTTAATTTTATAGTCAAATTCGCTTACATTTCTACCAACTCCGTCTCCCCCGCAGTCAGCCTTGCTGAGCCCCGGACGGCATGCGCCCTGCAGCCGCTAGCTAAACAAATCCAGCGCCGTGCTTTGAGCTCGCAAGGGTTTTATCCTATTCACCCTCTGTTTCCACGGTATTTTTGTAATTTTTGCTGTTTGTTACAAGAAGTATTATGTATTCAGAAGACGTGTTTACTTTGCTGTCTGGTATGACAGCTGGTGAGCGGTGGGCCGAACTTCTCCTGAACGGGCCCATCCATGTAACGTTAACTTACGTGCTTGTCACTTTTGACATTAGAGCTATGTTTGGACACTCGCCTCTCAGCTGGTGGCGCATGTGCCATCGCCACATTTTTTCCATTTACAAAACTCCCGCCTTGTCAAAATAAGAAGTCCCCCGTTTACAAAGCAACAGATCCAGTGTTTGCCCTAACATTTTGGCTATCCATCACGGCCACCGCAGTTTAAAATGTTGATGTTAATCGTCTCAGTCATGTGATTAAGGTCGCCGTAACTTCAGTTTCGTGTCTGTCTCTGACTGCTTATGATATGAGCCGATGCCAGAAGGCCATATATCTGCCCGCACCCGCTGTTGCTGCTTACTTGTGACCCAGTCGTGTGTAAACAGGTTATGTAAGTCTTCTCCAAACTTGTTCACCGCCAGTCAACCTCACGGTGGCTGGATACATAATTTCATGCACCCTTCTCTTTTTTCCCTCTTTGCACACTCCGTCTGCTCATACGCGTGGCGCTCAGAATTCAGTGGTTAATAATAAAATCACGCAATACAACACGCTTACAAATGTGTCAGTGAGCCGCGCATGGGCTGCCAGCAGGGCAGTTTGAAACAACCTGCAATCTCCCGCTGCAAGCTGGGTGCTTTGTGAGACCTCCTGCAGCTTCTAAACGAGAAGTGTGCATGGCTACTTCTAAAGAAGATGTAAAAACCCACGATGCATGGAATACATATATATTTGACTGAGTGATTTGCTTTCTATGCATGTGAAAAATGCTCTCAAACAGCACTTACGGTGCCTGAGAAAAAGCCATTGTGGTTGATATGGTAACCAATCAAAAAGAGGCATTTTTTTCTTGTTATTCAGCGAGAACATACAGTTCAGAACAGCTTGTCACTTACACTAAAATAAAACTTTTAAGCAGCTGCTTTGGAAAAACACACGTTCTGTTCCATTTTTGTGACACAAGGTGTGTTAATCAAAGCATTGTATTTTAAAACACCACAACCATTATGACAGGCAGCATAAGAATGTGCTTTCCTAATGACTTAAATACACCCGTTTTTTAAAGTGCAAGGCTGTAAACAAGATTGCATCTGCTAAGTCCAAGTTCCTTTTAAGAACAGCTCCAGTTACAGTCCAATCTCAGTCAAAATGAAAGCGAATCAAGGCCTTTTGCAAACACATTGATATAATTGCTGTACTTTGCCCATCAAAGTTAAACCACTGTGACACACAGGTTGAGGGTTTTCATTAGGAAATTTCACTTAAATGTTACCTTTCCCAGCCTACTTAAGAGAAATTTTCAAAGAAATTGACTGATGTACTGATTCTGGTGTGAATACAGACTATGAGCATTTGTATGGGATTACAGACATTTTTTTCTTTTTTGTTGAATGACTGCAAATTCTTAGGAAGTTTTCTTCTGAAAAAAGGAGCCGTTTAAAATACTTTTTGGAATACTTATGTATTTTTTTGCATAAAGCAGTTAAGGGGAGCTGCTGCTTAAGGAGAAGATTGTAATCTTTACTAAAACTCCAGATGTTTGGTGGTGTTTTGGTGAAAATTATGGAATCTTTTTTTAATTTAATCCACTGCTATGGCTTGTGGATCAAACGTTTATTTTCCTGATTTTCTCATAAAATTAGTGCTTCACCTTGATGTATCTTGGGCAGTCAAAATGAATCCCTTACACCCAATGCCGAGCACCATTATAATGATAATTTAACTATCCTAAACTATGACATTATTGTCTTAGTTCTTTTTTTAGACACCAGTTTTTGTTTCAGCATGTCATATCTGTCCTCCAGGTGCTTCCTCTTTGGTTTTGGGGATTTGGCTCAGGTTTGGTAGAGGCTTTGTGCTGCTCTCAGAGTGGAAAATAACCTTCATCCAGCAGCTGAATGCTGGTAAATGCCATCTGAGGTTGCTGAGCTCACTGACTCCACCAGCCACTTGAAAAGGCAGACAGTCAGCTATTTGCTTATTGTGATTTTTTGAAAAATATTTTTAATCTGTGGAAAATACAATGCAGGTGGCTGGAAAATTAGGGGTGTTTTCTGTTTGCTAAGGCTTGGGGGAAAAAAACTGACATCTTTGTCGCAACCGACCAGTGTTGCGCATGTTGATCTGTGTGAATATAAATTTTGGTCTCTCACACACCTGACAACTTGTTCTGCAAGAATTCAGTTGTACTTCATGGTGCTCCAAGTTTTTCTCTTGAAAAAAGCACAAAATATTTATCAAAGCAAACAAAAAAGACATTCTACTTTCAAAAATTTATGTACAAATATGGGAAACACTTTTTGTGTGTGTGCTGTAGGGTTAAAGAAGTCAATTGTTTAAGTAATTTTTATGACATGGCAACAGCTCCAAAACTGCCTCATTTTACAACTGTGAGAACTGTTAAGTTTTCTGACAGCTAATAATGAGTATTTGTTGGTCTTAGAATTTAAACTAAGATCTCTATGTGGTTGCTTTGTTTTTTCAGATTAACAGGTATGCCAAAGGAAAAATATGATCCTCCAGATCCCCGCAGATGTTACACCATCATGTCAGCCGAGGAGGCAGCCAGTGGGAAGAAGTCTTACTGGGCCGAGCTTGAGATATCGGGTCAGTCAAACTTTCTTCCTCTGAGACTTCGATACTTGCTTGTCTCCTACATGTTCAAAGAGTCTGGTTTTTACAGTACATAGAAAGCACAATATTTATAATATTTTTGTTAAAATCAGTGAAATGAGGCCAAAAATCCATAAGTTTCAAGTGTTAATATCTGTGTGCCTGTCTTTGTTCTTATCTGAGCACAAAGCTTGACCTTTTTTAATCTCACACACTGTATTCAGTGTCATTTATCATTTTTAATGTTGGTTCTCAAACATATAACCAGTCAAACTGTTTGTGCAAACTAGAGCTTAGCTGTAGTTTGTAATTTTTGGTGTTGCAGAAGGAAGAACAAGAAAGTTCAGCTGGAGCAATTAGGCCATTAACAGACAGAAAATATTCAGCTACAATTTGATAATTGTTTCTTAGCCAAATGCTTCAAAAACAAAGATATATGAGGTAGAAAGAGAAGGATAGAGAAAGAGACGGACACTTTACAGACCAAACGATTGATGGAATAATCAATAGGTAGATTAATCAATTATAAAAATGACCTGAGTTGCAGCCCTGCCGTAAAAAAGCCAGGAAGCTGTTGCATAAAGGATTGGTTTAAGCAGGGTGAACCTGTTAACCACATAATTGAAACTCTTTTGACCCCTAAACCTCAAACTTAGCGAAAAAAAAAAAAAAAAAAGGACAACTTGTCACCAGACTTTCCCAGGCTGCTAAAAAGTTAATAATCAACACACAAGCAGGAGTTCATCGGGTTTACGTTTTGTTTTACTTAGGGTTAACTTTTATTTGCACATTAGATGTGGGTCAGTCAGTGCTATTCACTTCTTCCTGACCAAAGAACAAGAAATCAACCTATCCTTTTTTACAACAGATTTAATTTAGTTAATTTTCCATTTTATTTTCTTTTGAAGTGCAGTAAAGTTTTTCCAGAGTTCTCTACCAATGTTGGATCTTTCTGCTGAATTTCAACTGTCTAGTTTGAGTATCAGTTTGGCTAAAAATCATGTAGCTCCTGTTTTTTCAAGAAAAGGACAAAAATTAAAAGAGTTTGAAAGGAAACAGGTATTTGCAATAAAGCAAAGATATCAATGTTGTCATCAGTTTTCAAAAGGAATCTTACCAAGTCTTGAGGAGCCACTATCTGTTAAATTTGCTGGTTCTGTGTTTTTCTAAGAAGATCTAAAAGCACTTTCCTTTTAAATACAACCCTATATATCTGTGTTTTTGATTGTTTTGTTTGTTTTTTCCAAATACAGGACGGGTGAGGAGTCTGAGCAGCTCATTATGGACCCTCACCCATCTGACAGCGCTGCATATCAACGACAACAACCTGACCCGCATCCCGCCAGACATCGCCAAGCTGCCCAACCTGGTCTACCTAAACCTGTCGTCCAATAAGCTCCGCAGCCTACCCGCCGAACTGGGCAACATGGTCTCTCTCAGGTAGGCTGTCAGTGTGGAAGGCCCTGAGACACTTCACAGTAAATGTATGTTATTTTAAAATGCAGAGGGAATTTTTGTTAGCAAAATTTTATTGAGAAATCATGTTTTGATATAATATATAAACAGAGTGGAGTGTCCATTTTTGTGCAATATAAAATAAATACCTGACAAATCTCGGTTCTTCAACACAGTGACCCTGAAATTGTGAAAATACATTATCATAAAGTAATTCCACTAAGCTGGTTTGTAAAATTGGCCCCAAAGGCCAAGTACAGCCAGGGGATTAGTAATAAGTAATAACTGCGTCTGTGTGAACAGTGAAGGGTTTTCCCCAAGTAAATGAGTTTGGAGGTAATAAACTTTGACTTTGACTCATTGGGACAGTCCTCCTGTTCTTTGAGGGTGAGAGCTCCTGTGACAGGGACTGAAAGCCACCATGCCTTCTTTGTTTTGTAATGTGGTCAAAAGTTGAAGCTAAATAGCATTGATTAAGTTTAAGTTTTTCATTCCTCAATAAACAATCCAAGGAGATGCAGAATAAGAATTCTTTACCGCCCTGTCAACAGTTTAGAGATTTTAGTTATAGAGAAGTGTGATATAAATCTAATGTATTACTATTAAGAACAACTCCAAAACTGTGGATTTTATTTGATACATTGACGCACATCAACAGTGGTTTTGATAATGCCCAGAATAAACAGGGGGTATCGTTACTGTTGTAAAGACAGATTTGAACTCCTTGAAACCTGTCCTTCAACTTTGTGATAGCTTTTTCTGTGTAATGTAGCGCATCACATCAAACAGCCCTATTGTGTAATTTTTCTTTTTATTTGGTTGTATGGTGCCGGTATGAACAGTTCTTCAAAATGAATGCCTGTGGTTTTAATTGTTATGGTTATGAGAAAGATAAGCTTAATTCTTGGTCTTGACTTAATTTCTACATTTCTTCATTTCTTCATTCTTCATTAGTGTTGATTTTGAGCTAGGGGTTGTTTGGGTTCATTCAAGGGATGACGCGTAAAACAATCCCAAAGCATAGAGGAAAAATGATCATAACCACAGTGATCAAACACTGAGAAGAAAGAGAAGGATTAATGAGTGGGAGAGAAGAGATATCGTATAGGGCTCAGACAAACATCTCAACTTAAGAGTGACAAACAAACGAAAAGATGACACATTTTGACTGGATAACATAACTGAAGTGACAACAAAGGACCATGTGGCAGGAGATGTGTTGACACCAGTAAAATGATCTCAATGGAAAGGCATTAACACATTGTTAGAGAAAATTTGTGAAAGAAAGAAAAGACAGAGATACAAAAACTAATCTTTTTGTATCATTTTTTGCAGGGAATTGCTTTTAAACAACAATCTTTTACGAGTTCTGCCTTATGAACTTGGGAGGCTTTTCCAGTTACAAACCCTGGGGCTAAAAGGTGAGTCTTTTCTTTTATTACCATTGTTTCGGACGGCAAACTCGTATTGCACTATCCTGATAGAAGCCATTTATTCGTTCTCAATACATCCCTAGTAACAGATTTAAAATGGCTGGTGAATCAAGGCAAAATTGTTTGTCTGCTTTGCGTTTTATTTATGGTTTAATTTTTTTGGTTGTTTGTTTGGCAGGAAACCCTTTGTCCCAAGACATCCTCAATCTGTACCAGGAGCCGGATGGAACCAGAAAGCTTTTGAACTACATGCTCGACAATCTAGCAGGTAAATTGCCTGTTCGCTTCACCTTACCACGCGGCCCTTTATTGGACCTCATTTATATTTAACAGGTTGTCACGGGGGCATATCATAGCAACTATACTATTGTGTTTGTCACGGACAAGTGAGCACTTATCCCTAATCTTCCCCTGCCCTGCCCTTTTTCCAGTGCACCCAGAGCAGCTCCCCCAAAGACCTTGGATCACTCTGAAAGAGCGAGACCAAATGATTCCCACAGGTGAGTTCATCAGAGTCAAGCTGCATGTGTCACCATAGTGGTGTCACAATATTTGCCATTTTATGGTGGGTGGCAACTACCGTAAAGGTGCATCACTCTTGCCTTAAATGACGAGGGAGGATAAGATAACACTGGTTAAAGAGGCATTGCTTTATTCACACAATTACGTGTCCTATAAACACAAAACCAGAATTAAAATTTTAAAATATCCCGATTATTCATAATAATAATAATAATTTTTAAAAATGTTTTTATTTATTTATTCTTTTTTTGAATTATTACTGTCAGCATCCCTGTTTCACTATAAACTTTCTGTTAGAGTAGGGATAACTTGTCTTACTGTTGGTTTGGTCTGACTAAACTGAGGATAATATGTAACTTCTATCAGTAAGACAAAGGATACAGAAAAACATTGAAATTACATTTCTGGTATACAAAATTTTAAATAGTTTTGAATAGATTTTTTTTACACTTCTCCAAATTGCTCAAAATATAACTGTCTGGGAAGGAAATATGATTCGCGTGAACTGCTAACAACTCACTGCATACAAAGTTTGCATTGTTTTGTTATCAGGAGTTACACACCAAAAAGACTGTGAGCAACTCCCTCAAATGTCAACATGAAGTGTTGTGTGTAGTTCACTGACATCCCCTTGCTGGATTTTTTGATTGGGAAAATCTTTGGGTCAAAACAAAACAACACGTACAGGCCAAAGGGAGCAATGATGTATCAGTGTATCTAGTTTAATTTAGTTGTCAAGTAGGAAGTAATTCAGTTGCTATGTAATGCTTTATTTATAAAACTCATTCAAATGACACAAGTTGACCAAAAAGCCGTTTGCAAGTCTTTTGTGGGTGTTAAGTTTGGATTCTCCATGTGTTTGAAACAGTAAAAATACTTAAAAAATGCACAATTAATCTTTTTCCTAATTTCAAAACTATTTCTTTTCATATCTTATACCATAATGTTGGTACATCTGCTAAAATAAAATTTAAAAAGTAATGAGAGGAAGATGTGGGTAATAAGGTTCAGTTTCTGTGTATTTAATGTTTTTCATAAAGTAAGTTTGTTTTGCCTCTGTCCCAGTGTCATATACAAAGGGCGGCAAGCACCAAATCATTAACATAAAAGCCACATAGATCTCATCTTTAATCATTTCATTGTCACTCTCTCTCAAAATTCAGAACTGTTATTTAGTTAAAGTCCCTTCCTTTCTTCATTCTCTCCTGCAGCTCTGTTTACAGTCATGTGCTACAACGTGCTGTGTGACAAGTATGCCACGCGACAGCTGTATGGCTACTGTCCATCCTGGGCCCTTAACTGGGAGTACCGGAAGAAAGGCATCATGGAGGAAATCACCAACTGTGATGCTGACATCATCAGCCTGCAGGTAAATCAGGGGGCCTGAAGCAGACATTGTCTGTATGTTTCGCTTTTTTGACTCTTGGCTGACTTTCTTTTCTAGAGAAAACGAAACATGAGACAGTAAAAGGAGCTGGAAAGAGAAAGATGAAACAGAAAGTATAAACCATAACTCTGAAAAGAAACAATAAAATGCTTATGTAAATATTTCTAATTTATTTATTTATGTTTATATTCATTCTTTACCTGACAAAGGGCCGGTCTTGGCAATTTTTCACCTCTTTAATGTGACTAATATAAATATAAGCAGTGCTATGAAAAATTTCCAAAGATTATATCTATTGTTTTTCAAATCTTTGCTCGCAATGGTCTTTTCTCAATCATAAATAATTGTGTCATCTGAATGACTTTGAGAAGCTGTACATTAACAAAAAGATCCATTGAGCTTAAGGCAAATATCAGCCTGCACATATGCTCACAAATTTTTTTTACACAGCACTGGACAAATTAAAATTATTACCAGATGATGGCACTAGAGGACAGGTCAGGAGATCACAGAACTCATCAGGATTTATAGCCTTGGAAAAATGTACCCTTGTATTAATCCAATAGATGCTGAGACATTTTTCAGGGTAAGAAAAAACCTTGAAGCGCTGGTAATTCGAGAAAAGTCATCACATCACCAAAGTGATCTGGGTTTATTTGCTCATGACCATAAATATCTTGTAGTCTCTTTCCAGCATTCGATCTAATAATTGTTCAGATATTTCCGTCTGCGTTAGACATTAACTGACCAGCATTGTCTGACCATTAACTGACCAGCATTGTCATGCATAAAGCAGTGTGGCTAAAAAACTATATGTCACTGCACTGTACAAAATCATATTTTTTTCTCTAATTTTAAAGTAGAAAAGACAGTTTGGCTTTCTACCAAGATCTGAAATAAAGGGTAAACTTAATATGCATAACTTAATTATGCCTGCTTTTGAGTGACTGTGATTGAAGCAGTTTACAGTCTGGCTTGAGCTCACTTGTGACCATTTCTGTGAAAAAGGCTCACCCACCATCTGCACCTCCACTGTCTGTCAATGACCGAGCAAAGATGATTCACACAGAACAATGTCAGTTTTAGTCGAGCATGAAACTGATTTATTGAGTCATTCAGTCTCTTCAGAGCTGTTACTATCAGATTGTACTCTTTGTTCTTATATCAGCTCAGCTCAGATCAGTTCATAGCATGCCACCATTCCCCTTCAACACAACCAAATCTTTGTCTGACCTCCAAAGAGGCAGAGTGATAAACTGTGGCAGATCAGATTCATGTCCTTAACAAAGGAAACTATGTCATCCTGGGAAGTCTGGAAACTTCTTTCATCACTACTTATGTAATTTTAATAAATTCACCGTGTTAATTATTGTTTTACAAGCTACCTGAACATTACAAGAGCTTCTAATAAAATAAATTTTGGCAATATTTACAAGTGAAGTAGGTCAGAAAATTATTGTTTCTTGTAGATTACATTCCTCATTCTGTGTGTCTGCAGGAGGTGGAGACAGAGCAGTACTACACTTTGTTTCTGGAAACACTAAAGGAACGTGGCTACGACGGCTACTTTTGTCCAAAGTCTCGTGCCAAACTGGTTTCTGAGCAGGAGAGGAAACATGTGGACGGCTGCGCTGTGTTCTTCAAGACCGAGAAGTGAGTTTAAGAGTTTATCTTTCTCTACTCCCCAGAACATATTTTGTGAAATGCATTTGTGTTTTTGTAATGCTTTTTAATCTTTAGATATCAAAGAATGTTCTCCCGTTCCAATTTCAGTGCCTGAATTTAGAAATCTTAACACAGCAGAGCATTTTTTCTTTGATGAGGAAGATAATGTGTAGTGGTAGTGGTGGTGGTTGTGTCATTTGTATTCCAAAGATATTTGTTTGACTCATAGGTTAGGTAGGTTTCATGTGCAAGCAATTGTAGCAGTGCAAAGTGATTTGCACAGCTGCGGATTAGATTACATTTCTTTACATGGTTTGAAAAGTAAAAAGAGCAGTCTCAATTGACAGTTCCTACAAAAAGCTTTGATAAAGTTGAGTTTTGTTTTTGTTTTTTGTTTTTTAATTATTATTAAAGTTTTTTTTGGGGGGGGGTCATTTTTCTTCAACATATAAAATGTAAAAGAAGTCAGTATCAGCACCTGATGCCACTATTTGATTGGATTTGTCCAAGATGAACTTGTGACCTAGTGTGATAAAGGCAAAATGACTATGAATCATGTGTGTAGTAAAGCAGGGGAACTTAAATGTCTGAAATTTAAGCCTGACCTCATTTCATACTTTTCCATGGATTCTTATGCTGCTCTGCCTTACTGCAGGTTTACTTTGGTCCAGAAACACACTGTGGAGTTCAACCAGGTTGCCATGGCCAACTCTGAGGGCTCAGAGGTCATGCTGAACAGAGTAATGACCAAAGACAACATTGGAGTGGCTGTTCTGCTCGAGGTCAACAAAGACATGTTCTCCGGTGGTAAGAACCATCTGCAGAATATTACACAAAAATAAGGATGTAATGTTACTGTCCATTCTCTTGTTGCACTGCAGTAAAAGCCTTAGTGTATTTCTGCTTTACCAAAATATACCCCTTTTTGTCCTGTTCGCCAACTTGGACCAATAAAAACCAGTAAAACCCAATGAGACGGTAACTAATTATGATTTTTATGTAGCGATCTATTAGTTAATGTTATCATTTAATTATTCACTAGACAACTTTTCAAAAACAAGTAAAAACTGTGTCAAAAGTTCAGACGCCTTCAGCGCCTGATTTGTCCATTCATCAGTCCACCACTCACAGCTATTTAGTTTATTTAAATTTAACGCAGAAAAAAAATGCACATATTTATGCTCAGTTTTCTATTGAACAGTTTATCGACTAATAAATAAAGCTAAGGCTATATTAATGAGCATTAGAACTGACCCCCACACATTTGTCACTTCAGCAGTTAAGAAGGCCAAAAATACTACAAATATTGATCCATAACATAAACAATGCTCCACAGTTGCACTGTAGCTAAATACTGTAGCCAAGCATAAATCGGTAACA
>JAPZDZ010000022.1:7436515-7453915 GCA_029783805.1 Acanthurus tennentii
GAGGTGAGGTGCCTGTGCAGAGCCAAAAGGATACTAAAAGACAACACCCACCCCAGCCACAGCCTGTTCACCCTGCTACTGTACCAGCAGTCTACAGAGCAGCTTCTTCCCTCAGGCTGTGAGACTACATAATGTACCATCTGCATTCCCCCATGTTTAATTTTTTTATTTTTTTATTTTACAATCAATTAATCAATCAAGAGGGAACCACATTTTAATTTCATTATACAACTTGTTGTATAATAATCAATAAACTTCCTCGTATCCTTGTATTCAAAACAATGTGTTTGCCCAATGGATAAAAGGGACTAAGACAAAAACAGTTATACTGTTTTCCTGCCACAAGGTGTCACTAGTGATGCTGATCAACAGACACTACTAAACAAATTGAACTTGATGGGATAAGAGGCATGTCTTGGATGAAAAATATAGCACCTGTTTTCTTAAATCTGTTCTGTTTTGATTTGAATGTATAACTTTCCTGTTTGTGGCTGATTTCCTTTCATTGATGTTCTGTAAATCCCAACCTTCCCATCATTGTTTTCTTGTCTCAGCACTTCCTAAGTTCCTAAAGTTGCACCAGAGCTCTGCCAGGTTTTATTTTTGGCAGTTTGGGGGTTTCAGTAAATTTTTTTTTTTAGACTGTTAAGAAAAAAATTCTTGTGTTTCAGATTTTGAAATATTTAGAATCCTTTTTAGATTTCTTAAGGTTTTGGGGGGAGTTTGTGTTAAGCATTTTTACTCTTTTTGTTGGTGTGCAGTTTTTCAGGATCTGATTTAACTCCACTCTATTTAAACTCCTCTTTTTTTGATTTACATGTCTATGGCATAATCCACATTTTTCTTCTTTGTTATCAGGCATAAAACCGCCTCAGGAGAGGCAGCTGATCCTGGTGGCCAATGCCCACATGCACTGGGACCCCGAGTACTCAGACGTCAAGTTGATCCAAACCATGATGTTCCTGTCGGAGCTGAAGAGCATCACTGAGAGGGCCTCGGGCTCCATGGCGACCGGTTCGCCGACCTCCGACCCGTCCTCCATCCCCATCGTCCTGTGTGCTGACCTCAACTCGTTGCCCGACTCTGGTATGACCGTCGCCCTTTTCAGGAACGTTTGTTAGCATTTCACTCTCATGCACACTATTTGCAGATTAAGTGTTGTATACTGGTATTAGTTTTTTCAAAGATTGTTGCACACACTGTTTGATCCCTCTTAACTTATACTGTTTAGTTTCTTGAATACCCTCTGTGATTTTAGTTCAGCCAAAAGATTGGAAATTTGGATGTGACATCTAAATGTAGATAAACACATACATTAGAGTTTGCAGCCATTTTTAGAGTTTTATTCAATGAGGTTGCTCAGGATTTTTGTGGTCCACCTTAACACAAATGTTTGACCCTTGTATGATCCAGGTGTGGTTGAATATCTGAGCAACGGAGGAGTCGCTGAGAACCACAAGGACTTCAAAGAGCTACGCTACAATGAATGTCTGACCAACTTCAGCTGCAACGGCAAGAACGGCAACTCAGACGGAAGCATCACACACAGCTTCCAGCTGAAGAGCGCCTATGACAGCAATCTTATGCCTTATACCAACTACACATATGACTTTAAGGTAAAAACTTCTGTGTTGCATTGTCTGTTTGCAAGTTTTTAAATGACTAACATGCTGATTTTCTTCCAATGTGTGCTCTTAGAGATTTTTAGATTTTTGGATATATTTTTTTTCTCCAAATTCAGGCTGCCATTGATCTCCATTCATTTCTATTAGGTCAAGTTGCAGACTCTCTGTGTGATATAATTAAACTGAACAACTCAAGTCAGTTTTAAAATTTTGATTGAACAAAAATGAACCGAAACGAACAGATGGATGACACAATCTTGGAGATATATTCAAATTTGTAAAAAGCACGGTTTACAAAATGTTTTGCAAGAATGAATAGAATGTGTTATGTAGTAATTAGGTTGACACATCTTTAATGTTTGACAGGGGTCCTTAAGGTGATATTTGGCCTGAAAATTAAAATTGGAAATTCAGTGTAATTGTGAAAAAAACATTGAACGTACCTGTTGCATCACAGTCTTTTATTTTGTGTGCAAATTTTGGATTCTGTAGGTGTAAGGTGTGGAAAAATATAGAAAACAGCATTAAGTTAAAGGATGAAACCACTTGATGTTATCGATTAATATAATATTATTAAAAATAGCTGCCATAAAATGTATTTATATACATGGAATGTTTTGTATCATTTACTGAATTTCTGCTGTGGGAGATCAAGGTCGGAATGGAAAACCCTTCCAGCTATAATTTACCCTTGAGAGCGCTGCAAAGCAACATAGCACCTTTCTACGCTTCGTTTCTCGCCTTGTCATTTCTCTCGTGCTTTCTGCGTGTTCCCTAATGAGTCATGCAGGCATTTGCCACACAGCCTCGTGTTTTTCTGCTCCTGGTTTAATGACGGCATTAATGGACTTCCCCAATAAATAAGACGGTTTGTGCTTGAGTCGGCAAGCACAAACTGTGGGTGTAGATAAAATGCAGCTGAAAGTGTGGATGAGGCTTTTGATTTGAGATTTGAGAAGTATCGTCCTTCACACAAGCAGATGTTATTGCTCATTATCTTTCCCATTATCTCACAACGGAATATTAAGGGGGTTGTTTCAAAACATGTTGTCAAACTTTAAAAATATCCATCTTTGATAAAAAGGCAGTTGCAGAAGAGGAAAGATTGATGTTAGATTGACAACTCCTACTCCCACTTCTCAGATCATCCTATCTAGCTCTTCATTTGAACTTTGGGTATCTCTTCTTGGGTATTGGTCCTATGGTTAATTTTCTGAAACAAATCCTCCCAGTTTTTGGCAAAGAGTGTAAGATTATTTTGTAAGATTAATACCTCAAAACTGAGCATGTCTTTGCAAGACCAACATAGGGGAAAGTACTGAAGGGACGTAATAGAGGATCCTGTACCCTCTGCAATTGCTTAGTATTAAAGTAGTGCTTTGGTTATAAGATAAAGTGACATCAGTGTAGGATATTGTTGGAAATGTCTGATACAGATGCCTGGACATTGCCCAACTTTGGCAAAGTTAAACATATTTAGAAACTACGCTTTTTTACTTTCTTTCTGAGAGATTGATAGGAAGTCTAATTCTCACTTCTGTTTGCTAAATATGTAGATACTCCAAGCGGTTGATTTGCTTAGCTCAGCACAAACATGGGAAACAAGGGGACATTGCGAACCAAGGAATGTCAAATAGTAACGAACGCACCGACCAGCAACTCTACAGCTCACCAACTTAAATGCTAATCTTGTTTTCTCTTCACATTCAAATAAATGTTAAATTACACTTTGTTGTTTCATGAGGGAATTTGCACAAGATTTTTTTTTTTCAGAGCTTATATCCCACTTTATGGACATTTTATTGTTTCCTCTTTTTTCCAGTCTTTTGCTATGCTGAGTTTATATTGTCATATGATTCTTTTCAGCTCTTTTTCCAAAATGTTGAACATTAAAGACAAAATAATAATAGCATAATTGTAATCATAAGAAAATAAAATAAAATAAAATACAATAAAATACAATACAATACAATTTTTTTTTAGGTACTAAGAAATACATGATGTAATCTAGTGTATAACGGATTTCCATCACAGCTCACAACATGTTTAGGTTGCTGTGCTGCCCTAAATGTAAGTCACATGATGCCTTTGTGTCTGCAGGGCGTGATCGACTACATCTTCTTCTCCAAGACCCACATGAGTGTCCTGGGCCTGCTGGGACCACTGGACAGCCAGTGGCTCATTGACAACAACATCACCGGCTGCCCCCACCCCCACGTCCCCTCGGACCACTTCTCCCTGCTGGCCCAGCTGGAGCTGCAGCCTCCCCTGCCCCACCCACTCAACCCCCTCAACGGGCTGCACCTGCCAGTACACAGGTAGTGCAGCCCGAGATTGCCCCGCCTACCCCGCTTACCCCAACTTCAAACACTGCCCTCCCTCCCAGCTTTATACAGGACCCTGTACAGTTTACCAATCACTTAAAACTCAGACACCATCCGACCCCTCCAACCCTAAGACACACCCACCCAAAAGGAGTGAAGTATTCGCCTGTTTGTTGCTCCTTTTTGTGTTTTTTGCACACTGTAAATTTTTATTTCACTTTATTCATTTCCCCTTAAAAAGGCTTGATACCAAATGTTGGGCTTGGGATGAAGTTGCTAAGGTAACCCCCCCATGTCAATAGTTGTTTTTTTGGGGGGGGGGGGTTTGCCTTAGATATGATTGTCACGACTTGTAGATTCTGCTCCTTTAAAAACACACCTTAACTGATACTATCAATTTTTTAAAGATAAGTCTACTACACAAATGTCAACAATTTAGTGTTTTCATCTCAAACAGCTGTGAAATAATCTTTTTAGAGTAAAAACACAACATAATATTAATGCTGCACCACAACTTGTATGTTGTCTTAAAGTCACAGTCTTTCACCTGCTAGCACTTCCACAATAACTGCCAGGTATTTTATAAAAGGAGTAACACTACAAACAACTGATTCTAAGTTAGGAATGTTTTACAAGGATGTGAAAGGTTTGTTTACAATGATCTTTTTTGTAATCATGGGTCCAAAATTCCAATTCAAATTAGCTGAGAAACACCTAAGTATTTAATTCAAGTTCATGTGAGTAAATACCTACCAATTTAAAGGTAAAACAACACTGATTGGGAGTTTTTAAAAGTTATGTAATGTCACTGTAACACTAAATTGGTGTGTTTCACATGGGAACTAGATTATGAAATCATGTAATGTCACAGCAGCAGGTCTTGTGAATGTTTGCTCACATAACAGCACTGATAATACTGATGACAGGTTGTTAGGAGACGTCCAGATTGATATTTGCCCTGTGTGAAATTATGGATATGATCCCACATACTAGTCTGTCAAGTCAAACTTTTTCTGGATCTTATTTCAGCATTGTGTTGCAGGGATTATGTCGCTGGGTCCAGCTTTAAAAACATTGAAAAGATTTGACCCAACGCACCCTTTGTAGCAAATCTCAACCTGAAAGCTACCTAATGGTGCTGTGCACAGATGTTACTGAGCTGGTGCATTCACTTCTTCGAATTTTGTCTACAATACGGGTCTTGTACCTCTGTTCGATCATTTGCTAAATATTTTATTCACAGAGGTTGATCTCAGCCAATTAAAGCTTTATGTTTTTTAAAAGATGCAAATCGTGAATTTTCACAGCATTATGAATTTATAAAACAATCGAATCAGGTCAAATCAGTGCCCAAATCCCAACTTCTTTGGAACAAGTGCAACTAAAGTAGCCCCCTACACCCATGACTTGCTGTAAGCAAAATATTTTAAGAAATGAAATCAATTGTAACATAATCTGACATTGACCAAAAATGTGCTTTTACCTTTTGGCTTCATGCTTTTGTACATCTTTGGTCTTAAAGAGAATAGTACTTTGTCCCATCACCTGACTGGCACAAGACTCTCCTAAAGAAGAATAACTGAACTCATGCTGTGTCGATAATTAGATGATATTTATTTATTTATTGGTGCCAGAGAAAAACACTTCCTCCACTAATGATTTGTAACCAGGAGAAGAATGTATTCAACAAAGGCTCACTGTAAAATTGGTTGTTGGAGCCTTTTATTGCCAGATTCCTGTGGACTCTAAACTTTGTATATTTGTGTCAGAGAATTAGAACTAATAGCCCTTTATGAAAGTTGTAACTCAGGGCTGAGCTATGCATCCAGCAGTAACTCTCAAACGAGAGACTCTGAGTTGCATCGTATGAGCAAAACCAAACAGGAAGCTTTTGCTCTGAAAATCCTTTATAAGCACAGGTAATGTATGTCCTGACATACATGTCATTGTCGTAAAAGTCCCATGTTTTTGTGCATTTTTGATAAAACTGCTGCTGCACTTTTGCTCTATTCCCAAAAAAAGAGTAACTTGGGAAAGTTAAATTTATCTAATTTTTTAGGTTGTCAGATGGTGCAAAAATCATTCAGATACATTTGGTTTTGAAACACTTTGGAGGCTTAAAAATCATCATTTAGTTTTGTTGCATGGCTTTTATGAGAAGTTCAAGTATCCAGGTGGGATCGACAGAAAAAATTAATGCAAAGGTTGGACTGGGTATCAACACTTGGATCAATATCAAACAGTACCGAAGTTTCAGTTTTAATATAAAAATATTTTGAAAAATTCTGGGGCTAGAATCCTAATACTTTCCTAAATTAGTGACTCAAATTCTTGGAAACTTGGGACCCACATAAAAGTTAATGACATTTTTAATCAGAAAACAAACAAGAAAAATCTAAAGCTTGGCCTTTTTTTATTTTTATTATTTGGAATTTACTCCAAGTTCAGACATACAACCTGTGACAAGTGGACGCATGGGGACACGGCCTGTGTTAAGCAAAGACACAGTGCTCTAAAATAAGTCTTGATTAGGAATCAACTGCAATATTATCTGGGAATCTGATTGGATATTCAATGTCTGCCTCCAGTCCAGTACATTTTTTAATACTTTGTGCAACAGACTTTTTGATCGGCACATGAAAAAAAATGTTGATACCCAGCCCCATCTATGAGGGCAAGCTACCTGCACATGCACTCACAATTTTAAACATATTTGGCACATTTCCCACTGTTGGGTGGAGTAATACCTGACTTTTGACATTCAATTAGTTAAATTAGTCAAAGCATTTGCTCTGTTCAGTATTTGAAAAGAAAAGCCATAATTTTTGGATCAATGGTGTCTGCACAACACAGCACCTCAGCTTTAAACTGTAGTCAGATTACTTTTACCTTTGTGGACGGGCAGTGTTGGCTTTGCGTCATTTGCACATGATCTGATGCTAACACTCATGAGTACACCTCCAGTTTGGTGGAGTTAATGAGTCTATCTTTGTGAGCATTTTGAGGCCTATACTTCACTCCTAAACTCACCTCACTGGGTTTTCTGATTTTGTACAACAGCTGTACATAACATAAATTATGAAAGGGCATCTTTCACATCTGTGAGGGGAATGTACCAGTCTCAGAAAAAGGGGCGTATTTTTTTCTCACAAATCAAAGATGTTCTTGTACCTTTTTTTTCCTTACCTGGTGCACTAAGATCTCATATTTGAATACAACCTCCATCTGTCTCTGATTTCTCTAGTGGACAAAACTTCTCTGTCCAAGTTTGTTTTGGAACTACGGGCATTTTCTGTCTCTAACTTACATGCGTTCTTTAATTGGTACTTTGTACAATTCAGTATCACCAAGTTTTTGAGAAAAGAAGATAAATGTTCTAGGTTTAAAAGCAGTTTGTCTTGATTGCTTTTATTTCTCACTCTCTGAGATGATGGTTAAGTAAAATTATTTTAATGTCTTTCTCTTCTACTTAATGTTTCCCCCCTGGAGTTTTTCGTAACATATTTTTTTTCTGATCCTTTTCACATCTCTCTTCACACACATCATCCAGCATCCTCAGTCACATCATTTACTTTTTCCACAATAATATTCACCTATCATTACCTGTAAGCATTTGATCTTTTAATGATGACTCTGTAGATTGCACCTCACATACTTTTTCTACAAACAACGTGCCTAGTTTGTACAATTACTCCAACAGCAGCACTGCCCATGAGACCAAGACGCTCAGAGATTAACCCAGCACCATCCATCCATCCATCCATCCATCCATCCATCCATCCATCCATCCATCTAATCCTTCCTGAACCAACTTTTGGGGATGAGATCATGAGGAATGAAACTGAGGACTCTTTGCTCACATCAGACTGGTTTCTGTTTTTTTCTAAATCAAACAGCTTTTTTGTATCCACAACATCAAGGACAAATAAGTCATTTTTACCAGATATCTGAAGTGCACACACTCACTTGTTTGTGGTTTCCCTGGTGAGATGAGATTGCTGTATCCTTCACAGGTTTATCATGACCATCATCACCTGCAATTACTGAATGTAAAAATCCTTTTGTTAAATACCTGGCCCTGTTCTGTTTTGGGTTTTTCCTCCACTGTTAACTTCATTCAGGTTGATTTTACAGCAGCGTGGTTGCTACATGAAGTTATAGTCTTTAACAGCCAATAAGACATCCAGCAATGTATTATGGGGAAAATGAGGATTATGTGACTTAGTGTTTAGAGTTAGACATTTCCAAGAATTACAAAGACTGTTGTCTTTTTTCTGCTTTTGCACATTGATTTTGATGGCCAAGGCCCAGCATCGAGACCAGGAAACATGAATTTAAATAGTTCTGAGTGCATAAATGATTACTGTCAGTGTTTAACCTGTATGCAGACACATGGGAAAGAAATTTAGGACTACAGAAAACACCAGAAAAATTATAGTAAACATTTTCAATAAATTTTGACACAGTCTTTAGTAATTTACAATATAGACCACAAGGTTAATGCATTGGTGAATTTGCTGGGACAAGGTCATTTAAAATAAACTAATACATTAGATTTGGACTACAAGAAGGAAAGGCAACAACTTTAATATCAAAATACTCAGAATTCTGTTATTAGTTGGTTTGACTGTTGAAAAAAATGAACTTTGAGTTTCTGTCTGTCTTTTAAATTTGTATGTCAGACATTATGGATGACATTAATAAGGAATGCAAAGCTGTTATTGCTGGAAACAATGAAATGCTTTGAAGCATTCCTGCAAAAAGTTGCTGTCTTTCACTTTCTTTAAGCAGATTTGTTTTATTCATGCATAGTCAGTGAAGTGGAACTGGATGAGGATGATATGCCACCAGCAGTCACCAACAATGGTGCTACATTATTTCTCAAGAGGATTTCAAAGAACTGCATTTACATCTGTTACATGTAAAGATGGTGTTAAGTTTTTGTTATCAGATTTCAGATGTGCAGCTCTTCACCACGTTGGTTTTCAGTCCAACCAGCCTCCACCATAGGCAGGAAGCTGCCAGTGAGCGTGAGCGGTTGAAAGGAACAGTTAGTGGCAGAGAGCTACCAAAATTAGACAAAAGCGAGTTTTGTGTTGTGGATGTCAAAATGTGCATCCTGTCTGACAATTAAATGTCAGAGAGGTGCAAAACTGCAGCAACACAAGCTACTGTTCGCATGTGAGGACGAGTAAAAGTTTTTCATATGTAGGTGGCAGTGCTGACTTTGTTGTTTTCCTCTGACAAAAAAGATCTAGATCTCAGATATATCCTTTGTAGATATCCTGTTGTGTTAGGAAAGAAGAGTTAAAGTTTAAGTTTTGTTCTCTAAAGTCATCATGACCAGCCCAAGCATATATGAATGAGTAGATAAATGTAAAGGTTTAAAATCAGTGAAAGGCAATAAGTTAACTATTAGTTTCTATTCAAACTTTACAAAACACTGGATGACAAAAATACAGCTTAAAAACAATGGCTATAGGACCCTTAATCAATGATAGATAAAGACCTCCTGCTTTTATTTTGGGAGTTTTTATGTTTTCATATATTTTAGCAAATTAAATCCTCCTCTGTGAATTCAGAAAGCTTGGATTTTGAACATAGACTTAGATTTTGCACATAAAGATCAGCTTGCTCATCAGGAGGAACACTGTTCAGCCTGCAAACTAGAGACTAGAGGTGTGGGATTCAAAGTAAACAGGGGTCTAAAGAAAGATCCTATAGAGCTGCAATCTGGGAACTGCTTAACTTAATGTTTTTGCAGCTTAACCTGTTCTAGTGACTAAAGGTCAGAAAACATCAACTTCTGCTAAGAGAGTTTGACAATTTTGTTTCTAGTCTTTCTCTTGTGAGACTCTTAACTTTGGAGTGAGATACTAAAATCATTGGAGCACACCTTAAAGTTATTACAAGGAAAATGAAAAAAAACAATACAATTAAAACATTTTTTTGAAATGAAACATAAAATTAGTTCTCCTCATGAATACAGCTGATCTTTTTGTGTATAGGAGGTTTTCATCCAAAAAAAAACCCCTCTTGTATGTATTTGGAGAATTTCTTGTTGTACTGAAGCAGTGATTCTGAAATGAATGAATGGAGGACTTCTACAAAGGCTACAGCTGGATTTAATATGTGAGCAGTTCAGCCTCAGTCGAAACCAAACATGCTCAACAGCACTTGTATCAACTCTCCACACAAAGCCCCGACTTTCCCCACCTCCTGTAGGCAATAAATAAACATGCCATTTTTTGAAGTCTTTTTGTCTCTACTTTTATTCTTTCTGAGAAGATAAGTCATAGATACAGAGAAGAGTTTACAGCACCATAAAAAATATTTATATGTGAACAGCAGGATTTGAATTATATTTTTTTGCATAGTTTGAGCGATTTTTTTCTTAAAACAATGACTTATTTTACTTCACAGTTCAGATTTGTTCTAAGTAATGCACAGCTTAAAAACTTAAAAGAAGCCATTTTTCATAAAATGTAGCCACCAAATGTGATCAGAAGTCGATTGTGGATGCAGTTGGGGAAACACTGGTTGTGCTGACAGACACACTTTTCCTGTAATAAAACAAAAAAGACAAGAAGTTTTAATTAAAGACTGAAGTACATATTGAGCAATAAACGGTGCAGTGTCTTGTCATTGTATGGTGATCAGGGATTACATGACAACCTGATTGTTAAATATACATTATAATACAACACTAGTAAAAGTTTTATTACCGTTATTGCAATAACTGTTGACCAAAACAAGAAGACCCTCCAATGAAACAGCCCAGCCTTTAGACACAATTAAATACCAGTAAATGCACATTGTCATGGCAGATGTAGAAACTGCTCTGCATTATTTTTATTTTTTGTCCTATAGTACAACGGACACTTTTTCATATTAGACTTGAAAAGATATAAAGGTATGAAAGAGTTCTTAAAAATCAGAAATCAGTTTCTCTGTTTTGACATTTAAACCTTAACACAGGCTGGAAAACATTTAAATGGATCCCCAGCGAAATTTGGGGTTTTGAGGGCTGCTTTTGGCTGTTGTAACTTAAAGCTTTTAATTTTCAGTGTTTTAAAAAGGTTCTTTGAATAATATGATTGATAAAAAGGCTTACAGACTCATTACAATGACCACCATCATCCACTGTACAGTCAACGTTTTTTATATTTAGGGCCAGAAGTTAATCAATTTGTCTGTTATTTACAATGTCCATTACAGTATCAAAGATCGAAATGCAACTCCTTAGACTGCTTTTGTCAAACCTACAGTCCAAAAACTATTCATTTCACAATGATAGACCTACACAATCTTTACCTTTAAGAAGCTGTCATTCAATGAAATTAAAAGGTACAAAATTAATACAAATTAGTATATGTTGTATTAAAGATGAACAGAAAAACAAGCAATTACCCTTGCAAATTTTTGAGCAGTTTTTTGAACTTCTCATCATCTGGGCTGACACAAATTTTGGAGCCATTCCTTCTGTAGACTCTGTGGAGAAAGAAAGGGATAATATTTTCTCTCTCTAAAATTGAAAAATGAAAAAAAAGGCTTAAAAAGCTATAAGGGTGCTTGTGAATTATTCTTTGAAAGGTGGAGGTGCTTTAAGTGTTTGTAGTAAGATAAACTAAGCTAACCTCTGCTGCTTAAACTCCACAGCTTCTATTCAGGTATGACAATGGTATCAATAAGAAGAACAATATGAGATACAATTTTTATTTTCCCCTGCATTATACATGTACTTTACTACATTTCAGAGGGCAATGATGTTTGCTTCATTGCACTACAGCAAGCTACCTTGCAGGTTATGATTTTAGATACAACATATGAAGATGATAAAAACCACATTATGAATTTGATCAGTTTTAGAAGTAATTTTTATAATATTTACATTTTACCATTTTAAGCTAAACTGTGACTAACCTTTGTTTTGACAAGAGTGCATGAGAGGGATAATAATTGAAAAAAATAAATTTATTTGGCCTCTCTTTGTGCTTGGCAATCATTTGCACCTGAACCTAAGGTCTTCTTTATTTTGCTGATCATAGGCTACTTCCTTTACTTGCACAAAAGATCGTCATTAAAAAGAAGGATCTGTGTCCTTCTTTCACCACTGGACAAAACAGTCCAGCAATCTCCAAATCAATCATGACTACTCACATGATTTCTGGCTTGCGACAGTAGCCTGAAATGGGAAACACCTCAATTTTCTCAATCATCCGACGAATGATTGGGCCGGGGTTGTAGCGTAAGCATTTACACCCCTGCCTGGGCGAAGCTGTGAAAACATTCAGTTTAAAAAAGTAGTTTAATTATTATCTTAGTTTTGAATGTTCTGACTTTGTTTGGTCTAAGATGAACAATACATTTTACCCATGTAAAATTTCAGATAGTCAGAATGAATTCTGACAAAAAAACTCAAGTAAAGATCCTTTTAATAGCTTTTTCTTGATCTTTTGCATCTTTGTCTTCTTGAGTACTTACTTTGCTCCAATGTTACTGAAAAAACCTATGAAGTAAGTATTGACCTAGACCTTTGCTTACGTAACAATGTGGTCTTACATTAGTCAAATCCACTGGCTACAAACACTGTAATATGCAGTTGAAGGGTCAAAAAAAGGCAAGTAAGAGAACTTTAAGTTTAGAACTTTTTTAGGCCTAAAATAACTCGTTATACTCAACTGCATGTCACTACTTACTTTGGAGCACAGAAAGCTAATAATGCCTTTAAGAAATTATACTTAAACAATACATACACACATACATGCAACAGCGTTTCTAAATAATGTTGTGTTCTTTAATGTGTAAGTAAAAAACAAGTTAAATTAAACAAGATAGTATTTAACATTTAAAAAAATGTACTATAAATTTGAGCAGAATACATTAACAAAATATAAAACAATTACAACAGAAATATTACCTGCCTAATACAAGATATTGAAACTAGTATACAGATATTCTGGTGTTAGGGCAATGGAAACACAATACAGCAAAATGGCATGCCGAAAATACTTAGACACTTCACGTTGCCTAGTATGAAGATTGTTAAATTATCATATGCAGATGGCACCCCATTGTACCTCACTCTGTAACATAAATTTGATGATGAGATTAAATAAAATGACAGATTGTGCCACTGAATTAAGACAATAAACAATTGTTGATGTTAAGAAAAATCTACCTATTAATGTCATTAACTGTTTTGAATCTACAGAAAATATATCTTACCATGCAGAGTGATGATGCAGCAGCAAAGAATCAGGGCAGTCAGTGAGAGCAGTCGTTTTGTAATCATCTTGGTGGTTGTTTTGATCTTTCAGCAACAATGAGGATGTGACAACTTCTGTGAAAGTGAATGGAGGAGAGTCTGGATTTATAGAGAAGCAAAAAAGGAAGTATGCGTAAGCAGCATGTCACACTTTTCCTTTTTTTCAAAATGTAAAATTTACGGCTTATTTTTTGAGGGGTTTCTGCTGAATAAGCAAAACGTGTGTTTTCCTTTTGTTTTTTTCAGATTAATTTAATCTCCTCTGATCTTCTCTATATTTTATCTAGCATTGCTTTTAGTAATATGAAAGACACTATTTATTCTGGGTTGAATGATGGACTTAATTTGATAGTGTTTGCAGTGTTTGTTTGCTTTTCAGACATATTCAACAAATCAGAAATTACTGACCTTATGAAATTGAACATATGCAACATTTTCACATTAAATGTAAAAAACAACTTCATTTTCCCTTTATATTTTTTTAGTTAGAATACTTAATTTTAATCCAGGTAAAAACAATCACAGAGTGAGAAAGGAAGTCTGCAGATGTGACTAAACATAACTGTGAAACATAACAGAAAGTGTGTGTTTAATTACCATTATAAGCAACCACTTAGATGTTGATTTAAAAAGTATACACTGCTCAAAAAAATAAAGGGAACACATAATCATTACAATGTAACTCCAAGTCAATCACACTTCTTGGGTATCAACCTGTTCAGTTAGGAAGCAACACTGATTGTGAATCAATTTCACCTGCTGTTGTGCAAATGGAACAGACAACAGGTGGCAATGAGAGGCAATTAGCAAGACAACCCCTGGAAGGAGTGGAATGGTTCTGCGGGTGGTGGCCACAGACCATTTCCCTGTCCTCATCCTTTCTGGCTGATTTTTGGTCACTTTTGCATTTTGCCAGTGCCCTCAACACTAGAGGTAGCATGAGGTGGTGTCTGCAACCCACAGAAGTTGCTCAGGTAGTGCAGCTCATTCAGGATGGCACATCAATGTGCGCTGTGAAAAGAGGGTTTGCTGTGCCTCCCAGCACAGTGTCAAGAGCATGAAGGAGATACCAGGAAACAGGCCAGTACACCAAGAGACGTGGAGGAGGCAGTAGAAGGACAACAGCCCAGCAGCAGGACCGCTATCTGCTCCTTTATGCAAGAAAGAACAGGAGGACCACTGCCAGAGCCCTACAAAATGACCTCCAGCAGGCCGCTAATGTGCATGTTTCTGCTCAAAATGTCAGAAACAGACTCCATGAGGGTGGTATGAGGGCCCGACATCCACAAGCGGGGCCTGTACTCACAGCCCAACACCCTGCAGGCTGGTTAGCATTTAGCCATTGGCGCCCTGTGTTCTTCATGGATGAGAGCAGGTTCACACTGAGCACATGTGACAGCGTGACAGAGTCTGGAGACGACATGGAGAACATTCTAACATCCTCCAGCATGACCGGTTTGGTGGTGGGTCAGTGATGGTGATGAGGGTTGAGATCCTCAAGGGATGGGATGAGATCCTCAGACCCATTGTAAGACCTTATGCTGGTGCAGTGGGCCCTTGGTTCCTTCTGATGCATAACAATGCTAGGCCTCATGTGGCTGGAGTGTGTCAGCAGTTCCTGCATGACAAAGGCATTGGTGCTATGGACTGGCCTGCCTGTTCCCCAGACCTGAATCTAATCGAGCACCTCTGGGACATCATGTCTCGTTTCATCCATCAACGCCATGTCGCACCACAGACTGTCCAGGAGTTGACTGATGCCCTGATCTAGGTCTGGGAGGAGATCCCTCAGGAGAACATCCTTCATCTAATCAGGAGCATGCCCAGATATTGTAGAGAGTGCATACAGGCACGTGGAGGCCACACACACTACTGAGCCTCATTTTGAATTGTCTGGATCAGCCTGTGATCTGATTTTTCCACTTTTATTTTGAGTATGATTCTGAATCCAGACCTTCATTGGATAATGATTTTGATTTCAGTTGATCATTCTTATGGGGTTTTTTTTGTTCTCAATGCATTCCACAATGTAATGAATAAAGATTTTCAATTGGAATATTTCATTAATCAAGATCTAGGATGTGTTGTTTAAATGTTCCTTTTATTTTTTTGAGCAGTGTATATTCCAAATTACATCTAAACGCAGCAACTGCTCACTTCAGTCAATGTTACCTGTTAGTTAAATGATTATGCAAGTTGTTAATCATTGTCCTCCTAAATTAAAAACCATAAAAGAAAAACATATTTTAAAATTTGGAATCCTAATCTGAGTCTCAAGGATTTTTTTTTTTTGTGCCTTCCAACAACCATAAGAACTGTTGAAAAAAAAACGACATAAAACCTTTATTACTGAAATCTAACTGGCTTTTAAAAGTGAAAGGTTATGGTCATGGTTGAATGAGCAAGTATTTTCTATTGATAAGAAACAGGAATCCAATTTTATGGACTCTATGCAGTTTTTGCATTTTAGCACCCCAAAGACAATCACAAAGATGCCAAATCGACTAGATTCTCTCACTGTATTGTTTGGACTAATACCACACAGAAAAACAGCCCTGATAGATGGATCATATTTGCTGAGGCAACAGCATGTGGCATTGCATTTGCAGGTGACTTTATCTTTCACTGAATATATGATTGATATTAGTTTTGTATGGGTCTGATTGTCTTCAAACATAATCCAAGTATTCAACAATCTACAAGCTTTGTATTTCTAATAAATAATGCCAGTTGAGTGAATCCAACATTTAAGAGAAAAGAATTCTGATCATTTTAACTTTGTCTAGACAAAGCCTTAGCCACATGATGAAAAATCTCCAAAAACAGCAACAATTATGGGCAACTCCAGAGCAGAGCAGGACACACTTACATATTGCAACAGTTTAGGTTCAACAAAACCAGAATAAGGAACAGAAAATATGAGAGAAGACAGTGGAGAGTACCATGACCATACTCGAGCAGAGCTGTACTTCTGGATTTGCCTCAGTGGTCCCTAACTGAAAACCACATCCTTTTTCTGTAAGCAATTCTTTGAGGGGACTCTTATTTCTCCCCAAATTAGACTCTAGTTCCCGTTTATGGAAATAATTTCTCATTATAAGATTAAATTTAGACAAGCTCAGTCATGTACAGTAAATTCTGATCCCTGCTGGGATCAGATTAAGGCACTGGTTCTGGCAGGTCAAAAGGGAACACCAAATACTCAAAGTGCGTGTATATATATGTATAAAAATAAATAAATAAATAAATATAATTTTTTTAAACTCTGCTTTTACTTTATTTTCACATTTTTGTCAGCAACATGAGCATCCATACAATGTATCATCATTGCTTTTTCAATTCTTAACAAATATGGATATAAATGTGGTCAGGGGTGATACAGGCATTAGGATGTTGTCCTTTTAAGTCATTCTCATATTATCCAGTTATTTGTTGGCATCACTCCTCATGAAGATAGTCCATTTCCTCCAGTTTTTGTAAAGATATGTCTTTTCATTTTCAGTTATGTCAACTTTAACCACTGAATAGATGTCCTGGATGATATCAAACCACTGCACTTTCCCTAGGGGTTTAGTTTTGTACCAGTTTCTAGTTACAGCTTTTGCATGTATATTTTTAACTCATAATAACATTTCCAGTTAATCGAGATAATCAGGCTTCCAAAAAGTATTCTGGTCTATGTTCTACATGAGAGGCCTACTTGGGATTTGTTTAAAAGAATTTTAAAGGTATATTTAAAGGTATATAAGCTTACAACACTGCCAGAGCAAAACTGAAAGCTGGTATCAAGGAAGAAAAGTGAAGGCATCAACAGAGACTTGAGAGAGACCTCAACACCAACAACAGCAAAGACATGTGGCAGGCGATCAAAAGTGTTAGAGGCTACAAAAGCAGGAGCACTCCCATCATGTGTGAGGCCACGTTATCAGACAAACTAAACACATTTTATGCTCACTTTGATCTCCTCAACAGAGAGTCAGCTGTAAAGTCTACTCCACCTCCAAAGGACCGGCCACTGTCAGTATCCACAGCGGATGTGAAGAAAGTCCTGCTGAAAATGAATATGAATAAAGCTGCTGGGCCTGATAACATCCCTCCCTGGCCTCGTACTAAAAACATGTGCCAACCAGCTAGTAGATGTCATTACTGACATTTTTAACATATCACTGTCACAGGAGAGTGT
>JAPZDZ010000022.1:7455718-7475335 GCA_029783805.1 Acanthurus tennentii
AGGCCCCTCCTGTTCACGCTGTACACCCACGACTGCAACCCCCGACATGGAGAGAATTCTATTGCGAAGTTTGCCGATGACACCACCATCATCATCGGCCTGATTTCCAACAATGATGAGTTTTCATATCGGGAGGAAATCAACCATCTTGCAGAATGATTAATCACCTTTATTGATCATTTAATGCACAATATACTGATTTTGTTCCCTACAATTGGGTGTTTGTGATTGTTTGCAGTAAATTATTCATTTTAATAATTTACTGCAAAAAATAAGTTTATTATTATTCACAATAAACTTATTAAAAAAACTAATTTTTAATACATTTATTATGTAGTTTCCACACTTTGGACCACATAGGCTTCATTTAAAAAATATATATATATTTTTTTAGTTTTGTCTGATCATCAAAAAAATGTGTCATATGTGTCATCTTAGATTTCCCTTAGTGAAAGTGTACTTTTGCCCCCAGCCCCTCCTAAACAGGGGAGGACAGGAAGAACTTACTCATAACTTGACTGCATGATTCAGCGGTCCCAGTGCACAAATGATTCATTTCGAGAGGTAAATGATGCCATACCCAGGCAATTGAGGGAATGATATGAGTTAAGACTTTTAATTTCAAGAAATATACTACATCATCTTAAAATAACAATAAAGAACCTTGTTAAGGCTGCTTTGATCCTGAGGGTCATTGTATAAACTACTAATTTAGAAACCATTCTCACTGCAAATGCAATAAAATCAGATAAAAGCAGTTTAGTAGGTTTTAGATCAAGTAAAATATTTAGTATTTAATTCAGATTGATTAAGCTTACAGTACAACTGGTGTTAGAATATTGGCTGTGGCAAGACATTTGGAGGAATGATGTGGCAGCAAAAAATCCCTGTGTGATTCAACACAAAACCAGAGATTTAAACTGGCTTCAGGTTTCACTTAAAATAAAAATTAAGACTGTTCTTTTATTTTCTTCATTTGTTTCCATCATATATGGTTGTGAGGGCAAGACAGAATACAAAAGAAAGAAAGTTGCTGTCATAATACCCCTGAATCAATTCCATCCATACCAAACCTGTACATATTTCCACAGTACTGATGCACTTGTGCACTAACTCAGCACAAAACAGGAAACTTCGCTAGGCTTTAAAACCTGATATCTGATATTGACTTGATACTTTTGATACCGGAATGGATGCAAAGCGGTTTTGTCATTTAGGCAATTGGGCAGGAAGCGATTGTTATCATGGAAACACTGGTTGACAGGTGTCAGTAATCATAACAATGAAAACAAGGCTATAAGGTTCAAAAAGAAATAGCTTCTTATGTTTTTTTAAGTCTGTCTTAAATTAATTGATTTACGCAAATCAATTTAACTTGTGTAGCCAGCCACATTTATAATGGCTCAGTACTTCAAACAATCCTGATAAATCTGTGTCAGTCTCATAAAAAAAACAGACAGAAAGTGACTTTGCTTCATTTCCCCTCGATTCCAAGATAAGACAAAACCTACAGCTCTCTGTAAAGACTTTGTATCGCTGCATAAGCAAGAGTAAAGGATGTAACAAAGAAAAGAAAAGAAATAAATCCCAGCTGCCAGTGCATCCTCGTGACAGGCAGTGTAAACCAACTCTGCTTTGACAGCCTATTCAAGTGAAAAGTCATTCGTGTACCAATAAATGAAACCAGACAGTAAATTCCAATTTCCCGACTTTCTGCATCAGAATAGAAAGGGTCAAACCCTCCAGTGACATAGTGCTCTGTGAAGAGCACACTGGAAAACTACCTGCTTAGATCAGCAAGATTTGAAGTCTACTCAGTGTTCGGATCAAGTGTTGTGTTTGACAATCAGTTGCGGTTATCTGTTTTTTTTTATTTATCAAACATAGTTTATCAGCAATTTAACTGGTCTGTTACGGATAAGATGAGAACTGAAGAAGATGATTTGATTGAAAGAATGTTACTTCATGCAAATGATATAATTTAACTTGCAGAGCATGAAAAGATCTACAGAGGATGATGTGATGGTGGAAGCAGAGATTAAATCAAGGATAGAATACAAATAGCACATTTCATTTAAGCACATTTACAGTGTAATATTTATGATGATCAGTGCTTATTGTTTAGAGCGTAAGAGAGAAAAATAATCTGTTGATTAGTATAAAATAATTTGCAGATAAATTGTCTGTTGAAAAAAACTGCAGTGTAAAGCATTATTTGGAGTCAAGTTAAGTCAAAGTAAAAGATCTCTATGTTAACCGTTACATTCAGGGACATTATGATCAGCTATTGAAACCAGATGATTTATTGGTCTGCCTGAAGAAATAAAGGCTTTGTGTGATATGTGATTATATATGTGAAATAATTATTTCATTTTTATTTATCGATGTATTAAATTTGAAAGCTTTTTAATAAAATCAGATAAACTCATTCAGTCAGAGTGATGTAAGAAACTGTGTTCACAGAAGGATACATTCTGTTTAATGGACTTAGCTTGTAGAGCCTGCAGTAATAAGGTCTTAATTTGCACTGTAATGTAAGATGAAATGGTCATGTCTGACAAATTTTGCACTTCTGCAGCTGCATTTTTGGTGTTTTATACTTCATTCCATGTGAGCTAGGCACTTATAGGTGCATGGCACAACTAGCTAACTCAATTTACCAGATGGGAACTTAAACTCATTACTTACAAACATTACAAACTCCACAAGATTTTCAGATATGAAAAAAGGGAAATGAAAGCAATGTCTATACATATGAAATGTGTCCTCTTGTCTAAAGCCATTTGCCACTAGAATGAACCGTAGAAGCATTTACATTATTTGCATTATGCTGGCATAATGAGGCAAGACATCACAGCATCAGATGAACTTCTGTAGTGACTGTACTGCTGTTAAAACTGTTATCCACATGCCCACACAGTACCACAATTCCCTGCAGTCTGCAGTTTTTCACATGTTTGATGCTCTGAGCGTTTCTGTATATTATTTGTATATTTTGGTTACTACATGAAAATGTTCCATCTTCCACAATGTCTTAAAACATCTTTTTTTTCGATGTGGAAACAAGTAAATCGTCATAGTTTGTTTCTTCATTTGGAGAAACTTTCAACCACACACTGTGCTGCACCATAAAATGTCACGTCTTTTTTCACTGGAACTGCCAGTATTTGTTATCTAATCTTGTCAACAAGTGGGACTTTTGACTCATGAGATCCAGGAAAGCTGCTATGCTTTAATGCTATATCAACCACAGCTGTCAATATTGAGATTATAATACGTCAACCACAAGTCTGCTGATAAGCAATCTGAACCATAAGCAATCTGAGCCCTTGTTTTGCTGACGTTTATGTAAGTCAGCCCACAATGAGGCCAAAAAAAGCAGAGTCTTCCAAAGTGAGAGAAGTCTGTGACAAACAGTATGTTTACAGTAAAACTGAAAACAATGTATGTGGTGTGAAGGTGTCATCTCTGGCAGCACTTTTTGAGTCTCTCAGCTCAGTGAGACTTCTCATCTTATTCCCATCTCAGCTTTGGTTTTATGGCACATTTACTGGTATGGTTTAGTTTCACTACTCTTATCACTGTCAGCAGCACCAGAGTCTGTTTTCAGCTTAACAGCTCTCAGATAAAACTTATAGCACACTGATTGACTTTGGTCAAACAGAGAAGCCTGACAAAGATCTTTTATATAATTCGGCTCCTGTTCCCATGTTCCCAGTACCTTTTGCTCTAAAGTGTAATAAAGTAGAAAGATACATGACATTGTTAAGCTATAATAAATGTTGTAAAAGCAGGTGCAACAACAATGCATTAGATTCATATTGTATGATTTTTGGATTAAAAAAACATGATGAAGAAACATGCAGTAAGAGTAAATGATAGTTTTTTATTCATTTGGAAATTAAACACTTTATTAAACAGAGTGATGGTGAGATGATTGATAATAATGTTAGTTAGCCACAGGGATTAAAGATGAAATGGTTGGGTTTTGAGGAAAGGGCTGCAGATAATGTAGCTGTAGTTTTTTCAACATGTTCTGTCAGTCTGCAGTCTGTGCTTGATAACCATTTTGATATTCCTGTCCCTCTACTTTCTGTTTCCCAAAGTTGTTTCTCCACTGAGTTTTATCCCCATATGATAACTATCAAACCTGCCCATTGTTAGAAATAAAATCACTGATGTGTTTTTAAACTATGTATTAATTGCAATGATTTGTCATTTTTTCTACTCAAAGAGAGCAAGAAAGCAGAGCAGACATATGCAGAACAGGCAGGAGTGTAGACCCTCTCTGCAGATCATCACTCAAGCTGGTCCTGTTGTTGCAGAGGAAGCAATGCTCTGCTCATCTAGGAACATATAAAAAGTTTTATACTAGAAATTAATGAGGTTGTTAATAAAGATCAGTTCTGTATGTGATTGGAGGAGATTATTTGCGTTAGAGCAAGGTCAGCAAGAACTCTCTAATGCTAAAGCCACCACACCAAAACTGTAACATCATTGAGCTACTCAGTCAGCTTAAGACAACTGTGACATCAGAGTTGGCCTGTTGTTTTTGTCCATCTAAAAAGTTTACTACAGAAGTTTGTTTGACACTAGACTCAAAATCTTCTGTTTACAGGTGCTCCAACCAAACCCAGCTTGCAGGCCATGACAAGACAAAGTATGACATAAAATTCCCAGATAACATTAAGTTACACTAAAACTCGACCTTCATCATCATTTGCAAACCAAAAAGATGCAGCCAAAGATCAAGGAATTGCATGACAAATACTGAGAGTTTGAGAAGTTAATTTTACCAACCTTCTATTTAGTCTGTGCAAAGTAAGCATGCTATGACCTAGGAAGTTTTGGATTACCTCTCACAAAGGCCAGAGTCTTGGACTTCACACTTCCTCTTGTCTTACCTCTTGCTTCTGTCACTGTTACCCCACAGGGTACAAATGCTGCTCTTGAGTATGTCCATTCATCATGGTTTGCTGCTCAGTATCCATTCTGGCTAGCACTGCCTCTTTAATAGACAGACAAAACATTTTTGTGCGTTTTTTGGTTGTTTGTTTTTTGTTGTTGTTTTTTTAATAATATGTTCTGATAAATAGATCTCATCTAATGATAAAGTGAGACAGAGCTATGGTGACTACACTACACTGTACTAACAAGCTGTAATTTTTCACTTACACTTTAACTTCTCTCATGTAATGCTGGTGAGCCTGCATTCACAATCCCAGTGCCAGGAACTGAACTGAGCTCCCTTAAGTTAACTGCAGTCATGATTAATGGTTGGTTACAGCATTGCTTTTCCTGCTATTATTTTCTACATACCTGTCCAGGGTGTTACCCTATGCCCAGCCAATGTCAGCTGGGATCATTTCTAGCCTCCCACAGCCCTGCAAAGAATAAGTGGTTAAAGAAAATGAACTGATGGATTATCTATGTCAAATTGTCAACTGTTAAAACATTTGAAGGAAAGGTTTATTATTGTACATGTAACAAAACTAACAGCAATAGAGATGTCTCACAGATCTGATGATAGATCTGATGTTTACTAAATCAGACTAACTGATTAATTTGTACTGACCCACAGATCCATATCTACTCAGATTAAGATGGATTTTCACTTAGACTAAGCCAGCAACTGCTGTCGGCCTGGAGTTCCCCAGGGTCCCTGATTGTCCCGTTACATTGTTGTGTAACAATTTGTTTGTGGCTATTTGATTGATTACCTAATAAGTTTACTACCTTAATTTATATGCTGCATGGAACATATCCTCAAACATGCATTTAGTTTTTTGGGGGTTTTTTTGTTTGTTTGTTTGTTTGTTTGTTTTGGGGGGGGGCACTTGAGCTCAGTTTGTAATTTGGTTATTAGTTTTGCTTTGGGAACAGGGTCTATGTTAATAGTGAGAGTGAACAAAAAAGTAAACGTGGGATTTACACCCGAAGCAGTGGCCTAAGACAAAAACAAGGTTTGCATTGCTCAACAAAATTTTTGCCCTTGTGTCATTCTGTGGACTGAGGACTCTAAGAAAATGAGGAAAACACCAAAATGACAAAAACTGCCGTTCTCCCACTGGCCGCTTGAGTTTAACAACATAGCTTCATATTTAAATGCGCAACTTGAGAAATAAGCCTGGTTTAAAAAAAGCAAAGCAAAGCAAAGAAAAGAAAAGAAAAGAAAAGAAAAGAAAAGAAAAGAAATAAAAAGAAAAGAAAAGAAAAGAAAAGAAAAGAAAAAAGGCTTTATCTCTTTAACTAATTTTTGTTTGACACAACGATTGAAATTGTTATATGACACCAGCTGCTAGTTGTTAGCTCAGCCTCTCAGAGCAATTGGTAGCATGTGTATCCTCCCCAGCTCTAATATCTCTACACTTGTGGCTTTAAAAAACAAGATGATAAAGGACAAAATGTCAAACCTGATCATTTAAGATATTACGTTAGTCTGCAAACAAATAGGTGCTGTCATTGTGGCTCGTTCAACTATTTATTATATAGTCTATGATTGTGACTCAGACAAAGATATCTGAAAATATAAACATAGAACTATGTTTTTTGTTAATTTTTTTTGTTTGTTTGTGTGTTCTTGTTTTGTTTTGTTTGACCATAGGTAAAACATGTAGCACATAATTCACTGAATATTGTCCAAAAATTAACTTTAGCAACCAACCAATGTGTGCGGGATGAAGTGTAAGGTAGAAGAAACAAAAGCTCAAAATGTGTATTCCTACATTGCTTTAAGCTGCTTTTGAAAAAGTCTATGTCTGGATGCTGCCATAAAAGAGCAACTCTGCTCAGAAATAATAATGCATAGAGCACCCTCTTCTGGTGAAGATGGAGAATCACAAATATGTCCATTTCGATTATGTTAGCTTATGTTTAATTTAAAAAATTAAAAACATGTTTTAAAAAGATTCTCACTCTGAAGGTCTAAATCTCTTACTTAGTCAAGTAAGGGAGTGTCAGGATTTTAAGTACACGGTCTAAACTCCATAACTGAACATTGTAAACCTGTTACATGTTTGAGAGGTCACCCCGACAAATTTTTGAATACATATCAAAACTTTTCCAAATAGCTGTATATAAACTAAATAAACATGCTTCTCACTGAGCAGCTACAATTACTCACAGGTATGAAGATAGTTTTTTTGTCAATACTGTTGTACCCTTAATTTTCATGCAGGGTATTTACATGTAAAAGCCTAGTTTTATTTTGCTGTAAATTACCAAAAACACCTTTACTGGTATTTCTACTGAATATTTTTCTCAACTTTCGACCTGCAAAACTCTGTCACAAATGGAATATACACCTCTCACTAAAAGGACTATTTCTGTCTTCTATGTTATTATTAGAACCAGAAGTAAGGATTTATTGTTCATTAACTCCACTTCATGTGTTTAAAGCCCTTGAATTCTCAAATATATTACAAAAGGCATGACCACAGAATACTCAGTGGTAACAACAGTACGAGATCAAACACATACTGTCATTAGCTACAGTGCTGAGCATCCCGATGTGATAAGAGATTTATGTTACCACAACACCACTGAATAAAAACATGACACAGGAATAAATTTAGATTAGCTTTTTATTTGTCATTTTTGCAGAAATACCAGAAAAAAAGAACAAAAATGGCAGTAACTACTTGGTGATTGAAAGAACCGTTCCAACTTGATTCTCTATAAATTTAAGCTATGCTAACTTTGTTACAATAGAATAATTTGTTAGAATTACTAAGTTTAACAAAAAAAAGCTCAAGGAGGCGAGTTGTGTGCATAGCTTATAACCAACCTCAAGACAAAAAGAAAAAACAAAACAGAACAGAAAAAAAAAGGAATAGAGAACAAAAATGTATAAATAAATGCTTTAAAGGAACACTAACAGCTGTGGTGATGTAAACCCAGATTCAGATTATAAGAACAGTGGTTCATCCCCAAATGTGACAATGATGTGATTAATAAACATATAGCTGTAAAATACAAACAAGGTGGGTATTGTAAAGTGGAAAATTTTATATAATGAGTTGGATTTAACCAGCACGGTGTGATGAAGATGAGAAATGGCAAGCAGGAAAACTGCAGTTTCACTGAAAAAATAACATCCATGCCAACAAGTTGAAAGGAAAAAGTCTTGAAAGCATATTTTAATTGTAAACAAGGGAAAATATTCTGCCAGAAAGACAATTTTTATTTGTTTCTGATTCAACTAAACTAAGGCTGAATAAGCTGATCAATTTTGGTATACCATTGAACATTTGCCTGTAATTATTTGTGAGAAAGAAATGCTTTTCTCTCTTTGACATTATTTGAACTGTATTTGTGGTTTTGGGCCGATGCTCTGACAAAACAAAGCGTCAGCCCAGACCTATAAAAGTTTTTGACAGTTCTGTAGTAAAGATTTCTTACAGATTCCATTTTATTAAATGAGTCATCAAGAACATTGCAGCCAGACTGAATAAACAAGAAAAATTACCATTGATTGCAGCTGATCAGTAATTGGCCGAATTAAAGAGATTAGTGAAATTAGAATGACCTGCATTTTCAGACTGACAGCTTTTTTTTCACCTTTTTTAAAAACAGGGAGGGAAAAAAAGATTTGAAGACTCTGTACAAAATAAGCACTTGTTCCGTCTTTAAATGAACATGTTTGCTCATAAAACTAACCAAGAAAAAAGCATCCACCAGCCAGCTGGTCGCAAACATTACAGTTCTTCCTCTGTGTTTGTCAGAGTTATGGAAACTCATCCTTTTTTCTGCCTCTTTGGAGTTTGTTTGACTGATGACAGCTGTAAACAAACCAGCAGATCTCCAAGTAAACATCCTTGTAAACACCAAAGGGCACGGACATATGCAAAAACCTGACAGCAGACTGTTGCTCCACCAGGGGGCAACAAAGACTTGACTTTCACAGTCGTAGCCACTGCAGAAATCCCTCCTCATGGAGTTAACTCCCTCGTCAGCTGGACACAGTGAAACCAGAACAGTTTGTACCACAGAGCTAATGTTTTCAGCTGACTTCACATTTTGTTTTAACTTGTGATTGCTGAAGAAAGAGAAGAACTAAATAACATACAATTTATCCTTCATGGAGCTGGAGAAACAGTGCAGCTGAAGTGTACATGCAATGAGTATAGAGTGGGATTTCCAGAATGGCTACACTTGCAATTTACAACATGACACAGGAGATGACAAGATTAAAAAAAACCAAAAAACAGGAAAACTTTATAATTCCCTCCTCTCCATCACTAGCACTCTGTTGTCACAGAGACTTTTTGGTGCTTTAGGGTCATTGGGGAGAAACTTGACAGGCACAAAGTGGTTTTACTGCATTTCCCTGATCAACAAGGAACAGAGACAACTTCAGACACAAAAAACAAAAGTGGTTCAGAGTCTCTGCATCTTCACCGCTGCTCAGTGATTTTCTAAACCCTAACTCACATTTAGCATTGGATGTGTTGCCTTTCACTGGACATTAATATACTTTAAATTTAAGACTCTGCTTTTGCAGTGCATGTATAAACTTCACAAGAAGTTTATTTTATAATGCTTTGCTTTTGGGTCACGGTTTTGAACGTTTAAAGGAAGAAGCCTCTTCCATCCAAACCATATCACATTGATCTAAACATATTCTGTTTGTTCTCCATTTCAAGCAGTTTGCAGTAGGGAAAAATGTGTCCAATTATGTCCATCAAGTTTAAAAGTACATTAAAAGTACACCTTCAAAACGTCAAAGTTACTGTAGAAAAATAACTATTAGAAATATTAAGAAAAAATAGCAAAAGGCTTGTTGGCGCAGATAAACATTCTGCATAAACATAACTACTTATGTTAGAGGAATAAATCAATTTATAATAAACTTGCTGGTTTGCTACTACAAGTGAACATTTAGGCTATGATCATCCACACATCCCCTATACAGTCTTGCCTGCAGCACAGCTGAGCCTCTGACCTCTCGTCACTAACAGCAGTTAGGAACAGCCTTTAAAATAGTGTCACCGATGACACACAAGATGGTCTCTGATGGCCTCTGAATCTCACTTGAGAAAGATTGATTTGGCCAAAATTGTACCAAAATATGTTTCCAAGTGAGTTCATTCTTCAATCAGGTGTCTTTTAAGGCATGTTTTTTGATTCACTTATTTAAATGGTGTGATACATGTGCAATTCAATTTTATAAGAAGGTAAAGAAGATTTTAAAAAGTGTCAAATATGGTGTATAAATAATGAAGTGAAGAATTAACTTTACTGGTAATGATTTTTGTTACTTTACCGTTTGGCTTAAAGATGCTTTATTAAAGCTGTCCCTACGAAGACTCTGCTGCGCTGCATGCTAGTTTTTTTTAGCATAAACAAACTGATGACAGGCTCCATGCTAACACTTGCTAGTAGACAGGATACCTGTGTCCCAATTCCATATTAATATTGTAAGCAGGTCTGAAGTATGTATTAAGTTTTAACTGTTGGATGGAAAAATTAAGCAAACACAAAGGGAGAGAGGAAATAGAGGAGCTGCTAAAAGCTGGAAACAAAATAAGCTGGAAGAGGTAGAGAGACAATTACAGAGAAATCTGGATAAACAAAAAATAATTAATTGTAAATGTCAGTGACATTAAGAACAGTAGTTTCAGTAAAGTCTTGTGAAGTAACTGCATGATTTCCTGTTGGTAAAAAGCTGGAAAGCATGATGATGTTTTTGCTTTCTACCTGCTAAAACATTAAAAGAGCTAATAGTGTAAAGAGCATCCGCATGCATTTACTTCTTATTATGGAAAAGGGACGCAGAGTATCAAGTGCAACAGTCTATAAGCATCATCTGACAGACAAAAATAACAACATAAGTGTCAACAATATGCTTCCTTCCTCCTTCTCTGGAAATTGTTTGTCGTCCTTTACCAGCAGAGTTAACATGGAGCATCAGTTGTTCCAGTAAACTGGGGGGTATATGGATGATTCTGGTGCCTGTACTTTTAATTACTTTTAACAGGTAAAATCAGTGTTCAATGGGAGTTTGTGAAATCTCTGGATTTCTTTAGAACAAAATTTTTTTTCTGCAACACAGAAGCAGGCAAACACATCCCATGGCCATCTCAAAAATGCTTGGGGCCTTGATGCTTTGACTCTGAGTCCCTCTCAACATCACACACACACACACACACACAAAAAAAAAATAGCTGAGTGCAGTGCAGACAAGCAAACTGACACAAACTTCACATAAAGTGCAAACTGACGAGGTTTTCCCCTCAAGGCATCAGACCGGCTGAAGCTCCGGGAAACTCAGACGAGACAATCTGCAGGTCAACACGTTGCCGCTCCTGGTCATCTCAGTTTAATGGCTCTCAATCACCACGGGCTCGTACCCGCTTGCAGACACCCTGTATGAAACCAAACAACATTTATTTACTAACAAGCTCTAACATCAGTCTTATATTTACTGCAACTTTGATCACCAACGTTTTTCTCTCCTCTGCTTATGTTCACAAATGACTTGTAGCTAATTGTTACATTAAATGTGGCCTTTGATTCGTATTGTTATGGATGGAAAAATGTAAGGACCTTTTCATCCTGACAAAGAAAAAACAACACTGACAAGCAGCTCTGATGAGTCTTAGTCGTGTATGGTAGAAATGTTGGGCCACTTTTTAGCTTTTAAATAAAATACTTTATTACTTTATTCATGTTAAGTTCTTAGTGGACTGAAAACAGGCCTCACACACAAGTAATCCTGTTGTGAGTAAAACTTATTTTGAAATGGTAAACCAATTTTTCTATTAAAACAAACAATCCAACAAAACCCAGATTTAGTTTTGCAAAATATCAGCCCCAAAACTCACCTACCATTAAAATATTGAAGAAATTAGAAACTATCTAATAAAAATATCGGGCAACAAATGGAAATTTGACCAAAAATGTGATGCTAACTTTCACCACTTTGTTGAAAATTATATGATCTTGACACTTTTTGGTCATAAAATGGCTTCAGTGCCATGAACTGGGATTAAGTCTGAATTTAGAAATGTGTCCATGACCAAAACTCCAATCTGCAGACGGTTAAGTTGAAGTGACTAAATGAAAAGAGGAAGACAATGCGACACTCAGACAGTATATATGAGTAGTGTCATAAGAAAAGGAGGAAGTGATAGAGAAACAGGAAGTCAGAGTCAGGTTCCTCACCTGTTTCCAAGAGTGATGCCGCTGAGCGCTGTGGTTCCATCTCTGCTGACAAACAGGCGCAGGTTGCTGTCTGAGAGCCAGAAACACAAAAACCAGGTTAGCAGCCGCTGATGGAAACCAGACGACATCTACACGCAGACAATAAAGGGTGACAAGACACAGAGCTGGAAAAACTGAGGGAGATCTCTGTCCAAAGATGGTGCAGGCACAAATGTGTTGACCCCCTTTTAGACATCAATTATATGCTGCTACATTAACTATAAATGATTCACGTGCAGAGAATCACTAAACAAAGAAGAGTCTTCTTCTCACACCAACAGTATCATCTCTACTGGCTCAAGGTTCAGACAACACTACACAGAAACCACTAGGAACTTGTTCCTCTAAAACAACAAATCATGCAACACCATATTCATCAGTTTTTGCTGATCCAGGGCATGTCTATGCTAAGTGGGCAAGTAGCTTTTTTATTAGCAAATACAGTATAAACAAACTAACTGTGAATTCCTCTATTAACTTATCTGAAATGAGCTTAGCAGCATGAGGTTTTGTGTGTTTGTAACCTTGGAGACATTAAGAGAAACACAACAGAGAAAATCCAGAGACCCTAACAATGATGATCACTGTCCCTTTTTACTGAGGAAACTTTACTTTAAGACTTTACTTTAAGAAATAGAACTCTTTCACATTAAAGGTCAAGTATGCAGGATTTAGTAGCATTTAGTGGTAAAGTTGCAGATTGCAAATGACTGAATATTTCTCAACTCATCCTCCCCTTTCAGGCATCTAGGAGAACCTACAGTGGCCACAGGGTGTGTTCTCATCTGGGGACACGAAATCACAACAAATGCAAATGGCCCACTTTAGCTCAAAAGTTTGATTTGTTCACTCTGGGCTTCTGTAAAAACATGGCGGTGGAAAATGGCGGGCTCTGTGGACGCAGACCCACTTCCTCTGTAGATACAAAAGGCTTATGCAAGTGAAACCATGATACCTTTTTGTAGTGTTATTGGAGCTTTTGTTAACCATAAGACACACCACACATATATGACACACATGGCTTACATGGAGTTGCACAAATGATGGCAGATCATAATATCATTTCATTGCTCTACATGGATTTACACTCCCACTGTACCTTCAGTGTTGTTGATATCTGCAAAGTTTTGGCTTTGGACAATCTTCTCCACAATGTCGTCAGCATCCATGCGAGTGTCGTTCACCCAAGATGGCTGACTCTCCACGGAGTCCTGCTTCCTCCTGAAAAGACAATAAATAAAAGAAGAAACAATAACTGTGAGAGTTGCGCTTGTCTTATTTCTAAGTTGATCTTGTGTCAATTTGAAGCAGCATAAAAGTACATTTGACAAACCCAGCACACAATGACCAGCACACTGTCAAAATTAAAGTAATCTGTCTCTACCTGAGTGGCCTGTTTGGGGGTAGGACAGGCCGTGGGGGTCGAGGGGGTCTTTCGGGACGTCCGGCATCCTTGTCGCCCTCTGTAGGTGTGTCAGCAGTGAGGCCCAAGCCCCCAGAGGTACTGCTTCCTGTCGAGGTGTTCCTGCGATGTGTGAGGTCTGACAGGCTGGAGGAACAGGAGTGCTCAGTGCTGTAGCCTTCAGGCACACAAGGGGCATGAGGGGAGAAATTATAAGATAGTTATTGTATTAACAATCAGAGGGACAGCTATGTGCCAGAATGAAGGTGAAAAGTACATTGACTCCAAAAGACGTGTATAAGCTGGCTGAAGTAAATCAATAAATGTGTTTGGTTCACTTTCAAAAAAACTATTGCCAGTTACTTGCTAGTGAAATATGGAATTGGGCAACACTCGCTGTCACCAAAAAGGGGACAGCGTTTCTGAAAAAAATGTCTGATAGCAGCCAAATGAGAAACTCTTATTGAGTGAATTCTTCTGGAAAACAACTGCTTATACACTTATTTAAGAAAAATAAAATATTTAGTTTATATTTTTCTTGTAACCAATTTACAAAGTTCTTACAAGTAACTTCCTTAAAAACATGGAAATTACAGTAAGCTTTTCTAAATAAAGCTTTTTAGTCCTTTTCTGGATAATAAAAAGACATCACACTGCATCTTACCTGAGATTTTGCTTTGCTGGCTGGCGTAGCTGGAGTTTCGGGAGTGACCGGACTGGAAGACTTCTGCAGGAGCGGGTGGGTTCACCTCTGATTCTTCAAGTAGACCTAAAGGCACCACAACTGTTACCACCTCATATTTTTTTATTTCCTCAGAAACTTAACAGTCTTTGTTCAATGTCACAGTAAAGATGGAGGACTTAGTGATGGCAGCCATCTCTGACTCACAGGAGCTGAAACTTACAACCATGTACTGTGTGTTCCTGTGAAGTCACAGTTGGCAGGTTTTCACTTCAACCAGTCGCTTAAAGTAGCTGATTTTGTAGACTCACTGTGTTTGCAATGAAACCTTTAATACTCTTTGACATTTGAAGCTCATGGCTGAGAGCTGGCACTTTAACTGTTGTGGAAAAAGGTGTTTTGGACAGATTCCTGAACAGCCTCAGCCTTTTAAAGTTGTTTTCCAAGTTGGAATAAAAACAGGTTCGATTTTTCAATTTAATTCAAACTGAACACATAACAAACATTGCCAGTTAGTTTTCCGTGCAAGGAAATATATCTAAAATTTCTTTTAGAACTTCTTCCAGGAACCTTTGGCTCAGAATAAAACACATCTGGATTGAGACGGGTTGGACAAAGATATAAGAGAGAAGAGTTCAGGCTTGAAACCTCTTTATCTCATTGTTGATGCTTATCTTAAACTAATGTCTTTTTCACATCATTTCTCACAAGTCCTGCATACAGGTGAACTGATATAAAAAGCTTTAGGGGAAACAGGTTTTAAAGTTCTACAGCTGCTCAGTTGTTGTGAGCTGCGTTTTGTTTATTTTTGAGTCTGGGACAATTACGGGACATTATTTGATCTTTTTAAGTCAAAACTTTGTCTCAAATCCCTGTTGAATTTCACTGTTACAGAAAAAAGGACTGGAAAAAAAAATATTTAATCTTTGCATGCCCTTCACAGTTTAACCTGATCATACCTTGGGTCTGTGCATCTGAAGGGAGCCCCATCCCTCAGTTTGGGACCTCTGGCATCAAGAGACTGTGTATTTTGCCAATTTCGAACCATATCCAAAATGTAATGTGCTCTTTCAGATACAAATCATACTAAAAGAGCACTTTCTGGTTTTTACTGAAGTCCAAATCTCTCTGCCGAGACATGAGTCATACCTGAGCTGATGATGGAGGGTCGATGCTTGGCAGCACGGCCCAGAGAAACCCCTCCAGCCGGCCCGGGCTCAGCTGTTCCCTCTCCCTTGCAGTCCAGCTGCAGGGTGTGTTCTCGTCCGGGGACAGAGATGGACTTAGCTATGCTGGGAGGCCTGCAGGAAAAAAAAACACTGCACTTATCAGTCTGGAACAGATTAAACTAGCACAAAGCTGCAGTTCTGCTTAGCTTGGCAAGCTCAGATAGCATTCGTTTTATTGACAGTGGGGAAATTGAGTCACTGCTGCAACAAAGGCTAGAGAGCAAAACAATAAGGGTTTTTAGAAACCAGTTAAAAGGTTAAATATGTGCAGAAAATACCAAGATGCATAATAATACCTATAGATTCACATAACTCAGAACTCCCTTAACACTTACCCTGACTTGTTTTGCAAACAAGTTCATATATTTTGAACAAATAATAAAATTTTACCTTGAAGCAGAACTAATCAGATGTGTTATTTTCTCATAGTTTTAGTAAACAGTGTATTGCATTTTTAGTCCATTAAGAAATCTCACATCTTATGAGTACATTTTGGAAATTCTATAATGCAGAAGTCATATGCTTTTGCCTTTTCAAAATATGTCATTTCAGCCACCAAAGTCTCTCAATTAAAACAGTGAAAACAAAAGATGGAGTTTGATGACATTGTGAAGTAGCATGGGATCATGGTATTTGTGTATTTCTTATCTTAACAGCCATCACTGCAGATGAAAGTCTATCTGACTGACTCAGGCAGAAATGTTCACAGATGAAGTGATATCATAAAGTTTTAGACTCTTTGCTGACCTTCCTCATTCTCTTACCTGAGAGTCTCAGTTTAGCAACAACATTAAACACACTCTTACTTCTTACTTTGAATAAAATTACAGATTTCTCTGAGTTTAAACATTGTTTGAAACATTTGGGATAATGCAAGTACATAACTCAACTAAATAAACAAAGATATAGTTAGATATAGACATTAGGATAGGGAAATGTTATATATTAAAAGTTTTAATGGAAAACATATCAGTCCAAGGTGAATTATGGTCAGGTCAGATGTTAAAAAAAATATTTCCACCTTTATATTTAGACCAGTAGGGCTGATGTGATGGAGCCTATGGAATTAATCACACAACCTTTTTTTTTTTTTTTAACCTATATTTAGGAATTATTTGAATGTTGCAATTTGAACTACTCACGTTTTAAAACACGGATCTCCAGACAGGAGGGTCATCCCGATGATCACCTTTAAAAAAACGAAAAAAGAACTATTACCACACTGTTTTCAAAAAGATGTAAAGCAAAGCTGATCACAGCAATAACAGCTAAAAGTGTCTGTTTTACTGCCATATCAAGAAACGCCCTTCCTATCATTCCATTTTTTCACTTATCTCTGATCAAACATTAACAAAAAGATGAATCGTTTTTCCATAGTAGTGAAATTGCTGCCTTTTTCCTTTGTAGTTCATGTCTTTTCCCTTCCTGAACACCTGATAGCATTCCCGCAAAGCAGATAATCATCATACTGGTTAAACAGGCTTTTTTTGTCCTTATCACGGGGGAAAATAAAACCCTGAGCATTATTAGCAATCAGCATGGTTCATAAATAAAAAACTGCCTAAAAACAAAAGGTTGGAAATGTAAACACAGAGTCGTGTGGATGAGCGTGTCTCCATAAATATTCTGTTGGATGATTCTGCAAAAATGAAAATGAACTGGAGAAGTTGGCAGTAAGTTCATTTAAGTATTAGTTGCACAAAAAAACACAGCATGGAGATTTCCAGTGAAATGAGATGACAAATCTGCTCGTAACGGTCTTGGCTCATTATTTCACAAAGCAGTTTGCATGAATGATCTCTGGGTGGCGCTGCAGAGTTCTCAACTCCTCAATGAGTCAAACTGAGGTTCCTTCACTCACAGAGACATTTAATTGATTGATCCAGTTGCAAGTTTAATTACCAGCTCTGCATACAAAACTCATGAATAAATGCTGATTTTTGTGATGCAACAACAATTATTTTTATTCACAGTCGATCTGTATGTTATTTTTTTCAATCAAGTTTACAATTCTCTGGTCTACTAAATGTCAGAGTGAAAAAAGCCTATCTAAACTTTTTGAAACTTGGAGGAGGGCTGTAAATATTATCCCTTGTCAAGCTAACAGACCAAAACCAAAATATTTTGACTTTATTAATTCATAAGATGCTTATTTGCTTGAAAAATGACAAATAACTGATTGAGATGCATTATCTGAATACTTAATAGACTAATCTCTCTGTGTCAGGGTGATTTCTAAACAAAATATCTCTCAATAGCTACATCTTACATGGACTTTGTGTACAAATGATCTCTGACCAATACAAACAAACGTGACAACTAACAGGAGGGCAAGAGACAATGATAAGCTGTCTGTTACGAGATATGACATGTCACTTCAAGATAGTTAACTGAATATTTTAGAGTTGAAGTTTGTGTGTCAGACAAAACAAGACATTTGTTGGGTCAATTTTCACCATTTTTAAACCTTTTAGAAAGCAAGTAAAGGAAACTACTCTGCAGATTATTAACTAATAAAAAAATGCTAGTATTTGCAGATCTATTTACATTTACAGTTTTCCGTTAAAAGTTGCTTGAAAACAGAAAAATTCAAAGTGAAATGGATTAAATTAAATTCAAGCACTGACGATTAATCAGTGTTGATTAATCAGCCTATTATTTTCTCCATTAATTACTTTGTTAACAAATATGTAATATTTATATTAATATAACATTAAAATATGTTTATTACAATATCATAAAACGCAGAATAATGATGAACTTTAAATTTAGCTTTGCACGACCAACAGTGCAAACTCTGAATATAATGCAATTACATATCAAGAGCTGATCCTTTCCCTCCAGACTGACAATTTAACAACTTGTCTTTGCTCTAGATGAAACTTCAGGACTTCACTTCATTTTGACAGAAAAGTGCACTGAAACAAAGGTCCCTCATCAGTTTTGCATGAAAAACAGGTTGACTTATCCTCTGATCTTTCCACTCTGGCTGCTTCTGACTAAATTTTTCGAGTGGAAGCAATCAATGAAAAGGTCAAAGTGTTAAAGTTAATGATCAAGCTTGCTTCAGGCATTGAAACCAACAAAATTTAAACCATTTTTAAATTTTTGTCCATACAACAAGTGCACAGGGTTTTTACAAGAAAATATTTCTCATGAATCCCTCCTTCTTTTTATGCTGTCAACACCGGCCAACAGATTATACGTTTTTTCTCTCTCTTTTCACATCAGTTTTCTCTTTCTCCCCTTTGGCCCCCGAGCACCCGTCTGTCCTTGCCTTTAGTATGGAGTTGTCCTGCCGGGTGTTCTTAGTGTCATAACCCTCCAGCAGACAGCAGCGCACAGTGGAGCCAGAACCTGCAAACTCCGCCATGTTGAGGTCTGTGAAGCCCAGCTAAGGGCAAAGAAGAGAAGACAAGTTCATTCTGGATTCACTAATGGAGGGGTTCACAAGCGTTTATTTTTGGCATGTGCTTACAAAGGAGACACCCATCATTTAGCACAACAGGCAATTTCACATCATTCAGGTCACGAGCTTCTAAGTTTTACTGTATGATAGGGTGCAACGACCACACGTCAATCTTCAGAGACATCAAACCAGAACGAGAGTGAGTTTAAAGTGAATGAAAGCAAAAAGCTTGCGCAGGTAGTTTTTACAACTAGACTTTACATTTTAGCGAGATAACAAGTGGATAGTTAATATGTGATAATGTGGTGGTTAAATTTGTTAGAGTCTCTGTAACCTCAATTAATTAAACCAAAAGCTGGAGGGAACAAGACTTAATTCAGTGTCCCATTGGGCAGGACTCCTAAGAGTCTGTGGCACCCAGGTTGTACCAGTTCTATGGTTTATAGGTAATGTTTTTCTTCATTAACAATACCTCTAAAAACTGAGGAAAATACAACTGTTCCCATCATCTGGCTCCTGGGCAGACAGTATAGAAAAGGCTGCAAGCTCATAAATCTGTTACATTCATTTGAACTAAGAAAGATAAGTAGATAACATTCCAACAAAACCACCTCCTTCAGGATAAAACAACAGCCACCTGTCTGGCATTTATAATAAATGAGACAGGTGCTGTAAATCATTTTAAGAGACC
>JAPZDZ010000022.1:7482026-7495047 GCA_029783805.1 Acanthurus tennentii
GTAAGCAAGTACTTGCAGATGTAAACAATACAGGGTTTAAAATAAGTCTTTGAAAATGTTGGAGGAAGTAAACTCTTTTAATGTTTGTTAGAAAACACACTGCATTCTGTAAGTAACATTGAATGTAAACAATGTAAACATAAACAGAATCTGAGCACATGCTAGTAAATCACAGGAGATCAACAACAAAGACAATAAAATCACCAAAAACAAAAACATTTCTGAATTCTTCTTTAACCCTAAACTCCTCTGAGGAAGTGATGAGAGTTGAAAAAATCTCACATGAAGCATTTTTCCCTCATCCATCTATCCCCTGAGCTTCTCCAAGAAGTAGAAACACAGGAGCGTACACACAATCACACAAGCATGCACACACACTCTCTCCCTCTCTCAACTCTTATCAGGACCCCCACGCTATTGGTCCTGTGTAATGGGGAGCATTTCCAAGCCACATTCCTCACTCCAGATGGCTTTGTTCAGGCTCCATGGAAACCTCACACTCCTCAAATCCACCAACACTCTGCCAGCAGCTCAGAGGAGGAGGAGACTCTCACACCAGAATTCCCTCTTTCAGCTTCAGACGGTTTTTTATAAACCCTCCGCTGTTTGTTTTCGATCTCACCTGCAGCCTTTGGATCTCTTCTGTTCACTCTTTTTACTGCCAGGTGTTTTATTTTGTGAAGTGTGATGTTTAACAGAAATCTGCTACTTTGGCTCCTTCTCAGTTAGGAGAGGAGAAAGAATTTATGGAGTGCAAGAACTTCTCTTCTGCTAAAACAAGCATCTTTAGTGGAAGCTAATTTTTCCACCAAGAATTTTTTGGACAATCTGGATGTCTTTATGAGATTTTAACCCTGTGTAAAGACTTAACAGGGAAACTTGATTTATTCAAAAATACAAGGCTGAACAGGAGCAGCACTGTGTTGTGAACGCAGCCCGTCTGCAGCCGCTGACTAAAAACAGGCCACGGTGACAGTGGAAAGACCAGAGCTGCTCTCACTGCAGCTCAGTAGAGCTCACATAAACAGAGGACTGAGGGCCAACGTGATAATTCATGCAAAGAAAAACTAATACAAAGGCCGTCGTTGTGCATGTCCTCTTTCATGCATTTTGTCCTGCAGGCAAAACTTTGATCATGTTGCACAGCTGAATCAAATTAGTGCATTTCAAACAGAAAAATGTCGTGTCCCTCAACCAAACATAATTTCCGACAGCTGAAAGTAGAGGAAAACCTGATGTTTCCCACACATATCATCATGAAGATGTTGGAGATGCAGCTCAGGAAAGAGTGAGACCTCAACAACGACACCAGAACCAGAGTATACATTCAATGTACTCTCACTACTGTTAGATGTTCAGTAAATATTACATCAGAAGAGAGGCTGTCCCTTGCTGAAAAACAATTCCCCAAAGAAGTAGCATCCAAAAACGAGGCCAGGCTTCAAAACCTCAAACCAAACCAAAAACACAGATCATTAAAGGGAAGACAGAGAAGCAGAAGTCTGTGAGCGGACCGATCCGATTAAAGAGTAATGTAATCCATACACGTTTACTGACATTAAGTGAAAGCAAAAACAGAGCAGACAAGAAAAAACTTCCCACATTGTCAATAATAACACACATATTAAAGTTAAGAGGCCAAGAGTCAGAGACAGAGAGAGCCAGTAAGAGATAGAACAAAATATTTTTGCGACTATATTACATCCAGATGAGGTTAGGAAGCACTACAAATGCAAATAAGAGCTGAGGAGCTGAGGAAAAGTGGATTTATGCATCAAAAAAACCTCAGAGAAGCAATCAGTGGAGCATGCAGGGGAGTAAGAGCTGAGAGACAAGGTTTAATTGGCATGAGAAAGAAAGGATATGAAGTACCTCACATTAGTCTTTATGGAGGCACAGACAGGAAACAAAGGAAGAGAAAGAAGGACTTGACATGCAACAATTGTACCCAGCTGGAACCGAAACACCTACGCTGAGGTTTTATGGTCTGTGGTGTGGCCGCAAGACCACCAGCACTCCCCAGACATGTGGTGCTTACTGAAGAGTTATAGTTTTCAAACAGAGAAAAGAAACTTCAAACTTAAAAAGATATATTACTGCTCTATAGTTTTTAATTCCCTCTTGCTAAGGTTTCTGATAGCTCTTTGTTTTCACACTAACTTTTAGGGATGTTTCCCATTTTTGACAGAACACAGTTGGAAAAGCAGGACTGAAATGATCAAAAACCAGTATGATTAATCAGTGTGATGTCAAAATGATGTCAAAATCAGTACTAATACATTGGAAATGCCTCTGATGTTGTCTGAGATGCTGGACTGGTTATCTGGGAGTACATGAGTCTCTGCAATGATATGATGCCACGTGTTTTCTTCATTGGAAACAGGACCCTTTGACTTCCCAGCAGTCCTGTTAACCTCTGAGCAACTTTTTTTTAATGCATTTGTATCCAATGTCCATTAATGGCAAGCAACTCGTGTATTTTTTTAGCACATTGATAACATTAACTTATACAGGTTTAGTAGCAGAGAGCTGTTTAAAAACAAAAACTAATATACAATTTTATTTTGTGCGCAGGTATTAGGACTGTCCTCACAAAGTTCGGGTATCGGTAAGAATAAGAGGGATATTAATATCTATATTTCTAAGTATTTAATAAGTAAAATCCAGGTTTGATGGTTTCAGGCTGACATTTAACCTGAGAAAGAGCTCTTGAGGGTCTCAGTGCTTTATGTTCACATGCAGACTCATGCTGACATCTAATTATCAGCTGTTCCTGCTGCTTGGAAAACCTACTGAAGTAAATCTATCGTGCTGAGCTAAAGTTACAGGAACTGGAATCAGATTTGTTTTGACCTTCTCCCCGCTGCCAAAAATCTGCATCTGGCAAGAGAACATTATTAAAACTCTGTTCAGTAATCGAGCCGTTTCTGAGCCCATGCTTCTTCTGTTTTTAGGCCTTGGTTGGCTTGTTCAGTGGGAAAACTGAACCTAAATGAAGCAAACACAACAAGTACAACAGCAAAGAAAAACAGTGAGCTTCAGACTGAAGAAAAACTACAGCAGGGATTGCACTCTCTTAAGTCATCAGTAAGCCTTGAATGTACACAAAGTTCCTGATGTGAGTTGCCCCCTGCTGGACCCCAGCATGTGATGACTTAACATGTCAGCAATGCAGCTGTGGGATCCTTATCTGCCATCCTGGCTGCGTGGCTCTTGGGGGCCCCTGGTCACAGCAGAAACACAAACAGCGGCTTGGCTCGGGTCGGGTCGCATCATGGACTCAGATAAACAGGGCCGAGAGCAGAATGCTGAGGAAGCAGATAGATCCTGTGGTGGGGGAGGGGGGGGGCAGTGACGTAAGGATAAACCAGCAGGAGGACGAGGAGGAGTCACAGAGGATGTGCCTGTACCTGAAAGGTCACAGGGTCGATAATTTCTGACGCTAACAACCTTTGAACATTCACGTGGTCAGAGAAGAGACCATGTATAGGAAAGCAGTCCTCTCATATACCCCTCTGCTCTGTATTATTTATTCTCTTTATTTTAACAAGAAGAATGCTTGCTGATCAGAATCACAGTAACTGTGCCAGTTTCAGTCATAAGACATATTCAACAGCCGTCCCTTTGTCAGATATTAAATTAGCAATTGATACAGCAGCAAAACAAACAGCATGTGGGAAGTTCACAGTTGTATTTTATAACTTTTATAGATAAGTTGCATAAGCATTGTTTTAAGGGAAAGTCCACACATTTCACACATGAAGGTCAGTCTATTTGTCACACAGAGAACTACTGTGCTTGTGACAGCAGTTACGTTGTCTGAGGCTCTGGGGCCCCCCCCCCAGAGCCTCAGACTCTGGGGCTCTGTCAAGTCCAACAAAATAACCCTGATGATCATGATCACAGTGATGTAATCAGGGCGCATGCAGACTGAAGTCAGGACAACAAGGCCTTTACTGCAAATTTTCAACCAACAGAGCACAAGAGTATTGTGCTGGTGAAACTCTTTTTGTATCTTGTCTAACAAGATTTACGTAAGCAGGGTTGCAACTATAATTTTCATTCCTGATTACTCTACAGTATGTTTTTTTGATTGATCAATTAATTGTTTAGCTAACACAAAATCAGAAAAACATCCACAATTTCTAAGAGCCCAAAGTGAAGTCTTTCAGTGTAGTTTTGCCCAACTCAAACATTTATTATTTATAGTTATACAAGTAACTGATCATATTTCAGAAGCTAGAGGTAATGAATATTTGCCATTTTTGGCTTAATAATTGATAATTAATTATTAAGTACCAAAGTTGTCATTTAATCAACCAAATTATGTCTCAGTTTAGGAATGATAGAAATAATTTTAACCTTGAAAGTGTTTACACTTCTAATTTGTAAAGATTCATTTGTCATAGATTTCAGTTAATGCACACAATTACATCACAGGACTTCAATTTCATCCAAACTTCAGAAAACATCCAGATAAAAAGATTGACCTCAGAGAGAAGCTCTAACAATCAATTTCACAGGAATTTCCCGTTTGGAGGAAGAGAAAATTTTGATTACCTGGCCAGATAACAGAAGAATAATGTCCAAAACGCCCCCGCACCCTACATACACACACACACACACACACACACACACACACACACACCACACACACACACACACACACACACACACACACCTTCCCTGACATCCCAACAAAATGCTAACGGCTGGAAAAGTGAGATGAAAACAGGAAACAGCTGTTGAGACGCAGCGCTTCCCAGATTTCCAACTCCTCTCTGGACTTCTTCCTTCCTTTTCTCTCCCCTTCTCTCACATGTCAAATGTCTAAACCTCCCTTCAGATCAGAAGAGTCTCAGCCAGGTGAAAAAAGTGACACTTTCTCTCCCATTAACACCCTTTTGCACACAAAAGCACCGCAGGTACATTTGGTTGATAACTTAGTTTGCAGAGGAGAAGCTTCAAAGGATGAATTTTGTCTGCTTAAATCCAGCCAGCAGTCGTGTTCCTGTTCATGGGACATTTAGGCCTTGATCAGACCAAATTGTGGCAAAAATGCCCGTTTTCCCACTCATTTTAATGTGGGTGGTCTGTTAAGGCTGCGGCGGCACAGACCACAGGAGATGCCTTTAAAAACACAAGGCAGCCCTGCAGCACAGAGCTGAGGCAGAGACAATGTTTGGAGAAACATCACCCAAAGTCATGCTGCAGTACAAAACCAGCCGATCTCTGTTGAGACCAAGCAGAGCTGAACAATCCTGCCATAGGAAGCTGTTAATTTGCATTTGCAAATCAGATGACACCTCCACACTGATGCACAAACCTGAGACGATCGCTGCAATGCCGGATTTGGTCTAAAAACAGCCTCTCGTTTGTTCCTGAAATCTTTCTAAAATAACACAAATATCATTATCGATTTTGTTATTGAAATACCTTAAGTAGATGATTTGGGGTGCTGACCACAACTTTATTGACACTGATGCTCAGTTTCCTTTGTGATAAATTTATGCTAAAACAAAATACTACTCCCATTAATGATCACTTTGTTTTTTGTCAAATAAACACACAAAAACCAAAAGTTCATCAATCTGAAGTGATGAAACACATAAAAGAAAAAAAAATCAACACATCTGAGGAGCTAGATGGAGGCATTTTTTGTCATTTTGCTTGGCTTACCAGCTGAAAATATGAACTTTTAGTAAAAACAGCTCATGTTCATGTTCTATTGATTGAATAATTGATTAAAGACTGATTCTGTCAGCAACAATAGATTGAAATCTGCAGAAACCGGGAAATAGGTCTGTATTGCTTTTATCATTGCTTTTAGTGGACTTGTTTTTTCATGATTGTCCATTATGGAGACACTAGGGAGGAAAGGAAGGTCTGTCTAAACATCATTCTACATCACCATCAATATCTGTACAGCCAGCACACCCAGTGTGTTAATGACTCCTGTTCTTCAGAGCCATCACCACAGGGGAGCCATGATTCTTTACAGAGTTGAGAACAATCAGGCTGGTTCACAGCAGATCCCATGAGAACATGGCACTTCAAAACAGCCAGCAGGTCAAAGTCATGAGAACAACCAAAGAGAGCAGCAGCCACCTGAGGAGGCAGGTAAACTTTTAACTGCTTTGTGTTTTTACCTTGCGGATTCTGATAATAAACCTCTGGTCTTTCCACACAGAGACACATATGACACTCATCAAAGATTGTGTATGTTGTCATATATTTGCACACTTCATGGTACATTTTATGAGCCTCCAATCCTCCTCTTCTTTATATGTTTCTTGGTATTGCTTGTGTTTGTTTCCCATCAAGCACTGGAATACAAAGGCCAGTGTATGTGAAAACCTACTTCTGCCTCCAATGCAATGACAACCCAGCTGATATATATGGTGGACATAAAACCCAAATATATACTCTGTGCAGTTGGAGAGTCTACGTGGCGTACATTTCATCATCTGCTCATATCCACATGTCTGCTTGAGGGCCAGCTGGACATGTGTGGAGCATGTGAGCGAGTGTGGTATGTACAGAGCAGCATGTGTGTGTGTGTTTGGGAGTACAGTCAGGGCTCAAGAGTCCATCAGGCTCTTAAAAATGATGTGGAGGAGACCATGTTATAGTGACATTGGTTCAGTTTAAGCTGGTAACCTCCATTGCATGTCATCACCCTCTCCCATCCATGCTTCTTGTCTCTCTCTACTGTCATACTACCAAGACAAAAAAGCCAAACATAAGAAACAAAAAGATAATAATAAGCTATGAAAATGCCAGGAACGTATTTTAAGACTAGCACCACCTCCTTCTTCATCCTTTATGGTCATTGAAACTTTTTTTATTTACTGAATGAGGAAGAACAACAGAGAAGAAGAACCCTCTGCAGACTTTCACACAGCCATTTACAACTCAATCCAGTCAAGTGCTGGTGACGCTGAACAGCAGACAGTTCCTGGTAGTTTTGAGGGTCCTGAGAACTACATCCTGATGTCCCTTCTGGAAAATACTAACACAAGCTGTGCTCACAGTTCGACAGCATGTCACAGTTACTGTCAAAGAAAGAATTCAAGACTGGGTTCACCAAGTAAAGAAGCTCTCCATGTAGTCCTGAGTACTATTGGAAAGGTTAAAGAGACACCATGAAAGTTTACTCAAACTTCATCCTGGACAATTAAAGAAGAGTTTACACCACTAAAGCTTGCTTCACAATCAATTCTGTTAGGTAAGAGTAAATGATTTCACTATGTTAACAACCATGTTTGCTTAATCACACCTTCCTCTCTGGTGTCTTTGGCTTGTAGCTCCTCTTGCATTTTTGGCTTTTTTTTTGTCATTTAAATAAACAAATCACCATCTTCTTGCCAGTTTGTACTTCCACTAATGGACATGATTAATGCTGTATCAAGGAGATGTTTCACTGCATCCATAGTGTGGATTAAGAACATTATTTAAATTACCAAAGTGTCATCTAAAAAAACAAAACAAAAAAAACATAAAACCAAAAACAAAAAAAATAAAAAATCGAGACAAAGCTAATAAAGCCTGAAATTTTGTTTTCCCATTTCTGCCAGATCAGGATGGAGACCATATGGTTTCAAAAGCTGCACAAAGTATAAAACCATCTGACTGGCTGCATGAACCGGACTGTAAAGCTGGCTGGATTTATTGCACAGGTCCTGCTACTTGAAATTTATCACCAGTTCACTAATGACACTTTTTATTGACATCTTTACTTGTTGAGTAAAATTTAATTAATGATCTTAGCAGCTGTCACAGATTTTCTCTGTGCCACAGACAAAACAAAGAAATATCACCTTAAAGACTTCAAAAAAAGAGTTAGAGTCATGCAAAAAAGTGACAGATTTAAAGCTTTAAAAAGATTTGTTAAGAATTTCAATGTTTGAACTGTTTTTTTAGAAAATCATTACTATTTTAAATGAATAGGATGGAGAAAGAAATTCTAAACATGTTTTATCTCTTACTTTTGATTGGAGTGTTATGCAATTTAAAGAAAAACACCTTATAAAGATCAAAGTAGACAGAAATGCTAAAACAAAAGAAAAACTTGTTTGCTCTCAAATGCTTTGAAAATAAACCCATTTGTCATTTTTATAATTCTCTTTCCTGCATAAAACTTTATTAGTTCTGAGAGAAAAAACTGCCTTGGGCTACTCTTTGGGTTTTCCGTGTTAAACTGTTGTGAATGCACACTACCATTTAAAGTTATATCAGCTTCAGTTTGTTCCTTACAAGTATTCAAATGTTCTGCTTCAAATTTACCTTTAAAAGTGTGAAAAAACAACTGCAACACCACTTAAACACTGACTGGACATTAAATTCAGCTTCAAAGTTTTCAGTTTCAGAATAGTGAAATCCTGTCAGAGTATAATGGACCATTTATTTGTCAACTGCTAAGACTTTAAACTGACCCTTCTGTCACTTAATCAATTAACTGTTAAAGTTATTCATCAAAGGAAACTGAATATTCAGGGTCCCCACAACAGATAAAGATAAAACAAGACACGCTGCCACAAACTTTTGATAATGTAAACAAAGCTAAGCATCGTCACACCAAATCACACCAATAAAAGCAGCCATGATTTCCATAATAGTTGCTGTCACTGGTCTGCTGCTGACCTGCCCTCACATCCTGGTATGTGTGCTGCCCCCATTGTTCTTGGCTGCTTCTTGCAGATTTGCAGCATTAATTCTTGAGGACGAGTATCACCAAAGCTCTAAAAGAATGCAGCTTACAGGAGGCTGCAATCATGCATAACAAATTAGAGTTTAAAAGCAAGTATGTCAGCCTCTAAAACACTCAGTCTGAGTTCATGAACCGCAACAACAACAAAAAAAAAAAAAAAAGAAACACTGGAATGCATCACCGACAATGAGTGCCAAATTAACACCAAAAAAACACTGGTATGTTTTCAGCTTTTTTCTGCAGCAGCTGAACCTCCGTCATATCACAGGTGGATGACAGATGTCAGACAGTCCGAATGAGAAACCATCCTTCAGTTTGATCACATTCACAACATGTGATTCTCTGAGCCTCTGGCCAGAATTGGAGCCAGCGAGGGACTCTGGGAGGGTTTTGGTGCGGTGCATCTTGGTCCGCTGGGTAAGCTCGCTGTTAATTCCCTCACTGTTCCCGAGCCACAACAAGGCACGGTCCTGGCCAGGCCTCGCACAAAGACCGTGTTTGTCAGATCTGTGACATAACACTAATCTCTGTCTGCCATGGAGGGGAGCCTCCCTGTGCCATCGCCTCCTCCTCTGAGAGGGCCTTGTTTTCGGTCACAGAGATGATAACTGAGATGTGAGGGAGGGAGTCGGGGCTGTTATATAACCTCCAGAGAGGACAATGACCTCTGAGGTCGGAGCGTTGCAGTCCCGGCTGCTGCGGACAGGAGCTCAGAGGGACAGACGGAGGTTTCTAAACAATTTAGTTTGTTATTTCTCAGCAACTTGGAGTCTAATCTTGACAAATAAACATTTTTATGAGGCTGTGGTCCTCTGGAGACTGAAAGAAAATATCTGACTAAGATTCTTCCTGAGTAAACCACAAAGGTCAAAGATGAAGAACCACAACATTTTAGTATCGTGATGTAACAAACTGGCAAACTATAATGTCAAAAAAACAATTTTTATCATGGTTTAATTAAAAATACACTACAATGAAAGATACTGTTAATAAACTTTTCATGCAATAACAATGTAAATAAATATAAATTCTGTATTAAAACTTCAAAACAGATTTAATCATAGTTTTGTTAAAAGCAGTCAAGTGTGATGAACATCAGTGTTATCATCTATTAAATACGTGATTTTGTATCCCAGTAGTTTAAAGTACATATCAGATACAGCATTTCCTCGAATTATTGATGGTGTGTCTCCTTCTTGTTTTCCAGTTAACTATGAAGATGAGGGCTGAGTTTATTAGCCATGCTAGCTGCTCTGTGTGAGCTGAATTTTTTTTTTTATGGCTACTGATCAGACGTTTTTAGTAATATGTCTTAATCCTGATCAAATTGGTGGGCTGACCAACAGAAATTAGTCACACTGCTGGCTGAAACTGCTGAAGGGAGTTGAAGGTGTGATGCTATGATGTATTTCACAGTCTGCACACAAACATACACTAAAGACAAGCTGAGTTACAAAGATTGTTGTTTCTCAGATGGTCAACAAAACCAGGATGGTTCAGTGAGGCAAGTTTTTATGTAGAGCCCCTTTCAACATCAAGGCAGTTCAAAAAGCTTCACATTACACTGACAGGTGTTAAGAAGAAAAATAAAAGAAAGACAGCTTTACCAGGAAGTTTGAAAGGTTTGTTCATAACATTGACATTCAGTTTCTAAATTTCTATTCCATTGTGTAAGCTGTTGTGTGTGTCTCAGGGCTTTGAGTGCTGTGTGAGTTGGATGGGCGGAGCTGAAGGACAGATGCCAGCAGACAGCTGCTGATGATGGCTGCACCTGTGAGAGAGGTGGGTGTAAAGCAAAGCTTCTGCAGGAATAAAAACCAAAACTCACACCTTTCTGCCCTGATTTGGAGCTGATTCCTGGCAGAGGTCACTCAGCCTTTATTTTAAAACTTGAATAGATAAAAAGAAGATTTATCTTCATTTCAACCCCAAATGTCCAGCAGTCAAACTCATATGAGTAACACAGGTAAACTGTTTAGGGGGATGATGATGACATACATTTGACAGCAGACATTTAAAGCTGCTGTCAAAATACAATACAGCTTCCCAAAAAGAAACACAAGGAAGCACAAAAAGATAAGCATAAAATGGATTTTTATAAAAGTAAAGAAAAATAAGGGCAAAAATAAGCAGTAGAACACTGACAGTGCAGCCACATTAATATGTTCATCACAGATCAGTGTGAAGCTCTGTCCATTCACAATGTTGTGTTGTTGTCTGTGAGTTGAGGCAAAACTGAAAAAAGTATGACATTCCCTCTTTTGTTTGCATTTTAATACTTAAAGTAAAAAAGAAGTTTGATCAGATTTCAACAGTTAAACATTGAATAATAATTTTCAGCCTCCTGTTGCTCATTCAAAATCATAAACAAGACATCACTTTGATGTCCTGAAAATTGAAAAGAGCGTTTGTCTTTAGTTTCTGACTTTATATGGACAAAACAATTCATTTACCGAATGATTTATAAGCCTAAACAAGCACTATATAAAACTGTAGCTCTGCTCACTGACGTTTCAGTAAACAATGAGATTATGAGAAATTCCCAGTTGGTTCTTTCTTCACTGATGAAAGTAAAGAAAGTGGAAACATCCACTGATGTAAAAACAGACAGAGATGATCACGATCTTTCAGTGTTTGCTTCCCTTCAAGACCCTCGCACACTGTCACACTCGGCACAAGGCTGGAGCTACGTGACAACTGGGAGGTCGAGCGTAAACTACAAAGGGGTTGATCTCTTTTTACTGAGGATGCAGAGAAAAAGTTCACCCACATGTTCATCAGTCAGTTTGGCCTGTTTGAACCACTCAAAAGTCCCAATACAACCAAGAAAAACATCTGATTGAGGCCGTGACATCCTCAAACTGCTTCCTCCCTCCTCTTTTACACCACACACACTCAGACAAGCGAATGTGGGGCAACATTTATTTAACGGAGCACCAGTTTAGAAGCCAGACCAGGGAAAGTCAGCTCCATCCTTTCATCTGAAAAATAGGTTAGCAGCAGTGCAAACCCTCTCTGCCAATAAAACACTTCACCGGCTAACAACATAACTCCTCTCATTGTTTTACGAGCTGAAGTAAGTTTAGTAGGTCAGACAGTGACAGAAAGGAAGAGCAGCGAGGTAATCATATTAAGCTCATGTAGGACACAGTGAGCATCCACAGGCTCTTGTGACACTCGTACTACTGTCATGGGAATGGAAAAAAAAAAGCTAAAAACAAGCTCCACTTTCATCGTCAATGAATGAGGCTGAAACATGACACATTCACTTGTAATGAAAGAGTACAGACTGTCTGTAACATTTGGGAAATTGTGTTACAGGTTTTTTTCTTAAGTCTTGCATCAAACTGGCCTCTGTTTGAGGAGATTAATAGAGATGTTTGAATACTATTTTTGTCCCAGTACAGAGTTCTGATCCAATTCCAGTGTTAAAAAAAACAAAACAAAGATTTTTATTATTTTGAACTGCTTTATGCTAATAAACCTGCATCTGTGTGTTTAAAGTTTCAAAACATACTTGCTGTTTATTTAGTACTGGCATTGAGTTATTGAGTACAGGCAACTTTGGCAGCAAAATAATCTGCTAAGGTGCATACAGGCGTACAGGACGCTGCTGGGAAGTAGAGGGGTCCCTTTGAATAAATTTCAAATCACCATAGACCTGTGTACTTGCTAATACCTGATGTAGTATTTTAAACAGTGTTGAAGGTGGATATCAATAGTGATATCAACAGTGGAACAACTCCACAGATTCATCAATGGATTAATGAAACATTCACTGTGTCAAATCTTTACCCTTTAACAAGTGTAAAAAAACTGGAGGAAACATCTGACAAGACTTTCAAGGCCATATAATCTCATCTAGTGAATCAAAGACAAGGATGAGAAAAAAAAGATGAAAGTTATTGATGTTATCAAACTACTGAGAGGAAATCTGGAGGGTTTTGTTTTTACTAGTTGTTGTTTTTACTACTAAATGAGGAAATGAAAAGCCCAGAAACCAAATAAAAGACATCTTCACATCTTTGTGTCATATGATCAGACTCCACAGAGGAAAAAAAACAGCTGAGTTTTGCAGTGAGAGGTTAATTTAGGAGGTTTAGAGCTGGTAGACAATATAATTTAAACCAGTGTGAGCTGGTTCCTAAGGTTATGTTGTGTTTAGTCTGGTTGTCCAGTTGAAGTGCCAGCGCAGAAATACAGAGAGGCCACTTAACATGGCAACACCCTGCGTTTAAATGTGACTCAGAGAAAACCAGTGTTTCATTTACCAGCCTGAGCTGAGCTGCAAAGAACTGGAGTGATGCACTT
>JAPZDZ010000022.1:7495147-7512566 GCA_029783805.1 Acanthurus tennentii
AAGATAAAGCAGCATCACAGAGGTTAAATATTTGCACATATCAAAGTCATGAAATAACTTAATAGCTCCGTAAATAATCTTCGGATTGTATTAAAGTGACTTTAATAAAGGGAAAGTGTTTTCTAAATTGAATTTAATTGTTCCAAAAGTCTTCAGATTGCCTCTTTGATAAGTTTTGCATGTACAAGCCGGTGTTTCATTGTGTTTCCGTGTGATTTGCCGTGTTTTTACCTGGTAGAAGTAGCAACAAAGTCTCCATCCAGCAGGCGCAGCTTGCAGAACAAAACTCCGTTGACAAAAGGCACAGCGGTCAGCTCCTCCAGCGTCAGATGGGTCTGAAACTTGAATTTCTTCTTTTTCACGAAGAAAGCCATTTTTTAGTATCTTCACTCGCATAAAACACTGCTTAAGCTGGCAAAAAATGTTTTTGAACTAGCTACCCTAAACGAAATGTTTCTACTACTGTTGATGTCTCAGTCCGTGTTTTCATGGGAACTCCGCTTCTTCAGACATGATTCAGCACAGAAATCTGAAAATAAATCAAGTCTTTCCGTTAATAACCAGGATTGATTCATAAAAAGATGAGGTTTAAAATGTAAAAATGCAAGAGGACTTACCTGCACACATTTCTGATACTGTGAGTTTCATCAGCGGCGGTCCAACGACATCAAATGACAGAAAGAAAGACGTTTCATCTCGTTTCTTATGGTTCAGAGAGGAGGAACTTTGAGCCCATGCCATCAAGCTGTTTGAGAAGACATGGTATAACTTCCGGTTAACACTTTTCGAAATAAAAGTTAAATTCTATATAGACAATTGAAGTCCTAATTTTAATGTACAAGTTATCCATAGTGGAAAGAAACTATGTACAGTTTTGTCAGGATCGGACTGAGGTACAGTTTTAAGATGAAGTATTTCCATTTTATGTGACATAATGCATCTTCTGCACTAATATCAGCCATTTTTACTTATCTGACCAATCTTAATTCCTTTTAAACAATGAAATGTCCTGGATCTGACTTTATAAATTAAAAAAAGAGAAACTAAAAGGTAGTGTTGAATACGATATTTCCCTCTAGAAATGATGGTGACTGATGTAGAGAGTGCAAATTATTTTAAGTTTAAAGTAAGGAGGAAATGTATTTTAACTTCAGTTGAAAATTAGTTTACATTGATTTGGCTCTGTTGACTTAAATTATAAGTAGCCTAATCAAATCAAGATTAGCGTTTTTCATTTCTCTCTTTGTTATGAAAATTACTTTTTTGTGGAGATTAATTTATTATTATATATTATTTCCATATGTCATAATAATTCTAACAGACTAGTAAAATTAAACAACTGGCTTCTAACACTGATTCTATACTTAACTGTGGATATTATTTTCAAAAGTAAATAATTTCTTTTGTTGTCTAATACTAGCTAACCCTTGTTAACTTGACGGATTTTTTGGACCCATATCCACTGCTAGTCAGACTACAGCCCGAGTGGTGAAACAGCGCCCCCGTGTGGTGACGATCTGGGCCACTGCTGAGGACTTCAAGGACTGTCTGTAAGTTCTAACTTTCTCGAACCCCCCCCCCCCCCCCCTTGTAAAAACACTGTGACCTTTTATTTATTTCAGTGCATATCTCATATTTACAAAAAAACAGCTTTAACTTGTATTTTCAAAGGCATATTAAAATAAAACATTCAGGACTTTAAACCTTGTTAATGCCATAACTGTTTATCATTATTCAGCGTGTCTCCCCTTTATTACAGACAGAACGAAACAATGATGTGATCGTGATGACTTAATCACACAAAAAAGGGTTGGTTGAGTTTGCTCCAGACTATGGTTTGTTTAGGGCATGTCCCTGCAGTTAATGGATCAATACGTTATTTGATATACCCTTAGAAGTAAATATTATCTTTAAAATCCGTCCTTATAATAATAATAATAATAATAATAATAATAATAATAATAATAATAATAATAATAATAATATTTTTTGAAAACATCCCAGGCACTGTCCTGTTCATTCTTACTACTTTATGGAATTGTGCATGTGCCTTTATTTGCAAATCTGTTATATCCGCCATGTATCAGGGCAATCACTGTATCTCTGATGAATTAAAATTACAATATATTAAAAAGAATCACAGACAAATATTTATTAAAAATATATTTTTTCTGCTATTATCTTTACAATTTGTAGAGTATATGATGCTTGATATGAAGAATTTTTTATTTCCACAAGGGGGAGAAATAGTGTATTTGAGATACACTATTTGACTTTTATATTGTTAAGGTGTGAAAGAACTTAATACTTACATTCAGCCAACAGAGAGCAGCAAAGTACCAAAGGACTAAGGGAGAGACAGAGAGGCTCTGTCTATCTATAAATAAAATAGTTTGATGGAAGATTTTTACAGGACAGTTTTTTTGCATTGTCACGTAGGCTTACAGAGCTGTGTTTTGTCTATTGTCTCAGTGGAGTGTATGAAGTATAAAGACAGTAACAGTAAATAGAAATGCACACATAGTATTAATTGAAATACAAAAAGGCAAAGGTTTAAGAAAAATCTAGTGGAATCTTATGAAAAAAGGAAAAGAGATAAATTGAGCACTTGTGAGTACAATCAAAATATCAGCTCAGCTCTACTTTCTATTATTTATTTGTGTATTTTTATTGTATTTTTTAATGTGTCACAACATGCTTTATGATTCTTGTGCTGATATGATGCTGATTGTTTCTCATTTCTCAAAAACAGGTTGGATCAGGTTGGGTGTTATTGAAAACACGCATACTTTGGCATGAATATCTGTCCATCTTTGGTTTACTGCATTGCTTCTGTTGAAAAGCTTTTATTGTAGGTTGTTGTGATAAGACACATCCTGTTACCTAACTGTCCCCAAAACATCAGTACCATTAACAGCACTATAACATTAAAAACACTATAATCTGACTGTAAAGCCTGTCCATCTCCTGAGAAAGACAACAACAGCGTTACAATCAGACCCTCCAGAGAGTCACTGATGGCACTACGCCCCCCTCACCTCTCACCTGTATTTGTCTAATGCTGCAGGTTAAAGTGCTGCTGGACCCTGTTTGTCAGAGACAAATGTGCGTCTGTCGTAAAGGTTTTCGTTCACTTCCTGCTGTGTGACGCAGGTGATTCAGCAGAGGGTGAAAACAACAGCAGCTGCACCAACATGTTTTTTGCAGAATCAGAAAACAAAGTTGTTAAGATTAAATTTGACTGAATTCTCTCTTCTTTGAGAATTCTTCAGTTTGGATGTAATGTAATTACATAAATGGGATTGATACTGCAAAATGAACTGCATAACCAAAAGTGTGTGGACACCAAAACATTACAGATCTATATGTGATGACTGATTATGTAATTCTTTGAGCATTAAACTGCTGCTTTAACAGTCTTCACTCCTCTGGTTTCATCCTCTCCACCAACTTTTTAAACCTGGAAGAATTTGTTCCCATTCAGCCTTAAGAACACCAGTGAGGTCCAACACAGCAGATCTTTGGCATTCTTTGGCGTGATGTTGGGTGATATGGTCTTACTCACAGTTGGTGTCCCAGTTCATCCAAGAGGTGTTGGATTGGAGTCAAGTTCTTCCACACCAAACTGGGAACAACTTTTCTAGTTATATAAAACTGCATACTAAATAAAACAGATGATCTTACCGACCTCTCATCGAATCAAATAAGGACTCAGGAGAGTTATTTAAACAAATACAGGACTTGACAAAGGACAGAAGAAATTGTGATGAAACATTATAATGAAAAATTATAAATTGAATGTGATAACTGTCTTTTTTCATAAAGCTATTTTTTTGAGATTTTGACAATGTGGACTTTGGCCTTTGAGGAAATATTGACCATGTTTGGCTTCCATTAATTAAGGTGATCAGACCTGTCTGGTCTCACAAGAATAAATGTAAGAATATCTGATTAACACAGCTTCAGACTGATGGTTAAGCCACATGCAGAGGAGTGTGTCTGCATGTGTGTGTGTGTGTGTTGTGTAAACCCAGAAGGGACCAGCTGACAGCCTCAGGGATTCAGCTGGTAGCTCTTGGCTTTCCTTCAGAGCCTTTTTTGGCTCTCATCCTTTGTCCCAGTTTATTTCTACAGTCTTCATCCCTCCAGCCTGTTGCCTCAGGGTGGATTTTGAGGAGAGAACAGGCTCAGATCTAACTGCTGCACAGTCAGCAGCCAGCAAAATTATGCAACACTGTCAACAGCAGAGCAAATAACATACAAGGAAAGAAAACAAAAAACAACAGTGATGATATGTGTTGCAGAGAGAAAACAGAACTGTTTTAGCTGCTCAAAAATTAATAGAAAAAGACCTATAAGCTAAAACCAGACATGTAGAAGGTGTTAAGCTTGTGAGCCTGAGGCAGAAATAAAGTGAAGGAATGATGGGAGAGTTTTTTTCACTCACTTTTGATGGAAAATGTGTCTCTTGTTTGCTTTATTTTGTTTTTGCTTGTCATTTTTACATTTCTTTTTTCTGATACATGTACATTTTTATTTTTTTTTTATCGCTAGATGAGTCTGTTTTGATGTGTTTTTTCTTGCATTTTGTGCATGTTTCTGTTAAAACCAGCACAAAGCATTCATGATTCCATTTTTTTTTTGTCCCATTTTTGTTTTATTACCTGCGAACCAAACCTCAAAAAAACAACTTCCTCAAAACTTAATGCTTATCCTAATACATTAATTTAAAACTAGATTATCAACCAGGCAATACTGGCAGAACGTAGTTGTATGTTATTTTCAAATTTTAAAGTAACTTGCGCTACTCAAACATGAAATTAACAAATGTCAGCATGCCATAATAAGCTCATGTTGATGCAATTAGAGGCAGAGTCAAAAGTTAACATATAATTTTACCCTTGAACTCCTAATTGCATGTTTTAACTTAACCTGTGCTTTATGAGATAAAAAGACATTTAAAAACTGAATATTTTTCAAACACAGTGATATAGATACATTTTAGGAAATTCTAATTTACTTTGATCTGTCCAAAGCTCATGGGGTATCATTCTATTACTTTGACATTGCTGTTCTACCTTGACATTAATTGTTTCATTTATATATAAGTGTCAAAGAGGCATATTTTTTCTGTTATTTTATTTTTTATTTTTCTGTAATTTGTTATGTACATGACTATAAAAAGAAAGCAATGTCTCTTTGTCTGGTGTTATATGTGAGTTGTTTTGTGATGTTTAATACATGATTTCGGCCTATCATTGCTATTATAGCTCTTTGTTATTGATTAAGTAGATGTATTAGTTTGTAAAGACAAAGTTATCTTTATTGTTAAAACAACACCACGAAGCTCGTTTTCTCCTCTAAAACTCGGTCATTTTGTTGGATAATTTTTTTCTGTCACTAGTGCTACCATTGTTCCTGCAACGTGTACCGCGAGGCAACGCAGCCACTGGATCTGCCACTGCATCAACTTATAACGACATTTTTTCTTTCACGCAAGAAGGAGGGGCCGAACCGAGCCGTTGAATGGGCGGCCTCGTTGATTGGTCGGTAGTAAAATGACGTTGGCTTGCCGGTGGCCGGGGCCAGCAGCACAGACTGAAAAGCCAATGACGTGCAGCCATTACTGGAAGGGGCGTGAGCTCTTGTCATTCTTTTGAAGCCGGCGTGCCCTACCCGGCATTCAGTATTACACCGTGCGAGTAAGACACGCCGGTGTGCTATTTATTTATTTATTGTAGTTTGTTTTAATTTTTCCGCAGCCAAACATGCTCGGACTGTGCCTTTACGTCCCCGTGTCTAACTCAGACCCGGTTGAAGTGGAATACTTCGAGTCTAACGGACTGCCGTCGGAGCTGAAGTCTCTCTTTAACAAATTGAGCGTGTTTCTTCCGTCCCAGGAATTTTCAAGCTACCAAAGATGGCGAAAGGTAAGGAAAAAATCATTTTGTCTGTTTTGGGTTTACAATTATCTTCTTCTGGAAATCCTATTACTTTAATCGCCACCAAATCCATTCTTTCCGGGCGCCGGAAGGATTAGTCTTTGGTTGTAAAAAAAAAAAAAAGCCTGTACTACTAGGCCGCAAAAGCCTACCGGCTTCTAGAAAAGTCACCATTAAAGTATTTCAACTTTTGTGTTAAACTTAGGTTTATTTATTGATACAATGTTACCGAAACCGAATTCCAGTTCAATGTAATATGTGAGTTATGTCTGACTGCCATGGGTTTTAAAAACTGTTTTCAAAAGTAAGGCGGGCAATGACTCAAAGTCATTCAGTTTGGAGGAAAATCCACCCTAAAAAGGAATTTTGTGCTTTGCCTTTCTGGTGAATTCGAAAGTAATGTTAGCTGATGTCGGTATCCGATACGACAGCAGTCTTCTTAAAGTTATTCCAACATTCATATTTTTTAAACCTTTTTATGATTTTTAATTAAAAAATCGAACATTTTTAAAGTTGCAATATTTGCAGAAATTTGTGCATTAGTTTAAAACTGTGCTAATGCAAATGAGTGAAACTAATATATTGTTTTCAGTTTTAAATAGTTGTATCTGTTCTCTACTGCTTCACACTGCTCTGCTGTAAACTGTGCATTTCTCCTCTGTGGATTAACACATTTACCTTTCTGGAAGAAGACAACTGATAAATGGATTTTATGAATATTGCACTTGGTTGTGACTCATGCTTGGCTGTCATTTGAACATTGACCCCTGTGAACTCTGTCAAAATCCGATCCAGTTAGCATCATTTGCCTGCAGCAAAGTTAGAGCCCCCTTTTTAGTAGTTTAGCAGCTACAGCAGCTAAAGGGTTTTTTCTCAAGTTTCAGACTTTTAGGAAAAAGGAAGAACAGTCACACAAACGCAGACCAAATGTTCCCCATGGTACAGAAATAGTACAATGTAAATTCTTAAGTTTTAGCAGGACATTCCCTTTCCGATCACACATTAAGTCACATTTATGCACTTGTGCAGATAGCCATGTGTGGGCTGCAGAGGAGGGCAGAATGTCAAGCAGAGTATCATTACTGGATGACAGTCATATGCTCGTACTGTGGTCAGAGGGTCAGGTATCATCGCTGGCCAGTAGGCTGGAGGACTGCCAGTGTCCTCATCTTGTTTTAGCTTGGGATGTTTGAGCTTAGACTAGATTAAAGCAGTTGGCGGGTCAACTCTGCAGTCCAGGTCAAAGATATACTAGCGTGTTGCTGCCTAATTCTCTCCCTTCCCTGCTCCTGGAGAAACAGACGTCACCCAAGACATTCAAAACTGCCAAGAGCTGCGGCCCAGCAAGTGGGTCATAATGGGTTACCGTGGGGTCATGAAACAGTAGCTGGGGAACCATCTTAAAATCTTTCATCAATCATATCCAAGACTTGGATTCTTATGTGAACATACAGTACATTTCAGAACTTGCTGTGCCAGTTTCATAAGCGACTGTTAATTATTTAATTTGAATGTGTCACCACAGATGAATCCTATTCGTGCAATTGCAGAATGTCACATGCCATTCAAATGGCATCCGACTTTGAAAAACAGAGTATTAATTCTCACTGCTTGTGTACACATTTATATTTTTTCCCTTTCAGAAAACCTTAAAAAGGGAAGAGAATACCTCAGATGGACAGCTGGACTTTGAAGAGTTTGTTCAGTATCTGCAAGACTATGAGAAAGACCTGAAGCTTGTGGTGAAAAGCATTGACAGGAAGAATGCAGGTATGAGGCTGCTGCCACCAGATGAGCTGAATTTTCGCTTTGTTACAGAATTGTTTGCTTAGTTTCATTTCTCACTTTGTCATCAGTTCATCCGCAGCATAAGATACTTTTTCTCACAACATGTCTTTGTCTCCTTTAAAGGCCGTGTTGATCCTAAGGAGTTCATGCAGTCTCTTTGGGACCTTGGGGTGCATATTTCCCCACAGCATGCGGAACAAGCCCTTAAGAGGTATTTTCATTCACCCATTTCATCCACTGCAATCTTGGACTGTTTGATTTAGGGGCTTAATGTCTTAATTTTGTTCTTACTTTCATTTTTCAAGTATGGATAAGAATGGAATGATAACCATCAGCAGTAAAGATTCGAGCAATTACCCCATGATGGAGAAGACAGAGAACATTCCTGAGATCATCCTCTACTGGAAACACTCCACGGTTAGTTTAGTCATCTGCCTAGCAAACATAAAACTTTGTCCCCAGAGGGAGCAGATTTGAAGTAAGCTGAGGTTTAAAAGAGGTGCTCTTGGTGTTCCAACAGGGAAGATTTAAATCATTAGTTTGACTTATCTAAATAATGTGAAAAGAACTAGATATTGAACTCAGCTGCTGGTGTCGGGAATTGGTATTGTTTTAATGTCCACATCCTGCTTTGACTCAGTCTTTTATCTGATAACTGTATTGGGGCATCAGATTAAGGTATGACTTGAGCTGTCGGTAGTCAGAGTGGATTGGGTGCAGCATGTTCATCCTGTTTGTGGAAACAGGTCATTTGAAAAGCAAATTACCTGAAAGGTTCCATCAACTCGAGTTGTACGTCAGAATTTAAGCTTTATTAGGCTATGAAAAGAATCTGTCCCATTCCAGGAGGATTATGTGGGAAGGATTTGCCAATTTGTCTAGCTGTTACATAAGCGGCGACAGCAGTCGCTAAGAGCAGCTGGGCACTTAAGTAAAAGGGCACAGATCCTGCAGGAGGACAGTGCGATCTTGGTGGCCGTACAAGATATTTTAGCACCATGCCATCCTATGTCAGTGAGTCCAGCAGCCTGGACTTTGCCCAGTGGAGCTACTGACCAGTCCATCCAGGGCCAAGAACATAGCTGGAGTGACCTCGCATGGGAGATCCAGCAAAACAAGCAACCAAGTGTCTGATGCAACATGAGCTGCTCAGTCATTTGAGCTGCAAAAACTGTAATGTTTAATAGTCTCTGTGGTCACATGCTGACTTTCTGGGACCAGATTGTTCTAAGTGACACTGAAACCTCCTAAAAGCTATTTTTGATAAGTAGGCTGTTTTCTCAGAATGAGAGATGGAAAATGCTGTTCAGCCCCTTAATACAAGGTTAAAGTGCCTCATTGTGTAATTTGAATTTGTAATAGTAAAACTTCTTTATTTTTTTTATTTAGTGGTGGGAAAGTAAAAGTAAAAAAAAAAAAAAGACCACTGTCTCATCAATTTCCCCGTAGCTGAGAAACTTACTAATGACTTGCACAGATATCTTTTTAAGGTTTCCTTAGTTAAGGAAAGATATTCAGGCTTTTACTGCTTCGAAAGAGGTGTTGCAGCAATAAATTCTACTGTTGCCCTTTGAGGCTGTTGACTCGCTTGTATTGCACTCAGGATAGGTTTGTTATGGCCTCCATAGGTTGACCCATTGATAAAGAAAAATAGTAATGGGCAAGAAAAGCAAATTAGTCAGAAGATGAAAGGATTTTACTTCTAGAGGAATGCAAAAAAAAAAAAAACGGTTGGACAAGTAACAAAGTAACTGTGTCAACTCAAAGGTCCAAAATTTGATTGCTCATCATTCATGTTACAATGTTGCGAAAACTTTTTTTTATGTGTCATCATAAACTCTGCCGTGTTGTTGTTAAGGTGCTTCTTATTGCATCCGAGTTTTTTTCCTTACTTTAGATGCTATGGTCTGTTTCTTGCAGCAGGCCCGTGGCTCTTGTTTTAGGGTACTGGGGCTGCCAGAGCTCCTGACCTGGATTGTAACAAGTCTCCTAAGGGATAGCATAAGCTGCAAGCTTATGCTGTTTGAAATTCAAGCTAATTTATTTAATGCTTCAAAGACAAAGCTTTGCAGCATGTGAACCTGTCCATGAATGATCACTGAAATCAGTTACATCTGGATCTACACTTGTGTTGTTTGTACAAACAAACCTAGGGCTTAGTTGGATCGTTACTGTGAGAGGGAGGCCTGGTGACACATGTCCAGCTGTCACACGTGTCATCACTGTCATGTGCTGCCTACATGACATGTGTACACATTTACCACTGTGAGGGTCTTTTACTGGCTAACTGGATGTGTGCGTGATGAACTAACAACAGCTGGACACAGAACAATGAAAACAAAAAATATTAAGCTTCAGGAAGTAGAAAAATACACTCCCTTTCCATGTGATATTGATCTCCTCTTGACTGTCATCTTTGTCATGTCTTCTTGAAATGATTGGTCTTTGGGTTTTCTCAAGGTTTTTTTTTTTTTTTAAGATCTACTCATTACTGAACAATACACATCTCTCTCTCTCTGATAGATATTCGATGTTGGTGAGAATCTGATGGTGCCTGATGAGTTCACCATAGAGGAGAAGCAGACAGGGATGTGGTGGAGGCACCTTGTCGCAGGTGGAGGAGCCGGAGCTGTTTCCAGAACCTGCACGGCCCCCCTGGACAGACTCAAAGTCATGATGCAGGTAGCATGATTAACTCAAGCTTGAGTTTAAGTTTAAACCTCAAAACTGACACTGAGCAGAGAGTGTGGGGAACTATGATTTTGCATATCCAGGTCACTGGGAGCTTGGGAACCAGACAGTGTGTGAAGTTTATTGTGGAAACTCTTATCTTAGTTACTATTTGCATAGGGGGAACTTTTATCCTCAGCTTGTGGTCCATTTCGCCCAGTTGCCAGCTGTTTTGCCAAGACACCAAAGCATTACATAAATCAGAATAAAATCTGCAGAATTCTTTTGTGGAAGGAGATTTAAGCTCTAAAAATGCCATTCTGGACATATACATGTTAAAGACTCTCCTAGAGGCCATAATGTTTTTAACTGCAGTTGGCACAATTAGTCATTCAGGGAGAAACTTGAAAGAAATCGCTTAAGATCATGTTACCTAAGAGCCATAAACAAGTTAATGTGTAATAGACTTTGTGTAAGATTCAGGGGCCAGAGTCCAGGGGCTGACTGTGTGTCATTGCCATGTTAAGCTGCCCAATGATGGCTCACCTGTGGTCAGCACACCCCTAATGCATTGTTATCAGCAGGATAAAGGTCTAAATGTGCTCCAAATGTGCAGATTCAGGATCTGTGTCAATGGCCCCTATTTGCGTCATTGGCCAGATGAAAAGTTGACTTTAAAACAATTTTGTCGACTTTGAACATTATTGATCAAGAATGATATGCTTTAGTTATTTTCCCATCAATTTCACAGACCTAGTTGGACTCAGTTGTGGGTCAAAAAAAAAAAAGCCAGCCTACATGGCAGGTCCCTGATTTATCCCATGATCAGCTGCCACTAATAAATGAGCTGGCCAGTAAAACTTGAGTCTGATTTCCAAATAGCCTTTGGTTCACTGCCAGTGCAGACAGAAGTTTAGAGTTATTGTTTGATTAAATACTTCCATCTAATTGACCTCTTATTCTTTCTCAGGTTTATGGATCTCGAACCAACAACATGTGCATTATGAGCGGGTTGATGCAGATGATCAAAGAGGGTGGTATGAGGTCATTGTGGCGAGGAAACGGAGTGAACATCATCAAAATTGCACCTGAGTCGGCCCTCAAATTCATGGCCTATGAGCAGGTACAGCAAGTGACTCAAGCTGAGAATTCAAATATTTCATTTGTAATCTGTGATGTTTGCTGTTTTTGATGATGATTCACTGATGTATTTTCTTTCTTAACTGGCTTCAACAGATTAAGCGTTTGATCGGCAGCGATAAGGAAACTCTGTGCATCTTTGAACGGTTTGTTGCTGGGTCTCTAGCTGGAGTTGTCGCCCAGAGCACAATCTACCCCATGGAGGTAATTATTAATTTAATTACACCTATTGTAAATCATTAAAACACTTTTTAGGATCATTTTAAGGCTTTGCAATTAATTTTAACATTCTCTTCAATGAATCTGTCCCAAGGTCCTGAAAACTCGTCTTGCCCTGAGAAAGACCGGGCAGTACTCTGGTATCTCAGACTGTGCCAAGCAGATCTTCAGGCGAGAGGGACTCGGAGCGTTTTATAAAGGCTACGTCCCCAACATGTTGGGGATCATCCCATACGCAGGCATCGACCTGGCAGTGTATGAGGTGAGCGGTCATTGCGACACAGACTGTCACCCTGTAACACCTCAGTGAGTTTATTTTTACTTCTCTGGCACTCTTCAGCCTGAATGGTCTCACTGTGTTTGTATCGCATAACTCTCTTTATTAACTCAGCGCATATTTTTCTTTTTACCTCAATGACTAAATGGGACAAGAATGTTAATCTTTAAGCTATAAATTTCCCATATTTACAGTTTTACTTAAGTTTTACTTCGCAAAGAGATAAAACACAATTGTTAAAGCAAACTTGGTTTATATTAAGAAAGAGAAAAGAGCGTTTGTTGAGGCCTTAAGAAAACACCAAGAGGTTACCTCAACACTAAACACACCAAATACACTTCTGAGTTACATAAAAGATTCTGAAATACCAAATGACATAACACTGAGAAAAATAAGTGCAAATACACAAACATACTTGAGAGAATTTGCTGTCTTTCTAACCTTGTATGTTTTCCTTATCAGACTCTGAAGAACAGCTACCTGCAGCAGTACAGCACCAACAGCACCGACCCCGGCATGTTTGTCCTGCTGGCCTGTGGCACCGTGTCCAGCACCTGCGGTCAGCTCGCCAGTTACCCTCTGGCTCTGGTGCGCACACGCATGCAAGCACAAGGTGAGGCCTTAAATCTGTGATCCTCTTGTCAGCATGAACGTGACTGCTGAGTGGAATGAGTTTCAACCAAACTTACAAATGTTTGAACACTGATACTGACTTAACTAATACCAAAATTCATTGTGAAGGTATTCAGTGTCAATTCTCAAAGTTTTAAGGGCTGTGTTAGGTTAGGTTTCAGACTAACACAGTGCACATAAATTTGAATTGAGAGTACAGCCTGTCTAAGGAATGAAGTAGCAGCTTGTTTATAGGTTAACACCTACTTTTATGTGTCAGTGGTAAGAAAGAAAGCCTTCATAGCTATTCAGAGAGGAACATTCTTTTCAGGGGTGGATGATCTACAGTTTATTAGTAATTATACTGTATCTGCCATTAAAAAAACAGATAATAACCTGGTATATTCAACAAGTGAGTTGTAAAAATTGCATGAACAGGTAGAAAGTTTTAGGACTGCAACTAATGTTTTCTAATGATTGAATTGGGGAATAAGGGAGGTCCAACTTATTTCACACCTTTATTTTTACCACAGTAAAATTTCTCACATCATCTAAACTAAAATGTTTTTCTCTTTGTCTTTGCAGCTGCGGCAGAGGGCAGCCAGCAGGTGACAATGACCTGTCTCTTCAAGCAGATCTTGCAGACTGAGGGCCCGACAGGGCTCTACAGAGGCCTGGCCCCCAATTTCCTCAAAGTCATCCCCGCTGTCAGCATCAGCTATGTGGTGTACGAACAGCTGAAGACACAGCTTGGAGTGACATCTCGCTGAAACCTGATTCTCATTGTCGCATGACTGCGAAGCTTGACTGTGAGAAGTGACCCTCACACCCCTCCACCATCATCACTACCACCACCACCACCACCACCCTCTACGCCCCAGGGTTAATGCTAGGGAATCCCAGGGACCTTGTGTCCTCGATGGGGGTTTGTGGAGTTGTCTCCATTCTGTGAATGTGAGCTGAGGAAAGATGAGAAAGGACAGTGAACGTCAGAAAGGCCAAGCTATAGGATGTACCGACTCTGTGAGCTCAGGTTGTCAAGATCGTGACTGCTGCTATTTATATTTTAATGAAATTTTGTTGAGAGCTGAAAGGACACATAAGGAATGTGAGTGATTGTAAATCATGGACCAAATGTTTTTGCTCTTCCTGCCAGTTTGTGTTTTGGTGCCTGAGCAAAGGTTTTTTGTTTTTTCATGTTGATGTGACATTGTAAGCTTTGGTTTGTCAGTAAAACGCACACAGCCAGAACTCTTATTAAGTAATGCTGCTAAAAACAACTACTCTAAATGGCAGATAAAGCATTAACAGGCTTTTCGAGAAGTCTAACAGTTCTGCCTGTGGGAAGAAATGACTATGCTCCTAGTGAGAGGACTTTGCACATGTGAGTTTGATCTCTCTCCACCCCTATCCTGAATGAGTGATTATGGAGTATTTATTTATTGTTTTTACTGTTTAGATGTGAGAGGAGGTGATAATGCTGCATGTTTTCTGTCTGTAGAGCCTAATGTGCAATTTAATAGATTTTAAAATGCAGTGTGACGATATTCATGGTGGAAAGTTAACGCCAGGCAACAGCCTTAACTCGTGGCTGTGAAAGACTAGTATAGTTGTCTGGGGAAATTTTCAAATGGGGGTTGGAGTTTGTACCCATGAGTCACTGTGGCTGGTGTTCAGATTATGTCTGTTAATATGTGTAGATTTGTTTTTGCCCTTTTAAAGGTATAAATGTCTTACTGTTCACCTCAGGTTTAAGGGCAGACTGTTGTGTAATTCACAGAAGAGCACATTTTTTTTGTTTCGCAACATTTATACTTGGAAAAACAAGGGCTGAAAAAGATGAAATGCACTTTAATCAATGCTGGACAGGCCTATGAATGAATGTCATATCAATCCAGGTATTAAGATTTAATTCTTTTGTAAAGAACGAGTTTTAGTATTGTTTTAATTGACCATTTTAATGCAAATAAATGCAAATTCTTGTAATTATGACTCCTGTATTTCTTTTGTACAGAACTTTTTTAGCAGCTTAATAATGAATTCATGTCATAAATGTCCTCAAAATTATTAAGTTCTCACCTTTTATGTGGTCATCATCTATGTCATGACTGATGGAACTAAACTGATCAATCTGCTGTGACTATCTTATTTCAGATACCATCACCTGTTAGTGTATTGTTAGTGTTTTAAGGGTCAATAAGTAACAAAAAATTGAGGTACAAAAACTTCAAATAGGTTTGATGTAATTTGGAAATTCCATTGCAGAGTTTGTCCACCAGAGAGAACCATCAAGTTTATTTCTCAATATTAAAATGTCCTGCGAGGACTTCAGTTGGTCATTATAAACAAAACAAATGAGAGGGATCCACATCAAACCTTTTAAATTCCCAAATAGCACTGTCAAAATTTAAGTTACAAAAACAAAACTGTGAAACTGTTTTTTTCAAACTCAAATGTCAATTGGATTAAATCTACATTTGATAGTGTCAAATTGTTCATACACACCATTATTTTCTTTATACCATTGTATTTGTCTATCCATCCCTCATGATATGAATACAGCATGAGCTACTAAAAGTACGGTTACAGCTGCATTCAAAAGGCTCAATATTCCCAAATTACAAAAGTCTATTTATTATACTCATATTCATATTCATATTATTGAGCCATGCAGATTGGAATACATATTTTCAGCCAACACAATGGAGGTAAATAAAAAAAATTGTTTGAGGTAAGCTATACTGTATGTTGTATTTAGTTCAAAATATAAAACTTAACTTTTTTTAAGCAAAAGTATTCTTATAATTTTTAAAGAGTTTACACAACAGTTTCATGGAGACAATTTATTACAGAGGCAAGAAGTCTGCAGGTATTTAAAAAAATAAATAAATAAATGAATAATAAATAAATAAATAAATGTATGTATGTATGTCATGGTATCCTGTGAATTATTCACTCAGGTGTTTCACTTCAGATGCACATCTACTGAACTGAGGTCAAGACAGGAATCTAAAATCATAAATAAAACTAAAACTATCTACTTGAATGGGTATCAAAGGAATTAAATTTAAAAATCCATTGCGTTTTTATAAATTTGGTGACCTGATCCTCTAATGATGCCCTGACCTTTACATTCACGCAGTTAGGAGGATTTAAGAGTTATGTAGGAGATTTACAATAGTTCTTCTATTCCTAATTTTGTTTCACAGTAAAATTTGTGTCTTGATCTCATTTAATAAGTGGTATACAAATACAAATTTAATTAAATTAACTGCAAAATATCCCTTCCATACTGTCAGTTTTTAAACTATTTTTTTCCAAAAACAGTTATAACAATTATTTTCTTTAAGTAGTAGTAAATCACCGAGTCAATCATTTGTTTCCAGAAGCTTCAGGAAATATCTCTTCTTGGCAGAGAGAAGACGAAGTCTTTTTTAAGCTGACTTGCTGAATTGTGGGGTCTTGTTTTTGTGTTACTTTGGCGAAATTAACTAGTGTAATTAACATTCCCCTTTCACGTTTCGTTCTGTTTTGATATTTTGTCCTACGCAACTTCCCGTACCACAACAAGGAAGAGGCGACCCAGTTAGCAGTTAGAGCGTTAGCAGCAGTGCTAATGTAAAATAATAAAATGGTGCAGAACATGTTTCGTACCGGGTTTCTGGTTCGGGCCACACACACCCTGCTAACATGGGTCATAACCCTCATACTGTTCCTGCACAACACAGGTGAGTATATTCAAACCAGGACAACTTTCTGCTGTTTAGTGCCGGGGGGAGGTTACACTGACGTTAAACAAAACCCCTGCCGATCACACGGGGCTTATATCAGGTACACTTGACCAAAGCAGGACAATGGTAAATATTAGAATAGTTAGAGATTAGCTTGTTCCAGGACTGCTTGCCATTGATCCAGGACCACATTTACTCATTATTTAATAATACAGGGATTCTCCAGTGATAGATAATTGAACTTCCACAAAAGTGAAGGACTTAAAAAAGATAGGTAAAGCAGCAGAGGCAAAGGCTTTCTGATTTTCAGCCTTTAAATTGGTTTATTAATTGCCATCAGGTTTTTTTTTTTACTTCAGAAAAGTCCTCTCAGTGCCACAGAAGATATCATGCAATCTAAAAATAAAATAACTATCAGTTGAAGTCAGAGATGGAGACTCGAGTTTGCGACTCGGACTCGAGTCTCACTAAAGTCGTACACAGACTTCAGACTTGACTTGGACTCGTGCTCAAAAGACTTCAGACTCTTTTCTTTTTTGACGTATTAACAATCGGGAAACTCTGAAACGTCTGACGATTTTAATGTCGTTCCCTCCTTTTTGACATGGTAACCATGGTAACCATATTACGCTTCGGGCGCGTGGCTCGCGGCCCCAGGCATTAGTACCTCACATGACACTATGGCGGCCGACCCACCCGCAGCTGCTGCTGTACCCTTTGTAATTACGTTTGGTTATAAAATCTTCAAACAAAAGAAACGCTGACTGCAAAGTCTGCGATACCAAGATTAAGGACGCTAGATCAACCACATCAAATTTTATCAGGCACCTGAAAACTCACCCGGATAGGTCAGTCACATTAGCGCATATGGACAGTTAGCACACATGTTTAGCTCAGCATCAGCTATGTTTAACTTAGTCATGATAGCCAATAACTCCAGTGATATTCCTTTTTGAGTTTTATTTTTATGCAAGGAATCATTTTTGTCATGCAAAGAAAGGTGCCTTTTGGAACAAAACTGGTCATGTTTTGATATCATC
>JAPZDZ010000022.1:7512780-7532228 GCA_029783805.1 Acanthurus tennentii
TAATAATACAGTAGATGCTTTGAATTTCTTAGATATAGCTGTGCAGTATTCTTAGTAGACCGAATAGCAGCAGATGAGAGAAGGCTCATTAAAACAAGAAGAAACATGAGAGATTTACTTTTTAGAGACTTGAGACTTGACTTGGACTCGTGACCAAAGACTTGAGACTTGACTTGGACTTGGACTTGCAAAAAAAGACTTGTGAACATCTCTGGTTGAAGTTAACGGAAGACTCCTTCAATAATAATATGCGTGTAACTATTTCATCCTGGTGTTTGGCCACTGGAGTACTGACACTGTACAGTTTTAATGTTCTTTCCCTGCATGAGAGTCTGTTTTACAGTTCTATACAATCTCGTCAACTTGTGATTGGTGTAGACAATTAGCATCAATAATCACATACTAAAAATCATTGTCTCAGAATCAAGATCCTTAAGAAAAGCATATTTGGTAAGACAGGTCAGGCTCTATTGTCTGTGTGGTTAGTGAATGTTTGAGTTTGTTACTGTGTGCAGATTTGCGGAAGTGTGAGGAGCGAGGTGAGCTGCTGCTGCCTGTTCTGTTCTTCCTCCTGGTCGTTCTGTCGGTGCTGTTATACTTTGCTGTCTCTTTAATGGATCCTGGTTTTGTCCTCACTGACACTGTCAAGGTGAAATCAACTAACAAAAGAAATGATAGGGCAACTTATGCAATGGTAATGCATGAATGGGTACCAACGGAGATAAATAAAAAAAAATCCATTGCGTTTTTATAAAATGCTGCTTTGAAAAACATTGCAGATACCACAGTACTGTCACACTGTAACATTTTCAAGTCTATAGAAACTGATTTTCTTAGAGAATAGAGATGTATGTTAACAAGTACAAAGAGACTACTAATTAAACAATAAACATACACTTTAACATCCAAAATATCAGTAAGTGATGTTAAGAATATGTGATTTTTAGCAAACAGAATAAAACATGTGATGATGTGTGTGTACTATACAGTTCTTTAAGCATAGGTCACAGTTGATGACGCCTGTGTATGTGTGTGTACACGTGTGACCCACATCAGTCTGATTTGCACAGGGTGCCCATGGTTCAAATGATGAAACTGAGTCGATGATTCCTCAGTCTTCGACCCCTCAGCTGCGGCGCTGTGGATACTGCCTGCTGCAGGTAACCAGTTGCTGCCAGCTGCCACTCACTCTGTACTAATGTTTGTCATTGACAGGTGTACTTTCTTAAAAAGTCAGTATAGTCACGCAATCCAAAGTGTGAAAAGTTCTAGTTATGTTCACAAAGTGGGAGATTAGAGTGGAAATGTGCAAGTGTTTTTAGAAAACAGTTTAAATTTGAAGGTATGTTACTAACAAATGCTTGAAATCTAGCATTTTCAAGTTACGTACATAAAGGCTTTAACACATTGTTTGTACAGGATCAATAGCAAAAGCAGTACACCGCCATCGCAGTAAGAGCTTCAGTCCTCCATCACTGTCACTGTACACAGGGTGAGTTCAGGGGCAGCACTGAGTGTAGTCCATCAATTTTTTGGCAGCATTTGGAAACCCAATACATGATTGTGGTTGTAGTTTTATGCACAGTAGTGCTGTGCTTGAAGTGATCCTGTGTTGACACAGGTGGAGTACTGAGGCAGCTGCTGCTATGCTAGTGGTGCCTCTTTTGCCACAGTGTATGGTGTTAAATGTGTAGATTTAATGATAGTGATTAATAAATATGAATGATCTAAAGACCTGAATTAGGGGTTTCCCCATTAAAATAGCACATTTCTCTCTGTTTTTTTTCCAAGCAGCAGCCAATGAGAGCGAAGCACTGTCAGACATGTAAACACTGTGTTCGTCGCTTTGACCACCACTGTCCCTGGATCGAGAACTGCATTGGAGAGAGAAACCACCGCTGGTTCATTGTCTACCTGCTGGTGCAGCTGCTCGCCCTACTGTGGGCTCTTCACGTCGCTCTGTACATCAGCTAAATACTACTGATTTGATCCTATACTTGTAGCCTCAAGGCAGTTTGCTTTCTTATTATCAGTCAGTAAAAAATTATCATGTTTACAGTGCACTCTGCTCTGCAGCTTTATCTCTAAAACATTAGGAAACACTTTTAGATGTTCAGAACAGGCTCGTCTTTGTTTAACTTTGATAAACAGGGGTTTCAATTTGTTGCTTAAGTGAAATTTCAAAGTTCATGTGACTTACAAATTGATCCCACAGGCTTTTAGTCAAAGCAATTGAACTGCTATGAAACATGTTTTTTATTTTAAGTTTTATTAGACATACAAGAGATGAGAAAAACTCTCAAAGCCGACATCATCACTAGTTGTATTTCTCAGTATCACTTGTGTTTATCTTTCAGGTCTGGAATCTCCCCCAGTGTCACATGGGAGTTGTGGTTCAGAGTGAACGGGTTCCTGTTGGCAGTGCTGGCTGTTGCAGGTGTCTTCTCTGTGGTGGTCGTTCTGCTGCTTGGCTGTCACCTCTACCTGGTCTCCATCAACTCCACCACCTGGGAGTTCATGTCACGTCACAGGATCTCGTACCTGAAGAACTGTAGACATGAGGAGAACCCCTTTGACCGCGGAGTCATCTGCAACCTCTGGGACTTTTTCTGCACCTGCAGAATGGTAGTATGGGAGCGAATGTACCACAGAAACACCGTAAATGCTGTCTGACCTCCAACCAATTGCATGAAGCCTTCTACAGCAGAGGCAGACTCAACATTCAGGGGAATGAAATCATGTTTCAAACTCAGTGGCAGAGATTTGAATTGTTTTGTGTTCTTTTGTGGGTAAAAGTTTCCAACTGAATTGAACCATAAAATACTGATTTTTGGTACTGTAAACAAAACATGATACTTTAATTTACAGTCTATTTATTTTACCTGCAAGACTTTTTTTTATGCCTTTGATCATCAATGTAAAAAGCTATTTTCAGTGCAGTCAGACTCCTGGCTGTAGCTCAGTTTTACCTGCCGGGATTCTAACAGCACAGCAGAGGAGTCGCTCACACTGGAAAACAGTGAAGGGTAGTACCAGCTCTTGGCTCAGAAGTTAAGCCAACCTCACTAGCATTTATGACCAGAGCTGACTCAGAGCAGCCAGCAGCAATGGGCTGCACTGCCCTGTGTTGCTCATTTTGCTGTTTGATCATTTTGAGACAAGTTTACAGAATTGCTTCCTCTGCTTTCCTTTGCTCTGATTGGTGCAATGATGCAGCTAGAATATGGTGTTATTCAGCAGACAAAACTTGAGTCGACCTTAAGTTTTCCTAGCTCCCAGAATCTTAGAACCAATAATCATCATCTCTGACACTTGTCATACTCTCCAGGTTTGTTGCCTTTTAACAGTTAACGTTACAGAAAGAACAGAATTATAATCAAATGTATCAGTCTGTTTTGTTGAAAGTAAAAAGAAAACCACTCTGTGTGATGAAACTGTATTTTCCTCAGGTTTGGTCACCACTTTCTCCTTTGTAAATGTTTCTGTTTTTGCTTTGTGAAAGATGTGCCCCCTCCCCTGTAACACAAACTGCCTTTATCCTTTATTTCTACAATTAATGTCTACAATTAATGTCTTGTTCTTTTTGTTCGAGATTAATGTAACTTTTGTATTGATTTAAGACTTTTTTTTACTGTTAATATTTAACTTGAATATGATCTTTACACAAAGAGCCAAATATTTTACAGACATTTTTAACTGTATTTGTTCTGTTTGTATTTATTGACAACAAGAATACATTAAAACACTAATGATATGCATGTTGTTCATAGAGTACATCTGTACAGAATGACATTCCTAGTCAGGATGCTTCACATACATACATAGATACAGTACAGATACATACAGTAGGTAACATGTAATATTCAGCAGCATAAACTTAAAGTGCTACAGTAGCTAAATCATCGCCAGTTAGTTGTCCTGTTACATTTGACTAGTTCAGCTGACAATCTTATCCAAAGCAGGCAGAGTTCAGTATCTCATCAGGGACACTTCAGCTGGACACATCAGCTTTCCAGGAGATAGAAATGTGTAACCTCTCAGTTTCAGGACAGTGGTCCAATTTTTTTCAAAGAGCAACTTAACACCCTATTACAGCTTCAACATGCCACCTTTACATATCCAAAGGTGCTTTCACGTAATAAGGGCTCACCTTCCTCACACCTGTGACAGATACATTTTCCTTTACGCAAGGAAGTTAGTATATGATAAAAAAAAAAATAATCAGCACTAAATTACTCTTGGACAATGTTTAAGAGCACACATGCACTGATATTTTGAGCAGAATCAGTTTTTTATGGGGAGATCATAAGCGTAACAAATGTTTTTAGCCAACAGTAAGAGCAACCAATCTGGCTTCTTTCACTTGTTATCAGAGCTGCTCATTCTTACTTTGGGCAGTTTAAACCATGGGCAGTTTTTGTTCCAGTGTGGCCACTGGGACATATTAACAGCAAGGCTCAGTATCAGTGCTGTATCAGATTTATTTAATACTGTACATCCATGATCTAAACCACCTGACCTGACAGTCAAGTGTTGTTTTGTTTGTTTCCTTTTTCCAACTAAAAGCTGATAGCAGTAATGTACAACACTGAGGAATATTTAGTGTATGTATTTAAAAAGATCAAATTATGTTTATATTAAATTACTGAAGTCATGTTTTATAAGTTGCAATTAACAAATGTTTCAACCAGGTCAGCAAAGTAACTTAGAGTAATCACAAACTCAACATGAAAATATGGGTATGCACAGCTGAGGATTGGTGGTCAAAAATGGTTTTACTCAGAGCTTGCCAAAACATATTGATCAAAATTAAGAGAGTAAACACGGCTGTCTTAGTTTCATCAATGTAGTTGTTTACACTGAAGGCCAAACACTTGAGCTTGTTCTGTTCGGTCATGTAGTAAAAGATAACCTAACAGATTGTTTTGGGTCTAGATGACATTTATTCAATATTTCTCTGGTAAAAAGACAGAACTGCTCTTGCAATGACCACTAAAGACTAGGTCTAGATAAACTGAATGAGTTTAAATAACAATGCATATGATTTACTAACTCTTAAAAGTAGATTTGATGTTAAGTTACTCTTTGAAGTCCCCTGTCTAATATTGATATATTGCCCAATAGTTACCCCAGCTCTCCCTAATGCTGAAGTTTTCAAACAGCTAAAAGCTTGAAAATGACAAACAAGCTGGAGGGAAATATTGGGACTTTTGGGTGCACTTCAACAAAATCAGGGCATGCATCTTTAAGCTTCCTCCTTGTAGCCCATTTTCTTCCTCTTCTTTTCTTGCACTGACATCATTAGAGCTCATTATAACAGAATATGATTTGCTAAATTCAAAGTACATATATTTTCTTACTATTATGGCTATATTAATATAACTATGGCTTCTTTATACCACTAGCAATTACAGAATTTCTAGTGCACAAGTTCACCACGCTGCCATGCACTTCTACCATTGTAACAGAAAACAGCTGGTCAGAAGGTGACTGGAAGGCCTATGTGGATGTGCACATCTTTGCTACAAGGAAATGACCTGACAAATACATGAAACATTTTAATGTTGGATATAACATCTTTTAGAAAAGGCTTGTAACCAGAAATTGGGTTTGCTTCTTTAGACTGTTTGGTCAAGGCAGTGGGCAAAGCCTGTCACAGCGATGCATAGAAACAACAGCACATACTGTAATTCTCAGGGATAAATATTGTAAATAAACGTTTTAGCAAAGGCCACAAAGCAAGCTGGAACTCTCTTTAACATACAGGATGCTTGAAGAGGCTATGATTGGTTATTAGTGGCACCTCCTCCATTTAGAAGAATGATCTATGTAGTTAGTTTTAATGAGGTTTGTGAGAAGTATCATTTTATTTCAGGTATACATTTATAGTTGATAAAATAAACTTGAATATGAATAGCATGAATCCACCAGCAATTAGCATTAACTTATTAACATTAGCAGCGACTTTGCTAAAGAAGCTTACTTAACTGGCTTACCCAGCTTGTTTAGTTAGTTTTAACAGTTGGTTGAATAAGGTTCATTGTAGAAGTTTTGCAGGCAATGAAAAATCTTTCAATATTCTGAACAATCTTTTACTTTTACATAAAAAAGCTAAATAGCTCTAAAAGCTTTTACAAGTTGCTATTTTGTAGGTTGAAGTAATTGAGATTTGTACTGCAGTTCACATTTTAATTAGTTTCTTAACTGTGTGTCAGTGTAGTTCATATTGTAATAGTATAGTAGTTATATTTTCTATCATAGGAGCTGATGTGACTCTTAGGTCATTTAGGCAACTGATTTAAACCTTTTGTCATAAAGATGAGAAAATTTTCCATCAGATGTCTTTCTGTCAAAGTTGTTGACTGTGGCCATTCCATGTTCCTCTTTTTTCTGTAGCTTTGGAGGTGAGCTATGCAACTCTTCAACAGACCCAAAACTTTACAACACGATAGAGCTCTTGTTGCAAGGACAAGCAGTTAGCAATAACTAACATGACTTTTAGATTTACTTTAAATCTATATTTTTTACATTTTTAATGTATTTTAAAACACAAAAGAACACCAGGTTTGCCCATCTAGATTATATAGCCAAAATGGTCCTGTAAGACTTTTACAGCGTACTTTTAATATATTAGTATTAGGGCTGTCGAACTCAAACTCTTTTTAACTGCACTAATTTTTTAACGCGCGATTAACGCACGCACGGTCTGTGCCTTGCCAGCTCCCGTAGTTTCAGGAAGTGGCGCTAAAATAACATCGCAAACGGTTACAAAGCAGAATAGGATACAGAAAAGGGACTTTTAAACGGAAAGTTTAGCTTTAAAGTTTTGGCCGATGATTCTCTGAAAAAAACAAAAGTAATTTGTATTTATTGTAAATGTAAAAAAGGTAAAAAAATTGTAAAGGTAAAAAATTCGCGTCAATAACGCGTTAATAACGCTTTAACTCAGGACACTAATGCGATTAATCGCGATTAAAAATTTTAATCAACTGACAGCCCTAATTAGTATTAATATGTTATCATGATTTGTAAAACATTTTCTTTAACACATTACATTGTTTTGCCTTTTTTTGATGCATCAGCAACTGAGACAGCAAACACTGCTGCACAAGTGAAACTTAAACTAAGGTTTAAGTTCTCAGCTATAAAAATTGGCATATTATACATTTTTGAGGCAGCATAAGGCAGCTAAATGACAGACAGAGTCCAGGCAGTCGCTGCTGAAAAATACTGGTGTATCAGATAAATGATTATGTAATCTAGCAAGAGGAAAAGTCTCTGTAGTTATATGTTAAATAGAACAACGATAGGATTGCAATACATAATGTCCACATGTAGGAGCTTACCATGGCGTGAAAAAAAACAATTTATGTTTTCATTATATTTTTCCAGCCTCAAATTAAATTAAAAATTATCAGAGCTTTTTGACATGTATTCCACACCTACTGAAATTTAAAAGGTTGTTTGCACTGCTTTGTTAACCTCTATTTGACCAGTACATTTCAAATAATGCAATATCAAAGCATTATAATTAAGCGAATGGAATGATGGAATGATGTGAAAGGAAGAGGTGATAATGTTATAAACTCTTCAAGCATCCTCTGTTAAATTTGTACAATATTTCACTCGACCAAATCTCATGAATAAGCTCTAATAGCAGGAGCAGATGAAGGTAGAGCTATATTAATGCTGGAACAGTCGGAACAAAGTTTGACTTGGAGAATATAAAGGGTTTTGATTGCTCTCTTTGCTCTGTTTGCTCAGATGCTGCCTGGATATTTGATTGCTGATTGGCTGTCGATTGGATGTCATTGAGAACAGTCAGCGAACTCAGCCATGGGACGGATGAAGTGTTCTGTTTGAGCAACAGAAATATCCATTTGGTCATTGCAGAAATATCCATGGTGGGTTTTTTTTTTAATTTTTTTTATTTGGTGGTTCTATAAAGACCAGGGCTGGAAACTTTCTATGAGGTGTTATCAAGTGAGAGTTTTACAACTCAAGAGGATAAAATGACCAGGAGTTTGAAGGGTTGATGGTCAAACAAATAGCTAAATAAGTTTTGGGCTACTTATCTGTTTTCAACCAGTAAAAGGCCCCAACTAATAAATAATTTCTTTCTCTTTTTCATTAAATATTATATAATGAGAAATATTATTTGCTTCCTTGACGATAGTAAGATGAAATGATAAGTAACACTCTGTGTTTGTATGGTAGATATTAAGTTACTGCCAGCACAACAGGAGAAAACAGGGAGCAGCTAGTGAGGCCGAGGGGCTGGTTGGCAGATTTTGTAGCCTTTGACAGACTCTGACAAGTTGTTTGCAACTTTTTCCAGCCTTTGCACTGAGCTAAGCTAACCAGTTGCTAAGGTAATCAATCCTCTTATTAAACTCTGGGCAAGAAAGCAAATAAGAATAGTTACGTATATGTAAGATTTTCAATGACTGATTAACTGATCCAATCTATAAAAAATCAAAAGTTATGATGACTAAAGATCAAGTTGAGGTAATAACAAAGTGTTTACTGGCTCACCAACAGCTGCTAAAATATTTAGTTGAACAATATGAAGCAGTGAAAGGAAGAAAATCCTTACATTTTTAGTAACAATCTGAAAATGTTTAGTATTTGTACTTGACATATGATACTAATCAATTAAAATAAAAATTATCATTGATAAATTAACTAATTAATTAATCAACTAATACAGCACTGAAGACTAAAGTTTTTAAAACTCTAAATTCTAAATTCATAAATTACTTATTGTATTTTTGATATTTTATCAAAAATATTATAATTAAAAAAGGGTTAAATAAGTCACTTTATTGATTTTACTTGCCGGGAATCGATTGTAAGCAAATGATTATTATTGTGTTGTCTGAAAAGTTAACCTCGGAAGTTGACAAACCTCACAGCTAATAAACAAATGTGTGTGTTTTGAGGTAATTTCCAACCCTGGTCTTTTTAGCTCCTCTTTCATCCATGCAAGGCGCAGAAGTCAAAGTCTGCGAAGGCTTCCTGCTGCTCAGCAGAGAGGCTGAAGGGCTTGGAGGGAGGTGACAGGATTGGCTGAAGTCGAGTGAACTCGCTGTCGAAGTTGCTGACGTCCATGGACTCTTTGATTGATGGCAGGAATGGCGGTTTTACGTTTTTGGCCAGTAGGGCTTCCCAGTCAATGGTCTAAAGGACAATGTTCCACCAAGTTAGCAATGAAGTTATCTTTTCATATTGAATCAGTATTAATTGTTTTTAAGAGTAATTATGGACATAACATGTAATAAAATCACATATGACCCCCTCAAATGAATCATTTAATCACATTATTCAGTCACAAAGGTTCCAGCCATTAAATATTTTAGTGGAAAGATGCATAGGTTTTATTACAGGCTTTATGTCCTGTCATGTTCACTTAAAGGCTAATCAATATCCCATATGCTGTAAAACAGTAAGGGAAAAGCAATTTACCTCAAAGAATTTCTCTCCTTTGACTTCATTTGCATCCCTCTCTCCTGCTCCCAGTCTTTTAAGAGGATTCTTCTTCAACAGCTGCACATAAATGATCAAGGTTGGTACAGGGATTTTTTTCCCCCAAAAAACTGCCTGACAACACTTCTTAATGATATTTGCAGACATCACCAGCGAGTTTGAGTTTGTGTTCACTTAGTTACAAAAAATTGTCCCAAACTGAAAGCTATTTGTCAGAAAGTCAATTATTCCTAAATGCCAAATGCCAGGTTGACTGTCTTTCTATTGTAATGATTAAAGTCACATCTGACCCTATATAGCATAGCAAATAATTAATTAAACTTGAAACTAGATAATTAGTTTTTAAAAATATGAAATTAAGCTATGCTAAAGTGAAGGGAAATGGATACGGAATGAGGCCTAAATGTCAACCAATAAAACCCTTTTACCTTCTGAATAATAGAGACAGCACTGGGGGGAAGAGACCCTGGATACTGTACATCATCATTGACGATGCTGTCAAACACCTCCTCCTCATCCTCACCAGGGAAGGGAGACTATAAACAGGAAAGAGAGATGCTGTGTCAGCCATTCTTCCATTTGATATAAAGCTTAAAATTTGGACAGAAAGTAAGAAAAAACTGCTGACAGAAGAAACCTGTATGAGAAAAACACCAAGTAACAATAGCAAGGGAAATTGAGGGGAGGGGGCACAGTTGAAAGCCTCCACAAAGAGCTGAATACATGGTAACAACCTCTCCCACAAGCATCTCGTAGATTAGGACGCCCATCCCCCACCAATCCACCGCTCTGGTGTAGTTGTCGTCCGTCAGGACCTCTGGAGCCAGAAACTCAGGAGTCCCACAGAAAGTTGAGGTCCGGTCTCCATGACCCATCCCTGCCCAAAACAGTGACAAAAGAACCATCACAGGTCCACTGAAGAGGAGTTTGAGTTAGAATCAAATTGAAGAGTCTCTATAATCAAATAAAAACTCAATGCACAGAGGTTTCCTGCAAATCTGTATAACTGTTGTGAAGGAATAAGCCAAAAACACATTGCAGCAGGTGTATTTGGTGAGGAGAGTTAAAGAGTCCAGTGATGTATAGACAGTGAGTGAAATCAAGTCACCCTCTTTACAAAGTCCAAAGTCTGTGATTTTCACAAATCCGTCTGCATCCATTAACAGGTTGTCCAGCTTCAGATCTCTGTGAAACAAGCAACACACAGAACATTTATTTACTGCAACACTGAAAATGTATACCTACAGTACCTGTACATTGACTAACCGTCACTTTGGCCAGTGCAACATACCGATAGATGATTTTATTCAGATGCAGGAACTCTAAACCCAGCAGGACACATGCTGAATAAAACCTGCACACAACAACAGATTTAAGATATGGATTATAATACTGAATGTGTCACCACCTGCTGCATTTTATTAATACATCAAAATTCTTCCATGATAAAAGAAACTGCAAAGCCACTCTCTGCTGCAATATTTACTGACTCTCTTGATCAGAGGGGAACCTCCTTGTTTGGATGTTACAGCATAAAAAGCTAAAGTAGAAATTCTCTTACATTACACAAACATGGTGTTTGTCAGTAGTGATCTCAAAAACAGGATAAAAACAGACCTGGTCTGGGCCTCAGTGAAAACGTTGTTGTGAATATGGATCATGAGGTCTCCGCCTGGTAAATACTCCATTACAAAACAGACGTGGTCGCTGGTCTGGAAACAGCCATGGAGGTTCACCAGGAATGGATGTCTGGACGCATTTATCATCTCAAAAATCCTCTTTTCACTCATAAGGCTGCAGAATTACATCTCATATTAACACAAGTTACTCTAAACTTAATGATTAGATGTTTACCAAAGGTCATCAATGTTGTATTAACTGTTTTTTCTAAAAGTTTTAATGCACATTGTTGAGCAACCTGATTCTCCTTGGGTTGCCTGGTTGTTGATTCAAGGTGTCTTAAAATAAAGTTACTGACATAAAAACATGGGCCCCCAAACAAAATGTGTAAGATATACAATAAGTTCATTTTAGCTTCTTTTTTTTAACCTCTATCTCATATAAATTTTGGTAAGCATTTAATTTGTCATTATTTTGTTGTAATGGCTTTGCTAACACATTAATGGAGAAAACAATGAAGGTTCTTTATCCTATTAAAAAAGTTTTAAAGTAAATTTAATGAAGTAAATTGCAACAGCATTGCATCAACTCCCTTTTTCAAGTAGATTTTTGACATTTTATTAAATCTTTTAAATTTGTAAGGAAGTCCATCCAAGTTGGTTACTGTTAAGGTTTCAAATTGTCTCTGAAGCACTTACCCTTTGGGCGGACCCCTGCATGCATGTCTAGTTTTACATCTTTTAAATTAACCGTCTCTTTAAAAGCTTTCCCAGTTCTTTTGCACACACCTGTCCACTTCATCACGAGTCACAATGTCTTTTTTCTTCAAGGCTTTGATGGCGTACAGTTTTCCAGTCTTCTTAAACTCTGCCAGCAGGACCTAGACAGAAACCAAACAACTGATAACAAACACGAACAGGTTTGAACAAACATGATGAGCTTATGTGAAAACTGTTACCTTCCCAAAGTGTCCTCTGCCCAGAACTGAGATATATTTGTAATCATCCATCTGCATCCTTGAGAAAAAAGAAAATATATAAGGTTGAAGGCCTCAATTCATGATTTACTTTTAATACTTACAGCAGAAAGATTAGAAGTGTACATCTGTGTGTGTGCGTACTTTAGAGCAGATACAGGCTCATCTTCACTTCCTTCTGTGTTATTTATGGATGACTGCAAATAGAAACAAAGTTTGGAACATTTTATTACATAATCACAACCATGAATCAAATCCATAAATCACATCCTAACATCAAAATGTCTCTTTTCTTTTCTTCTTAATTAACTGAACTTTACAGTCATTAAAGATAGTCAATCAAAGGTTTCACAATTGAGTTATAAAAGTTTCTTAAATTCAAAAATAGTACAAATTCCTGAATCAACAGGTGACATTATGCACCCTCATTAAAGTTATATTACCTCACAAATAGAGTTTTAGTAACAATCTGAAAAATCTAAAAAAAAAAAACGACAATATAATGCGTTTAAAAAATTCTTCAAATACAGCTATTCAAGTACCATAATTTTCATTTGACTTCTCTGTTCTTTAAATCTGACATAATATAAAATATGTGTAATGCATACCTTTTTTTATCAGACAAAACTATCCTAAGGGCACAGTAATTCTTTATATGGTTTTACCATGAGAGAAACATCATATATAAGACAACGAAACTTACAGGAAATATTATGTTTGTAGTCATGATGCTGGATACAGTAGCATTCGTATCCGCTATCTCAGTTATTTCATGTTAAGAAAGCCTACTTATTTTCAAGTACAGCCTTGCAGAGCTGCTCCTTTTTCCTTTGGCCTCTAATATTTCACTTTTATTTTATGCTTGCATTTTGAAAAGAAAAGGGAAAGAGGTAAATAAAGAACACATAGTTTAAAATGTACTATCATGTCCTTTAAGAGGGGTTTGTCAAAAATCATTTACCACTTTTTCTTGCAGTGCAGGCACAGATGATGTTTTGTGTGTTGTTGTGATGATGGTGGAGGTGTTATCTCCCTGGTCAAGGTCTTTGGGAGGGGGCTCACTTTTACTTATACTGATACTGATTACTGGAGCTTCACTGCAGATGGACAAAGAAGAAAAAACAACAAAAACAGGGCAATTTTTCCATTATAAATGCCCTTACAGTGTGGCCTTCAACTGGACTGGAAGTTGATTCAACCACAGAAAACTGAGTTTAATCATGTTACTGAACTGTTTGTCTGAAGGTCTGATATTTTGGTCATTTAACATGGCTAGGTTACAGTTTTGCTGTGTCATAAACTAAAACACAACAGCTAAACAATAAACAAACATGCAGTTGTAAAAGATGCTCCAATGCATGATGGGAATTACAACAGCACCTCCGCTGCATTTGTTTGTCAACTTTAGAATACACATTTACCACTGTGCTCTTCTCTGTGTACTATACTGAATATTCTAAGAAGTACAATCTTACACCACGTAAGGTTATGTAATGGTACTTAGATTATTTCCGACCTTGGCAGTGGTGTGGTGTTTTGAAGCTCCTTTTCAGTTGGACGCAGGGAGAGGTTGGCTGCGAGGTCAGGGGTTGGAGAGAGAGACGAGCTGAATGTGGAGAAGGAGCTGTACCGAGGGAGGATGCTCATCATCAGATGACCCCATGTGGAGAAATTCATGTTCATCTGAGCTGCTCTGAGAAAGTTCTTCCCTGAGGAAGAAAAATTCTGACATGCTTCATGTTTCCAAGGGACATTGCAGAAGCAGATGCAACAAGTAAAATCTGTGTCTGCAGATAGGTTGTTTGTCTTTACCTCTCTCTTTAGTAAAGATACATCGCTGACGTCTCAGTTTCGGCTGCCGTTCAACCACAGTGTCAATGAATTGAAGCTGTGAAATTCAGAACAGAAGGATTTGTTTTTTCCATTCACTCGCGTATGCCTAGATTGAGAATTCCTGAGCCAATATGTTAATTCTAATTTGTTAGAGTACAAATTATAATATGTGTATAGTGATACATTTTAAACACTGTGAAGAACTTGAGAGTACTAGAAAAAAGTAGGAAAGAAAATGTTCGAGAGTGCATTGACATGTAATACCTTGAAAATTTTTAAAGAAACTTTTAGTAACTAAAGAATATGTCCATTATCTCACTGTCAGAGTTACTCCTCTTCAAAGGTAAGATAATTACAAAAAATCCAACCAGACATTTTAGGGCCTTTGCCAGCATACATAGGACAGGTCTCTGTGTGTACCTTGGCATGGAGGAGGCCCTGTGGCTCCAGTCTGAACTCCTGGTTGTGGTTTGGCTTGTCCATTATCTCCTCCAGTCGCAGGAACTTGACTGCACACATCGCCCTCTGGTTCCCCCAGAAGACTCCGACCTCCAGCTCTCGAGACTATCAGCAGTTTGACAGCAGACACAACAACTAAACAGTCAATGAGCACAAACACTGACAAACAACTCTGAATCAATTCAAAATAGAATCTGGCTGTGGGTGTAACTGGGGTTATGTTTTTAATTAATCAACAGGGTGAATTTGGACCTTTGCTGTCTTAAGCTAGAGCTCAGATGACTTTTTCTTTTTCTTTAAGACTTAAAACTTTAATTAAAAAAAACTCTCTGCTTAACAATATTCAGGATTGTATTATTCTGTTTGAGCCTAATTTTAAATAAAACATAAGAAACACACAAATAAAGCTTTGAAATGTTTTTCACAAGTTAAATCATGAAATTTTCAAGGTTTTAACAGGTTTTTTTAGTTGTAATAGAGTAAAACCATGTGCCAGCAATTCTATTTCAACTCTTGAAGCAAATAAAAAACTTTGGGGGACAATTATAATAGCATCCTAGATGCTTTGTGTTGTTTCTATACCTGTATATACTTTCAGAATGAAAAATGATTGTGAGAAGAGTGAATATGTATTCTGGTATTAGAGAGACATCTGCTGGTCATAGTCAGAACTACAACAATAATAAACCAGCGCAAAGTCTGGTGTGGCTGCTAGAAACAACTGTAGAGGAGCAGAACAAGATGTACAACAGCTTCTGTTAGGAGGACTGACCTCTTGCCAGTGAAACACACAAAAGATTTTAGCATTAAACATGTAGTGGGAGTATGTACAGTGGTGGAAAAATTATTTTGATGTTTTTCTTTAGTAAAACTAGCAATAGCACAATCTTAAAATACTCCTGTACAAGTAAAATAACTGCAATCAAAAATAATACGTAGTTATAATTAAAACTGAGCTCTACTTATTGTACTTAAGGTAAAATACCAGTCAAATTTTTGTATATATCAGAGTAAGGAGTGTAGATTATACACAACAGCCTTTTCAGAGTGGAATATTAAGTAGTATAAACTGAAAATATTCATTTAAGTACCTCACGTACCTCCTATGTACTATCTGTCAGCATGGTACCCTTGTATGTTCTGTAAGGTCCTATGGGTGCTTATTTGTGTCAGCACATGCAGCGTTAATATGGCCTGCAGGCTGCTGATGCTGTCGTTATCTGTACCAATGTCATAGAGGAGACCTTCTGTACATTCATCATACAAGGAGAAAATCCTGTCTTTGATCTTCAGTATATTAATGGCTAGTGCCATCATGTCTGTGATTCCAGCCAATACAGGATGATCAGTAGGGAAGTAAATACTGAGGAAAGGCTGTTCAAATGTGGGTGATCAGAATTAACATGAAAAATGACTCAAGTATTACTGGAGGCTGGACTCCACTGAAGGGGGGTTTAAACGATAGGAAATCTGCAGAGCTTTGTTTTACTCTCTCTTGCACCTTCCACATAACAAACTTGCAACTATAATTAACACAATCAAAATGACAAAAAAGGTTGTTTTTTTTTTTCAAAAAGTATCCAAATAATGTTGGATTTCCAGAGCAACTCTGGTTTTATGGTATAACAAAGTGGGCTCATCTACAAAAAGGTAAGACCCCTGTCACTTTAACAACTCCCCTCACCTGCATGTGCTTGACATGTTATAATTTGTTAACTATCCAGGAAAGTCCAAAGATAGCCACATTAAAATGCACTGGGTTTAAGATGCGACCACCAGAGAAGCTTTTATCCTGAATATTTGGATACTATTGCATGGAAGCACCTGATCCTGGTGTCTGATTATCATCTGCAAATGCATCGTCTACTCAAGTTACAAAGCAAAACTAAAAGACATGGAGATTAACAATATTCTAAATTCAGAGGGTTAGAAAAAAAGTGGTCCATTCATCATTCTGTTTACTAAAAAAGAGCAGTGAATTGCAGGCATGTCAAAAAAATTCCTGTAAATAGAGAGGTGAATGACCTGGCTCCTCTGTATTTCATGCAAATGTTCAATGCTTACTATGATTTTAAAAAATCAGAGCACAGGTACATCAAAGAGGAGACACATGTTGTAAGTCTACTAAATGATCGATTGCCTGACTTCTTGTGTGTGACTGAGCTCACCCTCTCCAGCTGGATGCAGAATGTCTGATCCCAGCTCAGCCTGCCGATTGGTGCCCAGCATGTCCGGCCAACCATTCTGGTGTCCAGCCTGAGCACTGCGCTGATCTCCACTGAAGGACAGAAGAGAACATGTACCAAAACCAAAAATTCACAGGCTCAATCCCAACAACTGCCAGGATGTGTTAAGTTAATTTAAGTTTAATTAAGTTAAGTTAAAGGGCTCTAATTTTGTGGCGCAGCGCAGGGTGGTGGAGCGTGGCGCACCCTGCACAGTGGTAATTTCATCCGACGCACCACGGTGGGCAGTTAATTTGGCAATTTGGTAGACCAGGCTACACCGAGATGGGCATGGCGACGCACCAGGGGGAGGTGTCCACAGATTCAGCTTGGCGCAGTGACAATTTCGTGCCAAAACACTGTGCAGAAGGTGTGCTGAAAGCTTGCCAGCTCCAACCTGGTCTATTCTCGGCGCAGGGGAAGCGCGCCTGGCGCAGTGGTAATTTGGCTGACAGGCACGCACACGTCACCAAAACCTCACAGGCAGGTTTCCAGAGTGTTAGGCACATTTCAATACAATAAACAATCACAGCAATCACTATTTGATGTAACCGTCTGAACCAGCATATACATTTGTATCTATATTAGTTGTCCCATCACATCTGATGTCAGATCAAAGATTTTTGTCACATGTAATGGAAACTTAACCTGACGGCAACTGAAAATGTGATGCCAACTAACGAGTCCACATCTCTCAGCCAACCACAAACAGCCATGGCATCCGATATGGAAATCATGAAATACAAAAGAAAAGAAAAAAGAGAGAGGCTGAATAAATGTAAGTCAGTCGATGTCTTAAGGATTTACCTGTGATTGCCCATATTTCTCTGTTTTAATCTTTATTCTTAACATGATTTAAAAAGATGGAGTACATTATTGCAAGGATGAGGAGGAGATACTGGGAGAAAATATATCACCAAAGGTTCTCCTATTTGGCGATGACAGAGCAGGAATGCAGGTGTATTACAAGCATGATGCCTGGATTAGCCTGCTGCTGTGTTCAATGTAATTGTCACTTAATTTTGTACTCCTATTCATGACACAGGAACAGATTCCATCTGTACCGCGAGGTGGTCCAAATGGTGACGCACATCGTAGCCTCTGATGCGCAGCCCAGTGGCCCCTGTGCTCTCTCAGTTTCTGTAAAGGTGCAGCTGCTCTGACCATCTTCGCCACCGGGTCTTTCCAGCACACCTCGGCCACGGCGGCGGGGATCAGTCAGCCCGCTATCAGTTCGGCCATACATGCAGTGTCTTCCAGTCTAGTCCAACATGCAAATGAGCACATAATTTTTCCATCAACACCCGACAGCCAGCTGGAAAATGAAGCGAGGTCTCTTGTCAAAATGTGGATTCCCGGGGTACTGGGAGCCATCGACTGTACACATGTGCAGTTGCGCGCACCAGATACCCAAGCCATCACTTATGTGAATCGTGAGGGAGTACACTCCATTAATATCGAGGTGATCTGTGACTCAAATTGCCTGGTGACACATGTGTATGTTAATTTCCCTGGGTCTGCTCATGACTCATTCATCCTGGCGAATTCTGTCATCCCTACAGTCTTTCAGGTGGACACCCCTCTGAATGGGTGGCTGCTAGGTGACAATGGATATCCACTTAAAACATGGTTGATAATGCCATACATCACACCAACAACAAGAAGGCAGTGTGTTTTAATTGTGTTTTCAGCAATGCCAGGTCAGTCATCGAACGTACTTTTGGAGTGCTCAAAATGTGTTTCAGATGTCTGAACCGTACAGGTGGTTCACTATCATACAGCCCTCAGTGTGTCAGTGCATTCTTTGTCGCATATTGCGTGCTGGATGCCACTTTGACCTCACGGAGGAGACATTACAGGACTTAAGATGGAGAGAGGCCGAACTGCATGTGCCGTATCAGCAGGGGGAACTGTTTTTTACATTGGGCAGTGGTTCTCAGAATATCTGGGCAAACTTGATTGACAATATTAGTAACTTCCTCCCAGACTGTTTTTGCATCATCTGTTCGCATTACCATATGTTCTGGTACTGCGAGCTTGGACCTCCCGGACCAGCACATCAGTTTCTTCCTGGGAGAAGCTTGGCCGCCTAGAGCTGCTGCTTTCTTCCTCCATGGTGGTGGTGAGGTGAAATTGGCACTGTGCCTCGCCTGCAGCGCATTTAAAGGCAAGGAGAGGCTTTCATTTGATTGGTGAAGATTACACTCAGCTGTGTTAAACCCACTCACGCCTTCTCTCCTCCCTCTTTGCCACTTGCGTCTGTGGGAGGGACGGAGGCGTGGGTGCACCGTGCTGCGCCGTGCACAAAAATTGCAAAATGCGCTGGCCACGCCCCGTTGGCACAGCGCAGGGCAGGTGCGCCGTACCTGCGCCTGGTCTACGAAAATAGAGCCCAAAATCTGAGTATGCATGGACAGAATTACTTAAATCATATCACATTATTAAAGTATCTGCACCTTTGTCTTGATTTTTGCCTTTTCGTCTGAATTGAAAAAACGCAGTAAAAAGCTTTCAAACTAAACTGAATACAAAACTGACAAGGTCAGACAACACATTAATGCATCAACAAAAAATCACAAAACATCTCAAGTGTATCAGTGCATAAAAACCTGAGATTGAGATTTAACAATAAAATGCTGTAGCTCATGGCACTGGGGACAGTTAATTTAAATTTACTTGGGTTTTTTGGCCATTGCCCGGCAGAAAACTTTACAAAAGGGCAGAAAACTCAAAAATCTGACCCTAACTTAATCAGCTCGACCATCAGTCTCTACCAAGGGGCAAACTCCCCACTTCCGCATTGAAGCCAACAAGGAAGTACAAAAACTTGCAATTCCTCGACTGACCGC
>JAPZDZ010000022.1:7532328-7557134 GCA_029783805.1 Acanthurus tennentii
CTTCACTTTCACTCATGCAGAAACCAATGGGTGACGTCACGGAGGGTTTGTCCAGTGTTTTATACAGTCAATGGTCTCTACCTGCTTCCAGCTCTAACTGACTGACAGCAACATTTTCCAACATGTCCAATATTCACTCTCCTTTCAGCTAAGCTTTGGTCTGCACCATCTCCTGTGAAAGACATCTGATTTTTTTAGCTGTTAGACATTTCACTTCTTCATCAGCTAGTCTCTTACTATGTCTGATGTTTGGGCAGGCAATATACTGTTACTTTGTAAGAGCTTCTGAGCTGTTAACAGCTGTTGGTAATAATGCTGATGAGACTGTGAGCCCTACAGTTAGTGTGCATAAAACTAAAACAAGGAGAAAAAGGCCAAAATTGTCATATTAAATTAAATCTGGCAACAAAATGAGGAGGACTTACGTGCAGACAAACATTATAATCTGGAAAGAAGTTAGAATGAAGGGAAATTAACTAAGAGTAATGGTCAGGAACAGGCTAACAAGATGGCAACAGAATGAAAGTACAAAAAGTAAAACAAAAGGGTATGACAGGTGATCAGGCAACAGGTCAAAACACATACACAGGTGGTGAGAAAGCAAGGACAGGTATAGTATAAATATGCACAACTGACTGATGGGGGGATGACAGGCAGATGCGCTGGCAGTATCGAAATAGACCAATGATATAGAGATGAACTAGGCAACAGAGGATTTATTAGATGTAACTCATTAAGCTGTGACAAAGATCTCTGCAGACATGCAGAGTTAAAAGTTTTTTAGTGGGTTCTTCATTACAACTGAAAAATGACTACAGTGAATCTAATAATTTGAATAATTTTTAATCTAAGAAATAGCATTATAAGGATCTTTAATTATAGTCATTAGTGTAAGAAAGCAGATTAGGTCCCTTCAGTTTTCTTTTTAAAAAGTGTCTTTTATACATACTAATGCCATTGGTCTCAGTAGTAATATATTATGTTAATATGCTGACTTGAGACACAACAAGAAAAACACCAGCTTAATATTAGCTGGAATCTAACCTAAACTTTAATTTAAATGGCATGCTATTCCCACAGAGCCAGGCAGAAAAAACACCAGAGTAAACGAGTAATTCTCCTACATCCAATGCCATAAACATATAATCAGTTTGTGCTTGTTTATTATTTGCCTTTTCTCTTGTGAAAATAGCAAGTACATGACAAGTACATGTCATTCAAGTACATGTCATACATGTCTTTTTAAGATGACATCCCTCTAACATCTTTGGCAGAGGATATAATTAAATTTGAGTAAAATGTTTTATTTTATGTGAGAACAACAAAAATAACTCAGCAAAATACAATCAAATTCACATAATGACATTTAAACAAGTCAATGTTTATGTCATGACCTGTTTGCAATTTTGGTATTTTATTATTTCTTCAATTGCAATTTCTCCTTGTCAGAGTTTATTTTATGGGTTCCCACATAATTAGCTACCAATTCCCAAGGAAGTTTATGGAAAGAACTATGTGATCTGGTGTTTTCGGGGGGGGGGGTTCTTTTATATTTTTAAAGAAAAGCTGGAATCAAAGCCAAGTAATTTTTTAAACATTATTTATTATTTGAAAGTATTAATCTCTGTAGTTGTAACGTTTGCTTGCTTGTAGAAAATTCCCACTTTATTAGCATGTTCAGTTGACTGGCTGTACACTACCACTTTACCAAGTACATCTTCAATAGAAGACAACTATGAGACAGAAGGTAAATATAGAAATATAAAAGCTAAACTAAACATCTTAAAAAATGAAAGATATTTACTTACCAGAGGGTCCATCCGTCCTTTGAGTAGGGGGTGAACTGTCTTCTGCAGGACTCAGACGGTTGCCCTGCTCTAGGTGTGACAAAGGTTTTAGTAAATCCTCACATCCAAGAAGAATGATTTCAAGTTTGCCTGAAAAATAATACAAAAAAGGGCCATATTCAATATTTTACTCTAAGTTTATGAGAGTATCTACAAAATGTACTAAGCGTTGCTTTCAAGTAAAGGTAACTCCCCAACTGCTGAGAGGGAATTTTACCACTGTAAATGAATATACTCACTGCATACTCAAACTGTAGTGTGAAATCATATGCTTTTTTTTCATGCCTGGTAATGAATCTTAATTTAGACAGTTGACTAAATTGAACACAGCATTTCAAAACAAACCTTTCATTTGTCAGCATGAATAAATGTCTCTGACTGAAGCCTTTAATCAGTGCTGTCTAGTGCTGCACACTGAGCGTTCACATCCTCATTTTCTTCATTTCCATGTAGTGTCAACAGCTGCGGAGCAGAAAATCACCCCAATGTTTTCACCACTCTGAGACTCGCTCTCATTATTTGCTGCCAACAGAGCAACTCCAGGATTTGTCTCCCTGTTACATCATCAAAAGCCTTTTTTTTTTTTTGCCTCATGCAGAGAGACACTGGCTTACAACTGAAACGTCCCAAATCAACAGATTACATGTCTTGATTATCCAGTGCCGAAGGTCAGCATATGGTGGATCATGTTCAAACACTGGCTGCTTATGATACAATGAGAACGGCTGCATTTTTGAGTGAAAAAACATTAAAAAATTAAACAAAAACTATTGTCTACTTTTTTAAGGTCAGGTGGTACTGTGCAGAATCCAAAACCTATAAATCATGTTTCATTTATATTTAATATATATTAAATATAAGGAAAAATGCTAAATTTCATTTAAACCAAATAATCCTGAGGAGGAGACTTTTTTCTTCTAAAGACACACCCAAACAAAGTTTTTTAAGTTTGTGAAAATGAGTCACACAGAAAATCCACTTCTTCGTCACTATGTTCAGAAATAGCACAATCACAACACACCAGTTAAGGAAGCAGGTCTGATTGAGAGGATGGATGGGGAAGTGGACAGGAGACATCTAGGTCTGGAGCTGTGGGGAGACAGGGGTCTCTCTGCAGGGTCGACCCCCCCTGCAGGTTGCTGTAGAAGCTCCTGGTTATTTTCCTTCAGGCATTTCTCCAGTGACAGCCGCAGAAGACCCAGCTTCTGGGTAGACTCCTGCACCCGAGACTGAGCCTGGTGGGAAGATAAACATCGTGTTGTTATGTTTGGTCTCTTTAAACATAGTGCAGTTTGGTATTTTGGGACATGGTTAGTGTTGCTCCACTTCGCACATAAACATGTTTTCCAAACTTGAGCCTCCTACTAGGAATTATTTTTAACTTTTAGCATGTGCTTTTATTAAATAGCAGATTTGATCTAATCAGTGTCCTTTGGCAGAAGGAAGATGTCACTCTGATCACAACCAAACGGGACTTAAAACCCAGTACGTAATTTTATTTTTATTAATTAAGTTGACTTTCAATAAACTCTTAAAGGACCATAATTTATAATTAGACAAATCATGGACGCTGTATATGTCTGCTTTCCAATAATTTCTATGTGCCATAAAGATCAGATAGCAAACTCCTGAAAGATGTTTTACCTATGACAAGGAGGTTGACGTTAACGAATAATATATGATAAGACAAAGTAATTGAGGAGGACTTTTGAAATCAGTCTGAACTTGCATTGCCACTCAAAAATAATGCTTGAAAAAAAATGCAGACTTGATTAAACAACTGCCTGAGGTTTCAAGAGTGCTGCTGTTTAAACATACTAAAAAAGGTTAATGGAATCCAATAGAAAAAAATCTACAGGAAGCACTGCTGCATGAAGAACCCATATACATGAAATGTAAAGTGCCATTAGATACAAAGAATCTAATATGGTTCTTAAAGGCTCTATATTATTGTATTCAAATGTTCAATTTCGATGCATATGGTGGGTGGTTTAAATAACCTAAGGCTGTTTCAGAGGCTTTTCCACCATGACAGCAATTCAATTATTGGATAATGCCTACATTTTAGAAAAGTAAAAGGGTCAGTTAAGCGATTCTATTATGCGGCCAACAGCTTATAAAAAGGAGTATACAGTTACATGCAATATGCTGTTAAAAGCTTGTATCTATTCATTTTTGCTTCAAATAAACACAGTAGAAATGTACACACCTGTGTACATTACTGCCAGCCAGTATGTATTTTTCCTATGTTTGTATTACACACAATAAAATCAACATTGTGGCTCCCCTTGGGCAGAGCTATTTTAAAATATAATAGAATAAGAGCTCTTACCTCAGCCAGTGCCTTCTGGTCCAGCGATGAGATTCCCTCCAGCTGCTTCACCACATCTTTGGCCAGCACCAGCGCATCTGTCTCTCTCTGCATGTAGTGCTGCAGCTCTGCCAAACAAGCATCCACAGAACTGAGAGCGACTGGAGTGATCCCTGAGAGGAAAAAAGAAAGAGAGGGATATTCAGTAGGAAGGCATTCATTACAGACAAGTGATACATTCTCATAGATCCTCACTAAAACTCTCTTTATTTCTGAAATCAATATTTATAAAACTGCATTGAGCCATATTCTCTAAAATGTCACTGTGCTCCAGGAAAAGGTCTTAATATTACATGTTTTATTTCTCTGGCATTTTGCTGACACTTATCTGAAATATATGAAAGCTCCACAAGGCAAGATATAAACAGAGTGGGAAAGAAACCCTTCACCTGTTACTAAGTTAATATAAGGAGACAAGCACTAGAGGAAAAAAAACAGTTATATCAAATGTAGTACTTTAAACTGAAAGAATCCTGCTGAGATTTTTTTTTTTGTTTGTTTGTTTGTTTTGCTGCTTGTAGCTGCTGTAATATTGACTTTTGAATGTCTAGTTTTAAAATGTTGATCCATTCACCAATATTTTCTTAATATAGCTTGGCAAATTCTCAAAATACAGGAGTAGTCTTTGCAGTGATTAACATTTCCTCAAAAACAAGCGTTTGCATAAAAGGAAATGTTTCAATTCTAAGTCTAATTTCTCACATTTTTTAATCAAGCTGTGCAAATGCATTTAGGAAATGTAAAGTGGGGAAATGTTAGTAGTGCTGCTTTCAATTGGAGAAATAACAGCAGTTAATTTAATTAGATTTTTATTAGAATTATAATATTTTTGTGTAAAGCTAGTGACATTTGTGAACAAAGTAGCAATACTGAATGTAACGCGCCACATGTTTTAACATTTGCTTTGTCATTTTTATCTTATACCTCGATATACAGATAACTGAACTGCTTGTGATTGTAGAGTGGACTTAATTCCTGGCAAATCAGAACTTAAAAAGGAATCAATGAGAGGAAAGGAGGTCAGGGGTCAGGGAAAGGAAATATGAGCCAAGGAAACAGGGCTCAGAGTTATTTTTTTCATTCTTTTTTTACTGTCAAGCCAGGTATAATTTTGCAAGTGCCAGTTTAAGATTTGTCAAATTGCATCAATCCACAATTTAGAATTCAGTGTCACATATACTTTCTGTCTCTATTAATGCTGTAAGAGTGGTTTCACTTTCCGGATTATGCATCTGCAAAGTTGACAGTTGGCAGGAAGCATGGTTCAACTGGTACGGGTTTTTGATACCAGCACTGATATTTCTAATCTGAAGTTTCTAACAGGCAATAATTTTTCTACTGTTACTTTCTTAACTTGCCATTTTTAGACCAAAAATGTGCACTGTTGTTTTTAAACAGGAAATGCTTAGACTGCTTTTGTTGCCTCTAAAACTTTACAGAAACTAAAATAATGCATATTTTTGCAGTTTGCTACAGCATGTCAACCAAAATGTCCTCAATAAAAGAGGAAGCTGTGGCACACATTACTGCCTATGATTGAACTGAACCATTCAATAAAGCATAACTTTTTATGACCATAAATCTGGCTATACAAAAGTACCTGGTATATATCAGTAAAAGTTCTTAACTTTTCATTTTAAAGTCTAAAAGCTTACTATTTAATTAAGTATTTTACCCATGATTCCCTGTTGTAGTTCACAGCAATTTTACCTACTGACGCTCAAAAAGAAAAGACTATAAATTGAAATATCCTGAAAATGAGGGAGAAGTCTGACCACTGACTTATATTTTTAAGGAGTAACAAACATGTTTTTTTTCCTGCCATGTAGCAAAAAAATTAATTAAGAAATTAATTAAAAAATAATTACCTTCAAGGAGTGACTGAATTGATTACTGGTACCAATGGTTCAGTGACTTCTTAACCAGATACTGAGGCTTGTTTTCAGAAATCAATCACATTTGTAATCGCTAAGTTAAAGATTTCAGCTTTGGTTGTCAGGGGCCTTCAAGTTTTTTGAGCCAAAACTGTCATTACTGTCGGTTTATTGCAATAACACAAGTTTCTTCTTGTGTGGACAAAATTTGTTGACTGCAATATATGATTTCATGCTTCTTTCGAGCAAGTTTAAATACTACAGCAAGCTGATAATATATCTTATTTTATGTAAAGGAGACACATCTGAAATTAAACAATTTATGTCAATCTGTGACATCCAGTGACCCTGTGAGAGGGTCATGGCTCAAGACTCTGACCTCCATGTGTAGAGCTTTCCTGGATGCAGCCATCATCATCACCAATACTGCTGCCACCACTGCTGTTGCCAGCCTGGGTGACTTTGATAATCTGCAGTCGGATCAGCTCGATCTTGGAGCGGCTATCCTGCAGCATCTGCTGAGCTGTGGACAACATCTGATCCTGGATAACAACATCACATCAAGAGACAAAAAGCCCCACTTCATCAACATGCTTTTTCTCTGACAGGTCAGCTGGCATAGTAGCACACTAGAAACTAACGCACTGACAAAATACAGCCATGATTTCTCATAACAAGTGGCAGCACATGCGGAAAACAGAAGCTACAGTGCTGCACATGCAACTCATTTCCATAGTGGACATAAACAAGTGCCAACGAAGAGACCAAATAAGTGAGAACAATGTGTTCAAATCAGGTGCAAACAGTATGACTTTGCACTTCACTAACCTCAGGGTGATGCACTTGCTCCTTGCTGAATAAGGACTAATTTTTCATCCTCTGTGGAGGTAGAGAGAAGACTTCTCAGATTCCGCCTCTCCACCTTCACTATCCTTGAAACACAAATTCCCCTGATGTTATGGTGCGTTCACACACACACTCTGACTGAGGGGGTCCTCTGATGTAGCTCCTACATCTTGAGACCAGAATCACACTGCCTGTCCTCTTGTTTGTTTTTGCCTCCTTGCAGACTCCTCTGCAACGTCCCCTTCCCACTGCATCCTCATCATCCGCTCTGTAACCAAATCCCTCTCTCTCTCTCTCTCTCTCTCTCTCTGTCTGTCTCTTTTAAGAGGGTTTCTTTCTGCAGGGAGACGACAGAGTTCCACTCCCGTGCCAGCGCTGCTGCTGCTGCTGCTGCTAGTCTGAGAGCTGATCGCCTGCTCTGGGCTCGGTATTGGCCGCTGCATGACCACATGTTCCTGTGCTGTCACCAACCAAAAGACAAACACAGAGCTGCTGCTGCTCTCTTCGGGACAAGGCAGAGACCAGCCTTCAGCATCCAGGAGATTTGTTTAACCTGCTCTGATAAGAAGGGGGTGTGAGAGACTGAAGTTAACCATTCTGATCGTAGTTAACATTTTACGTACATCCCAGAGGGTGGGGAATGAACAAACAGCTGCTGGTGTGCTGATCGTGATCCTGGACATTCAACTAGGTTTACTGGTAGTACTGTAAATTCAAACAATGAGTGTCCCCCGGTCGTGCATGTACGTATACCTCTTGTCTGGATTCAAGCATACAACCATGGTTTATGGTTGTTGTTGTCCCCAGCTGTCTCCTGCACTGTCACTGACGGAGAAGATTGGCGAGTCCATGTTGACAGTCGACTGAAATCCATTGATATATGAGTTACATGTAAACAAGGAAAGGAAAACTTGAATTGACTCATTCCTTGCCGTATAGCGCCGAATTTGGACAACTATACCTCCATTAGCCTGATGGTTTTTGGGCCAATCCATTTTTATTATTTACACGTGGCCTTTGATATAAAAACATGTAATGAGTACACATTTTACAGGACATTTCCCGAACTAAAACCCGTTTATTCGGCCGTATCTTATCTAAAATAAACAATTAGCTTGGGGAAAACTGTGACTGATGGGCTAATTAGCATTGACCACAAGAGAAGCTTCTGCTCCACTGATATTCAGCATCTTTTTTAAATGCGCAAGTGCGAGTCGGTCCAACTGAAGGTTTGGCCTGTCCTAAATAATCGAATTTTTTGGCTGTTGTTAAATTTGAAATCGTTCATGGAAAAAAAACATGAATTTTTTTGAGGTTTGGTTAATTTGGAGCCTCATTTTAAGAGAAGAGATAATAGTAAATCTTCAAATTGGAGCCGAGTAGTGAGACCTATTTTGAGAGGCGGAGCTCGTCTCTTCTCCATTCGGCGAGGCGCGTTCGTAATGAAAGGAGCGCGTGAGCAGCGCTTGCTGTGACTTCCTCGCTCATCGGCAGCTACATTGTGTGGAAAGCAGCACGTTGTTGGCTTCTGCACGCTGAACTTTACGCCGAATTAACGTTCTCCTCTTCAAGGAGAAACAAGATTCAAAGCTATCAGCTACTTTTTCAGACGTCTGTAAGTTACCCCTGCTTGCGAAAACATGTCGGCCTCGGCGGCAAAAGTGAGTAAAAAGGAGCTGAACTCAAACCATGACGGAGCGGACGAAACCTCCGGTAAGGGGAATGGCGGCCTCCTGTTCACCGCCATTTTCACTTTTTTCTCTAACATAATTTGCATCGCCAAAGGGTGCAATATTGTTAATAATTATTATGTGAATTTCTTTGATTTTGCTTAACGCCCCGGGGGCCACTTTCCGATTGACCACAGCGGTTGCTGTGTGTATTCATATTTTGAGAACAGCGGTTAGCTGCTAACGCGTTTGTTAGCATGCCGCTACTCCAGCCTGCTGTTGTTCAGTTCAGACCGGTGCTGAGAGGCCATGTTAGCCAAGTAGTTGATTTAGCATCATCAGCGTGGCCAGTTATGTCGTTGGCTATTGACTGGGTGATCGTATGTGATGCTGTAGAATCATTGTTCCGTGTGCCATTGTAAATTTAGAGCATGTTGACCAATCAATGGTTACATTGCTATTACGTTACTTAATAACCGGAAAAGTTTCTCATTTCATTTGTGCATTAGCGGTTAGCAGGCTAATGTTGTTGTAATGTTACCTAACGCTAGCTGACGACGTTGTGTTTTGTTACTGTTCAATTTACATTTAAATCCATCGGCCCTACAATCTGTAAAACTAGGTAATTGCTATACTCAGACAAATTAATAATGGAGTCCGCCGTACAAGCAACTGGTAGATAGTTAAGGGGGTCTGTTCTGGCATCTGTCCTAGCTCGGTCTCTCACGTTATCGCGGCTGTGTGTGCAGTCAGATGTCCCACATTTAAACCACGCGGCCTTGTCGGTAGCAGCCGGCAGGAAACTGAGTGTCTGTGCCGCTAGAGCTGCAGCCATTGGCCGTTTATGTTACCTGACCTCCGGGGAGTACTGGTTTCTTTCTGCCATATAACCTGACAACTACTGTAACCTACCGCGAACTAAGTCATTGTAAATACCAAAACTATTGCTATAGCCAAATAACCACACTAAGACCTCAGGAACGTCAGTTTAAGTTCAAACAGTAAAGTGAGTAGAGGTTTTTAAGTAGTTTAGTATAAGCAAATTTATAAAAATTTACACGCCTAGTCTCGTATGCGGTCACAGGTTAACGCACAGTTATTTGTTCTGGTTTTATTGATGATAGTTATGTCAGCGTGATATGCTTAATTAAACATTTATTGTATGTAATTCCTTTTTCCCCACAGAGAAAGAGCAGCAAGAAGCTATTGAACACATTGACGAAGTGCAAAATGAAATTGACAGGTAATACAATTTTTGTCAACTTATGATAAATGAGCGATGTTTAGATTTTCCGTTCATCAAATAAATCATAGAGGTTAACAGTACATCTTAATCAGGAAGAGGAACTGACTGGTGAAATTATATGTTGTAATGTGTGGTTGGCATATAAACCTGCAGAAGTGCAGTCCATTTTGGTGCACTGTTTGACACCCCTGTGAGAAAAAATGTTAAAATAACAAAACATATTGGGTTTTATTTGTTTTCTTAACTTAATGTATAGGAATATGAAGACCTTTTTTTCTTTGTAATTTTTTGGTTTGTGATTCTTTATCCATGTATTTATTTATATTCTTTATTACCTCCACTTCAGGTTGAACGAGCAAGCCAGTGAGGAGATCCTCAAAGTAGAACAGAAATACAACAAACTCCGTCAGCCATTCTTTCAGAAGAGGTCAGAACTGATCGCCAAAATCCCCAACTTCTGGGTCACCACATTTGTCAATCATCCACAAGGTGAGAAATTCAGCATGTGGTTTTTATTGACATATTCTGTCTTACCAGATTAATTAAATCACAGTGACAAAAGTTTGTCTGGTCTGGAGAGTGACTTCAGTTAAATTGGTCTCCCACAGTATCTGCCCTACTGGGAGAGGAAGATGAAGAAGCACTTCATTACCTGAGCCGAGTGGAGGTGACAGAGTTTGAAGACATCAAGTCAGGCTACAGAATAGATTTTGTAAGTGTTGTAATGTTGCACACACATGTAGCATAGAGGTTTTGCAGTTTTTTTGTTTTTTTTTTAATGTTCTTATCTGGGTTCATTTTCTCTTGCAGTATTTTGACGAAAATCCGTACTTCGAAAACAAAGTTCTTTCCAAAGAATTCCATTTGAATGAGAGTGGAGACCCATCTTCAAAGTCAACAGAAATCAAATGGAAATCAGGAAAGGTGAGGGTATCTCTTGAGTTTGTCAATAAACTAGAGGGTATGACTGAAGGCTCTTAATCAGTTTTTTTTCATTCCACTAAAAATAGCTAAAATTAAACTGTCATGATCTAACCCATCTAGAATGCTTGCTATAGGAAGTCCTCCCTCAGACATTTTATTTCCTCATGCTCCTAGGACCTGACTAAGCGCTCCGGCCAGACACAGAACAAAGCCGGAAGGAAGAGGCAACATGAAGAACCAGAGAGCTTCTTCACTTGGTTCACTGACCATGCTGATGCTGGTGCTGATGAGCTTGGAGAGGTCATCAAGGATGACATCTGGCCAAACCCTTTGCAGTATTACCTGGTATGTTCATAACTTTTACTGTCCTTGCATGTGTTGTGTGTGTGTGTGTGTGTGTATATATATATATATATATATATATATATATATATATGTAACAAGCTTTCATTTAAAAAGAAAAAAAAAAAGACAGATGCAACCTTTTTTTGTTTACTATAATTTTGTATTTGTTTGTATGTTCCTGGCATTTATACTGGTGATACATTTATTGCATCCACCAGGACCTGAAACCTCCTCATAATGCTGGTAAAACTGAAGGACAAATAAATGCTAAATGATTCTTGTCCCCAGGTTCCTGACATGGATGATGAAGAGGGTGAAGGTGAGGATGATGAAGAGGATGAGGAGGGGCTCGAGGACATAGATGAGGAGGGAGATGAAGATGGAGAGGAGGATGAAGAGGATGATGGAGAAGATGGAGAGGTATAGTGAAGAAGTTAAATGGGTATTGTTCATTGAAGTATTCAACATTTACTGACTATGATATTTTATACTTTCAGGATGATGAGGGAGAAGACGACTAAGAAATAACATCATCTACCCAGACCCTCAACCTTCTATTCCCTGTTTGGTTTTTCCACTCACATTCGGGAGCAAAGGTTTTTTTGTTTTTTGTTTTTTTCTTTCTTTCTTTTTTTTTTTAAATTTTATTTTATTATTATTATTTTCTTTTTTTTAATCCGTGTGTGCTTCATTTTCCATTCTGAGGCTTCTTCACCTGTTGGTGCCATGTTTTGTTCTCCTTTGACTCATCTAAGGCCAATGGCACTTTGCTCTGAATTGTGAGTACCATCCCAAGACTCATCTCAAAAAAAAAATAATAAAAAAGTATAAAAATAGAATCAGCACGGCATCCCGAGTAGAATTTGAAGACAATTCACACAGAATTTCTCCTCTTAAGGTTGTGTGGTAAATTGACTAAAGCCATGGTGTAGTGACCCAGCGCTAGTTTACCTCTCAATATTTTTTCACCCACTTTTTTTTTTTTTTTTTTTGGATTTTTTTCAGCTGGGGTGTTGAGCCCTTGAAAAAAGAAGCTGTTATTTTTCCCCTATGTGGTTATCGAGTACCAGCTCATTCCTTTGACTTGTAATGTTTAGGGGGTGGGGGGTGGGGTAAGCTGGGGAGGGGCAGGATGTGTCGGTTATTGGGGAGAGTGGTTATTTTGACACCATTTCTATGGAACTTTTTTTTTCATTGTATTGTTTTACAGATATCCATGAGATTTGAAATGACATTTTTAATAAAGAACAAAATTGAAAAAAAAAAACAAGCTTGTAAATTTTGGCCCCCAATGCTTCATGGGTAAAACAAACCTGTTATCTCATAGAATTTGCATTTAATCACACTTTCCTTTTCCGCTGGGGGGAAAAGAAACTGTTTTAAATTGGAGGTGTACAACTTGCTTTGTTACAATAATAAAACTTACTGTCTTTACATGTGTGGGACTTTTCAAGTGGGTGCATAGGAATTTATTTTAAAAATAGACTTAAGTATAAGCAGAGGCACGCGGGTTTTATTGTACTGTCAGATGTCCATTAACTCATAAAGGATTTTGGAGTCATTAACAAGCTTGAAGCAAAGTCTTCTCTTAAGAGACGATGGGTGATTAGAGCCAAGAAGGTGTGGTCCGACTCCTCGAAGTTGGTTTTTGTGATTGTGTCTGGCCATTCACTGGGTTGGAAGGCCCAACCTGGAGTGAAAGACAAGGAATTTGTTAGCAGTTTGTTAATTACATAAGTATCAAGGCATGCTCAACTTTTTTCCCCCAGAGATGTTAATTTCAAGCATAGCTCCTCCTAAATTTCAACATATAACCCTTAATAATAACAAATGACATATATTTATTAGAACCCCTTTCAGGTGTGTATTCCAAGAGATATGACTAATATTTAAAGTTCTTGTTTGCTCTGTAATTAAGATTTATTTGACTAAATCCAGATAGTAATAAGGCGGGGCAACTATATATATATACCTATTCAATTTTTTCGCTCCACAATTTGGACAGAAAGTCATGATTTCCAGGTTGTCACTACAAAAGAGGTATTACATAAGTTTCATGATTGTTCACGCCATTTTTTTAAACTTTAAACTATGTAAATACGTAGCAGTAAGCAGTTTTAATGTGTTATATACCATTAAACAAATAGGATAATACGAGTATAGCTAAATCAAATGAAGTTCGTGTGAATCAGTTACAATAATAAGCACTAACTACAGGACATATGGTTTTACCTACTATTCCTAACTTATTACAAGAGTCAGGTGTTCAGCGTGAATTTCACGGTAAGCAAATTGACAGTTTATCCATCGCGTACTTTTTCGTTGTTATGACAAAAGTGGCAACTCCGAAACGTGCTTCCCGACACTATGGATTTGTTGTACACAATATTACAAGTCATATCTGCCTTGTCGCAAGTTACACAGTTCTTATCAAAAAAATTGAAACGGCTTCCAGTAAAAGTAAGTAATTTGTTTTCTTTTGAACTGTCTTTAAGACACTGCATATTTGCATCACTGACAGATACGGGCGCGTACATACCCAAATGAATTTTACACCGCGGACAGGTGGCCACCGTCCATGAAAACCCCGGGAACCAGGAAAAGTGTTTATCTGCCGGCCAGTGCGGGTTAACGTCAGCTTTTCTGAATGTAATCACTTCAAACTGGTGTCCGTCGGGGTTCTCAAAAAGCTGGATGTTAACTCTTCGGCCTCCGACCAACGTATCGTTGCGACTAGCAAGCGCCAGGCGGCTGGGAACGAAGTGAACGTCTGTCCCGTGAGCCAGCTCGTGTCCGCACGCTCTGCACAATATTAGGCTGACTGGGCTGGTTCCCCGCTCCTCTGCCGCGGCAGCACATGCTTCGCCGTGCTGGTGCGCATCGGGGTAAAAAAGTAGCATGAAGGAAATATAGTGCGTTATTAACCTCACCAGCTGCTTTGAGCACAACCGCAAGCCCCGCTTGCATGCCATTGCTGCCTCGCACGCACTAGTTTGTTTGCTAAGGCTAACAGCTAATTTGTGATTAGCTGTTAGCTCCTAGCAGCTTTGTTTTTAGCGTAGGTGGTGCATAGACCGACCGTCAAAGAGTGTTGTTTGGCTATCAGGGTAACTAAACGTAGTACATTAGATTCACCACTTAAGTATTTTAATTTGGTCGAGAAGTAGTCATTTTAAGTTTTACTTCACTTCTATATGATGTTTCGTGCCCTTAAAAGGTAATTGGCTAATAAAGTGTGCATTAGCTTGTCCACAAGGCTAATTCATGTTCGGAAGTATCATGAAAGGAAACAGGAAATATAGTATCAACCATTTCTTATAGTTCAAACTGCGCATATAACAGTGAGTAAGAAGTATTAAATAGTTATTTATTTTTGCTGTAGCTATTAATAAGAAAGGGTTTAATTAGATTTAAAATTTTCATTCGAAAAAAAGCCTTATGCATATTTAAGATCGCCCTGTAAATGTTTTTAACAGTGGGTTAAACATCACCCATTTAATTCTCAGTGGTTTCCACGGGCAACGCTTGTCGAGAAGTCGCCTCCACCAATCACGGAAGGAGATATTGCAAATGAGCCAATCAGTTTAGTCGTCGTTTGTTGAGCCAAACAACCGTCCGCTCGTGAGACAAAAGTCGAGATTTATCTACATTATCCACACATACTTAATGAACCACTTCTTAGTTAATATCTGTCTGATGGCCTGATTGTTGCCGTAACGACTAGAGAGAATGAAAACGCGGGATTCGTCGCCGCCGCCGGTTCATGTACATGTACCGGAGACCACGCCAGTGCATGTTCATATGAGGATAAGTCCCAGCAGGACCCCACAGGTAATTTTACTTCCACTTAACCCACATGGCATTTCCAAAGGCTTTAAAAAAAAAAAAGATTTTTTAAAATACTTTTACGCCGCGGTCAAAGTATAAACATTCCAAAAGCATTGCATGTTTTTTTTGTTCTGTGGGTTTACCTTGTATTTTTCCCTTTTAACACACTTTTTTTTAAAGACTGTTTTTTTTAAGCTGTGTATTGTCTTTTGAATCCCATCTTTCTTCTGCAGAACAGGACAAATGATGCTCAGGTGATGGGAAATGGAGGGAAGCCAAAGGTGCGGACACCCTGGATCCCTCCAGGAAGACTATCCTGCCGAAGAGATTTGGGCTCATACCAGTGTCAGGTCTCTCTACAGTTTTTATCTCTTACAGCAGTGCCTTCATCCAAAACTTATAAATATGGTGGCAAATGAATACAACTGGGAACTTGAAGCATTAATCTCAGGGATTTACCTCTCTAACAGGACAGACAGGTTTGCTCCAATTCTGAAAGTGGTCAAACAAAGATTACAAACAACACAGAATTTAAACACTAAGAAATAAGGATCTCATTTCATGACTTGTTTACCAAGGGCTAAAGTTAAGTGCTCTCCACTCAGAGCTGTCAAAAAAACTTCAAGTAATATGCTGTTGTTCTTTTTAAACAGCAACATGTAGAGATGCAATTTAACTTTTTTTGTATGCCGTGTTGTAATTTTTTATTTAAATCATTTATTTGAAACTATTCAATTCTAGTCAAAGCTTTTTGTGTATTCACTAAATGTTTGTCTTGTTGTTTGTGTCTCATGATCAGAAAAGCAGAGTCCATCATCCATCAGAAAATGAAATCAGACTTCAGCAGGATGCAGAGGAGCAGGGAGAGGACCGGACTGCAGTTTTCAAAAACCTTAGTGTTCTGCTCAAAGAGAAGGACAGCATTCGTCGTTCAAAGAAGTATAAGCCTCTTTAGATGTCATAAAATTGCAAACTCATTCTAACGCTATTAATGTTTAAAAAAAGTACGGTCTTGTACTCTTATTTTACTGGGGAAACATTATTTTCTTTTATAATAATTGTCTTCTCTTGCTGGACATATCAAAATATAGACAATGAGACAGTCCATTTAGATAGTTTAATTTTTTTTTTCTTACCAGTTCCTGTAAAATGGAAAAGCGGGGTCTTGTTTGAATATTATTCAAATTACATTTTTGGTGTGGATGAGAGGCCTTAATCTGACAATATAATCAGCAAAGATGCAGGCCTATGACAGATACTTCCCATGTGATAGCAGCTGTATACACATCAAGGTTAGATATTTTGTCTTCTTACAGGTTGGATTCAAAGGGTCAACCCAGAGACACAGACATGCTCCTAAGAACGCTTGTAGAAGCAGAAATCGATGGCGTTGCAGTAACTAATCAACTAACAGCCCTAAAGGAAACTATTGACAGCTTCGCTAAGGTAAACTTGGCATCACATGATCATTTTGATCATTTTAGTGTACAGCTGGTCAAGAGGATGAGGATTTATTTTGGCAAATTTTAATACTGTTATTTGTTTTTAGGATAAGCGGTTGTCAAAATTGCATGCAGCTTCACTGGGACATCAACAGGAGTTATTATTAGAGAAGATAGTGATGTTTGACCACACCAACCACAGCCTCCGAGAGCTCCTTAGAGAGTGGAGTGAATATGAGGTACAGAAAAAAAAATTAGAATAAAACTCAAGGAGATCAAGTGTCAACATGTAGTTATTCTCTCTGACTGTCATTTTTATGTTGGGTTGCCAATTTCCAGAGAGAATCATTAATGTGGATAGAACAGAAAGATGCCTTAAAGAAGAGAGTGGCTGACAGTGAAGCAGAGAACGTTGTAAGTACTTTACGCCTGGTTGTATGCAGCATTCGTTCATCTTAGGAGATTTGTCTTGTTTTTCAATTTCTTTCTCTTTTTCTGTCTTCTTTCTCTTGCAGCGTCTTTTGGCAAAACTCACCAACAAGGAGAAAGAGGCACTTAAGCATGCTGAACATTTGGACTTTGAAAAGGTTTGAATTACCGCCCTAGTTGATATAAGTAAGAAGTTTACACTACAAAAGAGATGTTCTATGATACACACGCACTGCTTACACAACTAGTGTGGCTCAACCATGATACTACCATATACACCTTCAAATTTAAGGTGTTAAACAGAAACTGCTCTTCACCCCGTGCTCTCCTTGGTCATGGCAGGACAAAGCAAAGACAACAGAGGAGCTTTCAAGAATTCTGCAGTCAACTCACGAACATCTGGAATCTGAGCTGAACAGAACAGAAGCTGAAAAGGCCCGTCTGGCTGCTCATAATCAGGTCTTTGAACATGATCTACAGTAAGATACACACACACACATGCTTAAAGAGTCAGATGTGGACAAGTAGTTTTCATCTGACGGGCAAACTGTTAGTGTGAGAGGAAATGGCCAATGTCCCAACATATTCTAAACCTTCAGTCTTTTGCTAACAGCTGGCCAATCAATGTTCCATACAGTGTTACATGCGGCCTCCTTAACTTTCCTGATTGGTAAACAGTTACTCTCTGAAGTCTTGAAAGGAGGCTGTGAGATGTTTGTAGCTGTGTGTGGAGGACAGCAGTTGCAAGTCAGCTTAACCGGAATTCATGAAAACTTCTTAAACACCTCTTGCTGGATTATTCAGAGTTTGTTCACAACATGGCATCGCATCACTGAAAAGTAATATGAAAAAACAGGCTATCACAGGAGATTTCAACGATAAGAGAGAGTGTTATGAAATGGGCCAGCCAACCAAGGTTTTTGATAATTATGCATTTTTACTATTTTATCAATGACAAATATCTCTGTCTTTTAGCATTTAACTGCAAGAAATTTTGTTACATCCAAAGCTTAGATAGATCTGAGTATCATCTGTATATAAATGGAAACGTATATTATAACAATGTATAATGTGGCCCAGAGGGAGCATGTAGGTAGAGATACCTTAAGGCTCCCCATGTAGAATATGAACTGCTGATTTTAAAGATCTATTGAGTAAAGAGTGAAAGAAATTTTTCCACACATCTCAGAGGTGGCATCCAGTATGTGGCCAAGGGGGAATCAGTGAGATGTATTATTGAACATCAGTCCTGAAGTGATTTCATCTAAGATGGTGGGAAAAAAATAGCATAATTATCCCACAGTTCATTTACTGAACAGGCAGGAGAAAGAGCAACTAGTTTAGAAGTTTAATGCAGCAATGGATGAGTTAAAAATTCCAGATTTAGTTCAAAACATGAGCCGTTGGTTGCCAGAAATATTGGCCTCTCCTGAGTTAGCATATCAAGCAATCTAGTGATGATTGTGTTTGACTTCTAACCCTGCAGAGAGTGTGTTTATCTAAAAAGATACATGGTTCCCAGAATACTCTACTTTATGAACATTTGACTTGAGACATTTAAATCAAGTGGAACTAGATCAGAAGATTATGCAGTGGGATTGCACCAGTAAATTATATCATAAAGACACAGATGAAGCTATGCCAGTTGTTGCTATTTGTTGCTCATGTATAGTGCCACCTGGTCTACTAGGATATAAAAAGATGTGGATGATCCAGAACCTTACTTGAGCCTCTGAAATGGGCTTTTCTTTAATTTATTACTCGTCAGAAAAGCTTAATAAGGGCCTTCATTATGACACATTTAATCTCATTAAATGTATCTTTTTTTCTCTGTGTGTGGAGAAGAGGATGCAGCAGAGCCTCGAGAAGCAGCAAAAGGAGCTGCAGGCTCTGGAAGAGGAGCTGAAGACTCTAAGGCAGCGGCAAGAGGAGGAACAAGAGGAACAAGGGCGGCATGACCAAGAGGTGTTGGCCTTGCTGACTCAGCAGGCTGAGCGGACTGAAGAATCTGCCAGACAGCTAGCAATAAAACTGCAGGAGAAGGTATGTATTCAGGGGATCCGAACATCACAGAGAGTCAGAGTGATGAGCAGAAATGCACCATGTAACTAAGAGGTTCAAAACGCATAAGAAATACAACAACTTGTCTTTAATATAAACCAAGTCTCAGAATGAACTGAAGACCTCTCTGTGGCTTACCCTGAATGCAAATGAGTTTTTGTCACTGGCGGCGGTGTCTCATCTGATGGCAGGGTTTTATGCAAATCAAGTTTAAAGGAAGTTCATTCAGACTTTGGTTCCGTAGGAATCTACCAGTTAAACACACAGACCCCAGACTCTCAGGCTGCTGTAGCCTCTTTTTATTTTAAAATATCATGAGTTTTTACAATACAGACGTGTTGTGCAAAAGAACATCTTCTCACCTGTTGAGTTTGTTTGACTTAATTGTAAATCTTGTCTTGCAGCCCTTTCCTCCTTTCATCAAGAGTCTCAACAAAATTATCAAATGTTTTTCTGTGTGAAATAACTTGAAGGCTCACACATGAAAAGCCTTTTTGCATTTTTGCAGTAAAGAATGGACAACATGTGTATTTTGTTTAAGGAAACCCAGCTGGCTCAAGCTCTGTCCACCTCCAGTGACTGGTGCCTCCGACACTCAAAAGAAGCAGCTGCTAAAGGACAGCTGGAAGAGGAGATGTCTGCCCTCAAATTGTGAGTGCACATTATGAGTACATGGGAGACATGCTCGTAGTTTGTTACGTTACCACTATTTGAGAGTATGTCTCTATTTACAGACAGAAATGATCAAGCAGTCATATAAAAATCTTACTTATTCCTGTTGACATTTTCATATAAAATTTTTATTCCACAGGCAGAATTTATGTCAGCAGTTCATGTGCAGCAGATATTGATTTAAGTCTGAGTAGAACTGATCTGCCATATTGTCACAAATTATTCCCTAAACATTTGAATATTAAAACTGTGATTTTTAAAGAAATAGCTTGCACTGGAGCCTCTGCACCAGTTTATCGTCTAGTGAAAATAAAATGTGTAAAAGATTTTATGATTTTTAGAAAGATTTGCAAATGAAGGCAAGACTCTAAAAAATAGTTTCAAAACTAATATAATAACATGCTGAACGTACAGTAGTGACATTATTTATTTATGAAATGTATGTATGCAACAAAATGACATACATATCTATGACTATAGTTCACAGAAAATTAACAATTAGACAAAGGAAAAGTCATTCAGTGGTTGTGACTCAGTGGTAATTATAGGGACAGTAATGACAACGTCACTCAAGCTTTATATGCTGCTTCCATCACAGGCAGGTGACTGAGCTGAACTCTCAGCTTCAGTCAGCAGAGGAGAGGAGTCGGGTCGAGAAGGAGGAGCTCAGGGATCAGCTTGATCATCTCAGTGCTGAAAATGCCTCTACCAAGCTGGACAACCAAAAACTGAAGGTACCATCAGATTATGATAAACAATATTTCCTACAACTTCAAATCAGTTTCATAAATTTTTCTTTAAAGATAAAACCTGTTTTTAAACCAGATGTGGGTATTTATGGAATAAAAGTGTTCTCTGTAATGACAGTTGAGTGTACATCATAGAATTTATTTAACTTGAATTATTTTGCAGCTTTTTACATGAAATATTCATAACAGAAAATTACCCTAACCATAGCTTACAACTGACAGCTTCTTTCACAGTTAAATATTTTTTGGTGGAATAATGCGAATGTATTGAAGCGGCATTTATCCTAAACAAACATTCTAAATAGGCTCAGTTGATGTCATCTGAAGAGAAGCACCGTGGTCTGCAGTCTGAAGCCCGTCATCTGAAATCATCAATCAGAAAGTATGAAAACCTGGTGGAAAAATATAAGAAGAAGGTACAGACACACTGTCAGTGACACCACCTCACTTTTCACACTCACACCTGCAAACACATGACAAGTTACTTTCAGCACAAGCCACTTGTTCGAGCTGTGCAAAGCTAGCTGATTGAAAAGATAAATGGGGAAAACATATGTTCTGTTCTTCTGACAGTCTCCTTATTGAAACACTTTAGATATCAGAAAGTGCTAAAGTTTACTGTGTCTTCTGTGCCATAATGACAACATGCTTCTCTGTGCAGGTCCAGCAGGCTCGTCTGGAATCAGAGGAGTGCTGCCTGAAGCTGGAGATGACACAGAAGGAGGCACTGGAGGTGAAGGTGGGTCTGGAGATGGAGAAGGAGCAAGTGAGGAAAGAGCTGCTGAGCCGGCTCAGAGAGCTGGAGATGCTGCCTGACAAACTGAGGAGGACAGAGCAGCAGCTCAGAGACGCACAACAGGAGGCCAACGTCCACGAGAGGAGGAACATGGAGCAAAACTCTGCCCTCCTTGAAGTCAGACACAAGGTACCTTCCTAGAAATGTTTCTCATCCTATTTTTTTTACTTTTTTTTGGCTGATTAAGCAGTAAGAAATCATGTTATAGAGTTTGTTTGTAATATCTAAGGAGTTCTGCAGAAGAAAAGAAACTAACTAAAAAGTCAAAATTCTTAGGGTATTTTGCCTTAGTTTGAAAGCCGGCAGTATAGATGGAATGACATAGGGGCTGGCTTGCCATAAAGGTTTACTGAGGTGCATTTTCTACCACTGCCATCTATTTTGACACCATGTCCCTCTGCAGGTGGAACAGCAAGGAACACAGCTGGAGAAATTTCAACAGAGGAACCTGCTGCTGCAGGAAGAGAATAACCTTCTTAAAGAGAAAATTCAAAACTTGGAGAGGTATAGACTCTTGGAAAACTACCTTCTTATGAACAAGTACATGCTTTTATATTATAAAGACACAGGCATATTGGAAAACACATATATACAACCTGAAACTTTTTATTTTATGTGTTGATTGTTGTAGAAAGCTGGAGGACATGAAGGTGGAAAGCAAAGGGATGTCTCAGGCTCTCTACTTAAATGAAACCAATTTGCAGAATATTCAACAGCAGCTGGAGGAGAAGAGCCGTGAGTGCAGCATCCTGTCCAGACAGCTGCAAGAAGCTCTGGAAGATTCACAGAGACAGGTGTGAAACTAAACATACATTATATATCCTTTACTTGTACATCTGTGTCCACAGACACTGACGATATGTCCATCCTAGCTTAAAGCAGCTTCTATCATAGCGCCAGCAAACCCTGAAATCAGGCTTTTGTAAGTATGTAATATCAGAGATGTGTTGTTATTTGTGGCATGTTTAAGAATTGTGGAAGTCAAAATTAGGATACTAACAAAAGTAATATTTAGACAGGCTGTGAACTAAATTTGCACTGGTTTTAGTGTTTTAGTGTGTCATATTGTGAAAAAAAGGCATCAGTTGATGTATTTGATGGAGTGCAGTAACCAGACTGTTGATCTAATTCTAAATGAGCTGATATTAAGCAATGAAAGTACATGCAACAGAACAGAAGCAGAGTTTTGAACCACCAGTTCCCAAAAGTTTTACACATACACCCGACAAAAATCTAAAGGTGTTTCAATACCATTTTTCTATCCAGATTGCAATCTGATATGCATTAAATATACCTATATGTTATTTTTGTCTAACAGGTGTGTACTCCTAACCCTCTATGGGTGTTATATTATGGAAATATGATGGAAGTTCATTGATATTGGCTTCTTGTGCACTAAAACATATTTTATGTTGCTGACAGGTGTACAGGACACTGCTGGGAAGTAGAAGGGTCCTGTTTTTAATCAATGAATTACATGGTGTTAAATTGGTGCATGGTTTCTTGTACTTACTGATAACCAGTCCACTAGTGTTTGGGCTGTATCAGAGCATTTCCAATACTTATAACAGTATCTTAACAACATCAACATTTCCTTCTCTGTTACTCTTTCTATAACTTTTCATTGAAACTCTAAAATGAGAAGTACAGTCTAAAGTGCCAACCCAGAAGGCCACAAAAATTCTAGTAATTTCTGTACTGTACGTACCATACATCAAATATTTTAACTATAAATATTTATTTTACATGCTTTACTTGTCCAAAATGTTTTCTAAAAAGCCCTCAATCATTTACTTTTGTAAAATTTCTTAACTTTGCTCTTTTCTTTTAGTTCCTCATCCTAGTGTAACAGTGGAGCACCGGTTCTGTTAGTAGAGATATATTGCCATCTATTGGTCTGCCCAAACATGTCATGGAGGTTGTGGTCTTGTGTTTCATGTTCTATTGCTTAAAGACTATGGACAAAGTTTTTCATTAAGAATCAGTATCAGCCACCATTTGCAAAAAAGGATGACAGGACTGAGATGTCAAACAAAAAACTGCCTCTTTTTTGATGGAAGAGGTGAGAATTAGTCATCTCCAACATTTGTTGTTATATGCTTTCAGAATGATGAAAACAGTTTGAGAAGAATTAGTTAGAAGAATATCTAATTGGTGCAACATGGTTTTTATCTGGGCAACTATCATTTTTTCCCAATTGATGTACAGTGTTTTTTACTTTCTGTTATCTCACTTTTTTGAAAGAGTGCAAAAAGTTGTTGTGAATTTGAAAAACAATAGGATCTCTCCACTGGAGCATAAACCCTGAGTGCCCCCTGGATTTTGGCTAAGCCCTGGATGCGAACAAAGTCTCTGCCCTCTTTTGTCCAAAATTTTGCTCACATGCCTATTACTGTTGAATATTTGATTTTTTTGAGTTATTATTAGAATGCTGCAAGCCATGTAAGCATAGTAAAGAAAACTCAAGCTCAACTTTTGTTGTCCATTCTGGCCTGCAGGTGGAGAGCAGCATGCAGAGGGTTTTGGCCAAAGAGAGAGTGTCTCAGTCGAAAGCTCTGGACCTGCAGAGCCAGCTGAGCATAGCCAAGACAGAGCAGAGTCAGCTACAGAGAAGCAAGGAGGAGGTATGTCAGTGTGTCCCTCATAAACACCTCTTCTCAACAGTCCTAGAATTCAATAAAGTACCTTTACCAAACTAGTGTATATAAGTGCAATTTTGAGTTACTTGTAGTGGCAGTTGTAGTTGTTAATTTTCATGTTAAGATTTTACTTGGAAAACATATGATCAATGTGAAACACTGTACTACACAACAATGTGTCAAATAGTTATAATTATAATTAGCTCTAACCTAACAACATAAAAAAGCCTATGTTGAATTTTGTATTTTTCTCTCAGATGGAGCGTCGTTTCCAAAGTCAACTGCAGAACATGAAGGACAGACTGGAGCAGTCAGACTCTACAAACCGCAGTCTGCAGAACTACGTTCATTTTCTCAAAACCTCATATGGAAACGTGTTTGGTGACTCTTTCCTTACCAGCTGAATACAACACTCTCCAACCTGAGCAGCATCCGTTCATTCCAGAGGCATTGTAGTGCACCTAAATGACATTTTTGACTGTTTGACTATAGACTTTTTAACTTTTTACCTGAGCCTTTTATGCTTTATATGAAATTTATAAAACCCTTTTGATGAGATGCTAACATATTTATTGGCTACAGTGTATTTATGTTCTCTGGAATAAATTACTTACTTTACAGACTTGATTCTGATGGCACAATGTTTCTCATGTTCTTTACAATCTTCCATCTTTCATAAATGTGAATTTGAAGACTCACCTTTGAGCAAATTTGTTTTTTTTCTCTGTCAGGACAAAAACACTCCAGGTTTAATTCTCCTAAAATATATTTGCTATTTTACAGCTGAAGTAAAGTCCAATATTTTATTTCTGTAGAAATTGGAAATTCCCTGATATAGACCTCAACTCTTATGAAGAAATACCTAAAAATAGTCTTTCATGTAACATATGCCTAACCGTGTTTAGAACTAATAAATCAATAAAAGTTTGCTCATTCACAAACATAAAAACCCAAATGCTATACAAAATATGGTTTTTCATACATTACTCAGTTATGCTCTTTAACTCAGTGTGTGTGTGTATATATATATATATATATATATATATATATATATATATATATATAGA
>JAPZDZ010000022.1:7567853-7585884 GCA_029783805.1 Acanthurus tennentii
TCCCATGCCAGTTTATGATGTTTCCAGTCAGGATGCTTTCAATTGCCCCTTTGTAAAAGTTAACAAGAACTTGGCATAGGAATTTAGAAAATACTTTTATGTGTATTGCTTAAATCACATTTACAGCCAATACTAACTCTGTTACAGTGAGCCGTGCTTGCTTTGCATCATTATTAGCCTAAATTTTATCTGATGCTTAAATAAAAACTACAACACAAAACTCAATTTTTAATTTTTATTTTAACCTTTTTACAACTATGCACATTAAGTTGAAATGGATTTGCAGTTTGCATAATAAATATATCAAACTGGCAGCTCAACAGTTCTTCGCATTTTATTTTAATTTAATTTAACCCAAAGAGACCACCAGCAGATGTGATTATTGATTCCTCACTGCCAGACTGATCCTGCAACAGTTACACAGAGAAATACAGATACAACAGCAGAGATAATGTTATCTCATGGTATCTGTGACAAGTTTACCCACAAAGATCTGAACATTGGAGAAAATCAAAATTAGTTATTTCAAGTCAGCTTTTAAAATCAGCTTACATTACAAATGAACTGAACACTGTGAAAATCAATTCGACCCAATTCACATTTTTGTCATTTAAGTGATGCGTACTTGACCTCCAATTATTTAGTTTTTCAATTTTTTTTCTTTTTTAGAGTCAAAAAAGGTTGAGAGCAAACAATACATATTTATGAGAGACAGCGGGAAAAAATTGGAACAATATCTGAAGAAATCAACAGATTTGTAAATTTCTTCCCATAAATACAATAATCTTGGGAGTCCTTGATGAAGACACAATCTTTGGTTGAAAACCACTGAGGCTGACCATTTTAATGAGCTTTTTAAAAAGAAACAAAAAAGAAACTTCTGTATGTGATGGTCTTGCAGCTCCCAAATTACACCTTTTTGGTTTTGATGAGGACCAGAAAATATCTTTTAGGCCTCTGTGACACTTATTTAAGCCCTGGACTCTTTTCCCAGACATTTAAAAGACCTGCATGGAAACTTTGTTGGCTTTCTGACTCTAATAAAAAGATCAACAAGACGCATTTCTATCTCCCAAGAATGTGAAAATATGACTGGGCCATGTCGGTCAAGTATGTTTTAATATCAGTACAACAGAATGTTTTATTGGTAAAGATGCAATCAGCAAAGTTCACCAGTAGAGGTGAGTAAAATACCCTTAAAAGAACAGAGGAATTGATGATTCCGTCACAAGCAGCTTGGTCAATAAATGAAAACATTGGATATCTGGCAACAGTATTTGATGTGTGTTATCTCTTTACCTACATAAATGTCTGCAGTTAACTCATTCATACAAATCAACCGGTTTTGGATTCATAAACATCTAGCAGGAAATCAATCAGGACAGTTCGCAAACAGATTTCCACAATCAAAGCAGCACTTATTGCTTCCTGATGCTGCTCACTGTCTTTCTGGCAATTTACCCTTCAGTCTTTTTGAAGCTGGAAGCACTCGGTGCTCTGTGCTCTGTGCACTGTGGTCTCCTTCACCTGTTTGAATCTCTTCAGCTTCAGTATCGGCCCTCGTGGTTGAGCGTTGCGCTCTCCATGCGTCTGTACCAGTGTTTGACCTTGGTGTTCTCCATCATGTCGTCAAACGCCTGCAGGCCCTCCATCACTCTGAGGACGCCAAACACCGCCTGTGGACGGAGGAAAACAGACGAAAAGTTGACCCCAAAATTAATCTGTGGACACTTGCACAGCTTGCAATATTCTTTTCATTATTAAGAAAGAAAATTAAACTGTTATATAGATGGAAAATAGAGAAACAAATTTGCTGTTAAATTCTTATTACTAGCAGGTTGTTAAAAAAAACTCAAAAACCACCAGTTTGTAATGTTCCATAGGTAAGGTGTGTTAGTGCCCATGGCATGTGAACACATTCTGTTTTAGTATGTTTACCTATTTTACACATAATATAGTAAACTGTATTGTGTTGATTTTGGATGTTTTACTTGCATGTCAGGGAAATTACTAAACTCATTAGCATTCATCACTGGGGGACCAAGTTTCCAGGACCACAATTAGTTAAGTTTCATCCTACAGTCATCAGGATATTTGACTCCAGACCAAGGAGCAAGTCCTGTTGGGAGAGGAACAGGTGTGTTTCCTCACCAGGTCAGCCAGGTTGGGTTGATCTCCACCCATGAACTTCCTCTTCTTGCCGATGGCTGCCACCCAGTCATTGACTGCTTTGTAAAGATCCTTTCTGACATCGTCCTGCAGGTTGTGTCTGTTGTTTCAAGAAAGGGAAAAAAACACAATCAAACACTGACTTGAAAAAAATCCTAACACCACAAGCAACTATCAGAAACATTTCCTTAACACACAGTTGTGTGTGTGATAATTGAACTGGACTTAGTCTAGACTGAAGATCTTTATAAGATATTTCTCCTGTGCAACTCACCGGGCTTTCAGCCTTTTCGAGATGAGAAACATGGCCACAGCGCCAACATATTTAGCAAAGAAACCTTCAAAAGTGCCAAACTTGCCCTCGCGTACAATGTAATCAAAGGAGGCCAGGGCCTCACCGCTAGTTCGGTACACATTGGGAGATATAAGATGCACGAGCCAGTCATCGGCCCACTGACGCCACTTCATCTCCTCTCTGAAAACAGGAAAAGACACACTGAGTACAAAGCACAGCATAATAGCAGCAAAACCTTTATGTCATTTATTTAATTAAACTATTGATCATTGTGGCTAAGTAGTCTAACCAGTTGTGGACGAAACACGATTTTTTGGGACTGACATCACTTTAATGAGACACTGGTTGTAGATCTTTAACAATTATTTATTAAAGGCAAAAGGTTCTCCACGTTTAGTTCAGCTGCTTCAGCTTTTGAATAATGAAAATAAAGTGTTCCGTAATAGTGCTATTAAATAATTTCATATTATTTCCACTGGAAGACAGCCAAGGTACACAAGGTACAGCCCTTCAAACTAAGTGTATGCTGATGGTTCTGTGATTGTTATGGCTTGTGGTTTATGTGTGAGCAGCAGGTCTGCACTAACTTCTGCATTCCTTTCTCAGGGTAAGTCTCCAAAGTCTCGGCTTCACTCAGCATCAACCAGTACTTGTTGTTGTACTCTGTCACCTCCTTCCCACTGTCGTTCACTGACTTCATCTCTGGGTAGCAGCGAAGGATGTCAGACACATTTTTGTCTCTGGATGACCAAGGTTCACATGTAGGGTCAGTGCATCAAAAATCATAAATATACAAAAATTAATTTAAGCTATTGTGTCATTGTTTTCTGTTTGTCAGAAAACAATGAAAAATGGTTGTTATAATTTCCCACAGTCCAGAGGGATATCTTTAAAAGTCTTGTTTAGTCTGACCAACAGTCCCAATCCAAATGTTAATAGTCCTCTATCTCATATGACAGTTAAAACACATAAAATGCTTTTATTCAAGGAGCCTGAAACAGATTGTTTTTAATATTTAAGCAATACATATTCCAAATTTTGTTAGTTTTGAAAAATAAAAAACAGTAGCAAATTCATTTTCTGGCATAATGTCTGAAATCCCATAGAGAAAATTTAGCAAAACACTACTAAATAAAACCTAAACCTAAACCTATGGACTTACCTGTTAATTAAATATGTCTTGAGGCAGCTGATGATGACAGATGAGTCATTCAGTTGCTGCAAATGAGAAACAAGAGAGAGAAAAGACAAAAAGACATGAAGGTTTTTTATGCACATTCACTCTAATACGAACCTATTCCATTTCTGAATTACAACAGGACAAAGTGTTCCTTACAAACTAGAAATGGCTTGAAGTAGAGCTCTGATGTTATCTACTATATTTGATTCCCTAATTAAAATTGTTGAAAAGGTTTTTACTTAAATTTCAACTGGGTTTGACATGTTAACACTGGTTTTGAGGTAGAAAGATGTGTTGTTTTAAGTTAGTTTGAGATTACTTCACAGAAGTCCTTAAATTGAGAATGTGCCAGATTAAGGTAAAATAATATCCAAAATGCAAATGATTTCATTTTTTAACTTCTGTGTGACATTAAAAGGACTGTAAGGTGGAAAACATTTACAGATTCAGATACATTTACAGCTACAGATCAAGTGATTTCATCCTGTGATTTGATCATCTTACCACATCGCTATCCACCATCAGGATGGGTACTTTTCTGTAGATCGACCACTTGATCTCCTGCCTCATCACCGGGTTCACTTCCACAATCTCATATGGCAGCCCGTGGTAGTCCAGAAATGCTCGCACTTTGCTACAAAAGGGGCAGGTCTTGTACTGGTACAAAATCAACTTCAGACCTCCCTCTGAAACCTGGAACAAAGTGGCCGAGTACGAAGGATCAACCATCATGGGTGACCTAATAAAGGCTGATTCTATGTACAATAATTTCTAGTGTTTTGAAGAATATGAGAACATCCAAGTATTCGGCCCATGGGTAACTGATAACCATGTCCAGATCTATGGATGTTAACATGCTGTCATAACAGCAAGAGGCACAGGTGTTTGTAAACTGTCACAGTTTACGGTTTTAAATTTTAGTCCACAGAGTATTTATTCAGGAACAGATACATGAATCCAGAACTTAAATAATGAGAATTTGGACACACAGAGTCACTGTGCAAGGAATGACAGCAAAGGACTTTAATACTGCAAAAGTCACCTTAAGATCCTCATTAGTTAAGCTGATACTGTGCCTAAATGATGCCTTTGCCCATATAAATTTGCAATTAATCAAATTATCAAAAAATCAACAGACACACAGTGCATATATGGTCTTTAGTGTGGTAATCGAACCCCTATGATGATATCAAAATACATCTTCTTGTTCCATTTTTTTTAAACTAGGGCTACATGATACTATACTACTTTAAACAATTTAAACAAAAACAACATTGATTCAAGATGTGCTGATCAACATAGTGTACTGACATATTGATGATGACAAATGCTACAGTAACACCTGCAGATGATAAGCAGCTCCACCCAGGTTCAAAACAGACAGTGAATATATAGTTAAAGTCTAGCACTAAAACTTCCTCAATAAATATGCAAAGGTATTAGCTGCAAAATGTACTCAAAATACCAGAAGTAGATGTACTCATTGTGCAGAATGATTCTTTTTCAGAATAAGACATTTATCTGAACTGTGGCTATTATTGCATTCAAGTGTATGCGCCACTTAAGTTTGCAGCTGTGATATATTTTGAGCCAAAATGAATTACCTCGTACACACTACTGAATTATTTAATGTATGTCACACATGCATTCATGATGCCTTGTATTATATCAAGTGTAGAGCAACAGAAATATAGAGGAGCATTAAATGGAAATAGTCGATTTAAGAACAAGTACCCTCAAAACTGTCCTCAAGACCTAAGTATTTATACTCAGCTCCATCACTGTATATGGGTGACCCTGCCAGTAGATATATTAAGTTAGGTAACTGCTGCATATGGAAAGCTGCCACCGGAGATCAGCTGTACATCTTGTACCATACTGAGTGTGCAGCCTCGTTACCGACACCGGGACACTGGGCACTCACCTTGGACTCCTCCTCGGCCAGGTGTTGCTGGACGGTGAACTTCACAGTCTGGTACAAACCCAGACCTCCACCGAGCAGAAAGGCACAGCCCAGCACCCTGCCACCTCCTCTCCACAGAGAGCAGAGCAGTTTGGAGCGGACACCGGTCCCGTTGGTACCATACGCCCTCCTGAACACGTGCGCGCTCACATTTCCCATTAGGTAGGAAATGGTACCGGACCGACGGCCGACTGGATTCTCCAAAATATTCCAGCCGACCTTACAAAGCATTCTGGTACAGGTGGCCGCCATGTTGGCTTTACATAAAGTCCCAAAATGCACCGCGAGGGAGGAGGCTATATGGTTTTTCTTGCCCTGAGCTGAGCCTGACAGGCTACGTTTTGGCACAAGGGACGGACAAACCCAACATCTGAGACTGCTCAAGGACTAAAACTTCTACAGTCCTAATGGCATAATGGGTACCAGGTCATCTATGCTTGCGCCACTCATTTAATTAATTGCAATCCAACTCAAAATTGCAGTAGACAGGTAATGTGAACTCTTAACTGTGTGAGGTGTATAGAGAATTTAGGCTGTAGCTAGAATCGTTTTTGTAATTTCAAACTATGTTAATTAAGTTGGAGTCTAAAACGTGTCAGTAAATAGTGAAAAGAATGTTCATATATGTTGTTCTGCTAGTCACAATCGAAACCCCAAATCTAACTCATTTAAACACACATTTGAGAAGCTCGAACCCGAGATGTTTGGTCTCTTAGTTTTTTGAATTACAAAAATAATTAATCAATTGTTAAAACTGCTGTTGGTTAAATTCCCTTCCTGACTATGCGATCCATCATTATAATACATCTTGTTCTTCCACCCAAAACTCAAACAGGCTACCCAAAATATCAAGGTAAACCTTACTTGCAATGGTCAGCTATAGCAGCATTGATATTAAAGTTACCATATTGCAGCTGAATTAAAACAACTGACAAAATCACTAAAAAAATCATAACAAAATATATATTTCATGCCTTCTATTAGGTGTTGCTTTATTTTGACCACTGTCAGCTTCATACAGAAATAACCTGGCTGGAAATGTTTTTGTTGTTGTTGTTGTTGTTTTTAATACTCATACTATTTATATTTCAATATTTTTAAAGTACATATATAGTATATACATATAGTATCTTTTATCCCTCAGTACATCTCTTGCTATTAATTTGATTCAGTTTGTGATGGCAGGAGGCGAGTTAACGCCCACTGTTCAGAAATCTTTTATCCATTGCATCTTAATCAGATACCAAACCACAACGAACTCCCACTACTTTATTATATCACTGTTTTTAATTTTATCAAAAATATATAAAATTAACAAGTAGTACTCCTTGTAATCCTTGTATTTGTAATAAATCATGGACGAATAAAATATAAATTTGACACGTAAAACAAAAACATTAAAAAAAACCACAACTTAAGGTCCACAAACAAGTCCCATTACCCCTATGATGTAATCTCCGTTGTCATAGAAATGCTCAGTCGTGACAAAAAGCTAATAAAATAGTTCGTGGACCTACTGCAAGTAATTCTGGGAGTTACACTACTATTACACTACTATTGTTAAACTACTATTATCAAGATCAAGAATTATAATAAGTCTCGTTATTAATGGTAAATTTGAATAGCAACTATCAATTTGTTACGTTTTTTTTTAAAATGGTAAAAAGAGGTTTAAATTGTTAAAAATATATTAGAAAGAGATTATGTAATGTTAAAAAATCGTAAAGAATCAAAGGTATGTGTTAAGTGGAATCAAAATTGAACAGGAGTCTCTTCACGGACGTCTTATTCGCCTCCTTGTAGTTCTACGTGTGGTGCATTCAGGAGCGTTGTTGTTCCGAGATGCTCCTCTCCTCTCCGACCGCAGCAGCAGCCGCAGCCGCGTCTTGTCTTAGTGAAAGCGGAGATTCCCCCTCAGCCAGCAGCATCCATTTAAGCATCAGTGTTACAGTGGTCAAATCGCCACATCTTCCCCGGACTGACCACTCCTCACTGGGATGTCATCGTCGAACAAAGGTGTGGATTTGAGGAACCGATGATAGAAAAGACCTCGCCGTTGTATTTTTTCGAGCGTGACTGGAAGGGAGCGGGGGGGCGATGGATGAAGGCAGGAGAAGACAAATAAAAATTTGATAATCGCTGGGTTTAGCTGGCTAACGCTAGCACGCTAACGTTAGCTAGCCATCAGCTCGCAGTTGGTTGTTTTTTTCCCTACCACGTTCACTGAGAGATGTGGTGTTTTCCTCCATAAATAAACACTCCTTAATGCCTTTTTGAATGATGTCGAGACATGCTGGTGCCAGCGAGGATATTTCTTTTACGGATAAACACCGTAGTTGTCTACTAGCCACCCAGCATTAACGTTTGAAAGCTAACCCCCCTTTTTTTATTCATTTTTTTTCCTCGCTTATCCGTGAAGAACAGGATGCTGGCTGAAGAGGAGTGTGTCTAACGGTGAACCTGAACTCGCATGGATACACACTCCATGAAGGTCATGATACTGAGAGAATGATCATGCTGGAAAAACAGGTGAGAAATTAGCTGAGAGCTTGAAGTCAGGGGGTTCATATTTAAATGCACACCTGAGCTCATTTGCATATTGGTATTTAGGCGTTAATTAGGGCTGTTTCGCAACATGTGTTTTTTAAACTGAGGTGCTTTATGGTGCATTTATGACGGACTTCCTCAGGTGATCTGTACCTTTTCTGGTGATGACCCTGCTGCAAATTTTCCCCGTCATTTTAACATTCCTCCTAGCTCTCTCTGACTGTCACTGCCATGCTGAAAGGCAGCTTCTCTTTCTTTCTCCAAGTGTCTCCCCAGCTGGTATATGTTTTTAGAAAGGCACCCATGTGAAGGCATATAAACCGCGCAGTTTGACATTGAAATGATGCTTTGCCTTACTGGACTGTGACACACAACACGTGCAACATAAAGAAAATTAACAAAATAAAAATTGCCACGACAATGACACCATCGTGAATTATTTTTCTTATCTGCTGTCATCATTGCAATGATGCAACTGTCAGTATTTCTTTGATCTCTCAAGATTAATTATTGATTAAATTGATCAGAAAAATCTGAAAAGAAACCAATGACAGTTTTGAAGTTAGGGCACCAGCCAGCGTGTCTTTTATCATTATTGTTTGTTAACCTGTGCAAAGTCTTGTCTTCAAATTCTTGTTTTCTTCTACCAGCTGTATTTACATAACTCTTCTATACATAAGAAAAAGCGATACAGCAAATCTTCACATTTCAGTATGTTTTTTTAAGGTAGTAGTGTTGACAAATCAAGCTATTTGATAACATTATAACATAACTTTTGGATCTTGACTCTGAACTCTTGGTCAGACAAAACTGTAGATGAAACTTTGGTCTTGCAAAAAGCATAAACACAAAAGCCTACATCCGTCTACAGTTGAACAAATTGTCTTGTTTTTAGATTCAAAGCTTCTATTGGGGTTTTTGAATGAAGCTTTGACTATGTGTCATCATGTTTTATGATGTCATCAAACTACAAGAATGTTTTACATTTGCTGCAAACTATCAAGCAACCTCACAGAGCGTGTGTGTATGTGTGTGTGTGTTTTCAGCCTCTGACTCGACTCAGCTTTCACTCATCAGTTCTTTTAGTAGTTTTTCTCCAGCCATTTCTGTGTCTCCTCTCTTCTTTCCACAAATATGAAGTAAAATCTATTTCACTTCTGGTAGCTAGTAGATGAAAAGGAACTAGCAAAAGTATATGTTGGCACTGTGTTTGGCTCATTGCTGTAACAGATGAGGTGAGGACTAATTCACTTTTTTTCCCTGCTGCTGCTGCGGTCGGAGAGGAGTTTAAGAAATATTCTCTTAAGCTGTCCTTCCACAGGTAGGCTAAAGAACTTCCGATTGGTACAAATCGAAACAGTAGGGTATCACCCTGAACTCTTGTGGCTTTCTTGTTCTTTCACTGCAGCATTTTTAAAAATTTGATGCTAAAATCCTTAAGCCATTCAATTCATTTCTACAAAGAAATATTATAAAAATATGTAAGAAAAAAGGTGTGCAATAATTAGCAAACTCAACCATATTCTTGTACAGCAAGTGCCCACCTCTGTGATAAGTTTTTTTTGCTGCTGCATTTTAAATACTGAAGTCATCCCCCATATGCATATGTCTTGGCTTATCTGGTGGATTCATAAATCAACCAGTCTCCTTGGCTAGTGAGCGAATTAAACTATTTTCAGACACTGATTTTAAAAATGACTAATAAATAAAAATATAGTGTTGTTTTCTAAAAATAAACCAGCTGGTGTGTTGTTGCCTCTTGTGTTCAGCCTCACTAGCTTGAGTATTATTCTCGGCTGCAGACCGGAAGCCCTGGAGGAAATATCCTTTGGTCAGTGGAACTCATAACCTCTCCTGTCCAAGAAATGTTAAGGGGATGGGCAAAAAGGTTTAGGAGGGGTTACTTACTGTTGTTTCCCTCCACAGCAGCATCAGTGATCATAAGCTGACACATCAGTAGTGCATTAGAGCTTTAGAGATGTGAGGTGTGTCTGCTTAGGGTGAGCAGAGGAGATACTGGAGGAGATTTAAAATGATTCTTGTTTTCATCCTGCAGGAAATGCTTAGTCAATTAAGCCATTAGTCACTCAGCAGAAAACTCATCAGTTTCTATTTAGCGTTAAGTATTGATTGATTGTTTTCATTGATTTTCGGGCAGTCCAGGATACCCAGGTTGAGTGAACCAAAAACTTGGATGATCCTGTAGCTGTTAATGTGTTTATATAGTCAGTATGTGTTTTTACAGTATGTACATGCTGAAACATGTTTCAACCTCAACCTCCTCTGACTTTGAAAGGAAGAAGTAGGTTCAGATAATATGAAGATGGATGGATTGTCTTTTTTTGGGGGGGGGTAATTCAAAATTTCCATGTTGTCATTACTACAAGGTCAATACTGAAACAGTTTTTTGACCCCATGTGACTCAGGAATTATTTTTACCTAACACAATATTAAACCTAAAATTATAGGTTTTTTAGATATTGTTATTAATATTGTAAATCGTGGCACTGTCTCCTTTTTCTTACTCTACACACAGCATCTGTTGCATGTCTCTTCCTTCTTTGTAGCTCCTCTTGGGGTTTATCAGTCTTTTCTTACTGAAGTTATTTTTGTGGAGTTTTTAGCATGATTGTATGTAATCATTATAATAATATCAATGTGGCTCTATATGAATATATATAAAATGGAATAAAATTTGTCTATGTTGATGTGTGCTCCATACAGTGAAGGATGTTTTTTTACACATATTAGAAAGCACGTGTAAACCATCACAGATCTTCAAAGTTAAAGCATGAAATATTGAAACTAGAAATGTTCATGCAGGTGAAGTTTTAGTGTTGGTTTACAACTGAAATTTCAAGATTTTAGTTGTAAACCAAAACTTATCAGCACTGCATGGATTATTCGAGCACAACTCAATCCGGAAAATATGATAAATCTGTGTCAGAGGTCACAGCTGAGCTTTCTCTGAGAGGAGGGCAGGATGAGAGAGGCTGCTTCAGGATGTACGGCTTCCCGCTGCTCTCTGTTTAAAGAGTCTATTTAACCCTCAGCACGCACACACTCTCTCACACACATTGCTTGAACCTCACTGTAAACAACCATTCCTTATCCCTTTCTCCCCTCCATGTAAATCCTGTTTCCTCTCACTGGTATTATTGATGTTTATCTTTATTTGAAACATTTATTTGCCTTTTTCTTGCACTATTGTAGGCATCGTAGATAAAGCTGTAAGCTTCTCTGTTGCTCTCACGGCACTCCATTTTCTGCACGGCGCTCCAGAAACCACTCTGCTCTTGAAACTTGACTTCACTCCAAGCATATCTGGCTTCTTTGTCTGATGGAATGTGACAAGAATCAGACATTTTTTCTCCACTTTTTAGTCCCAAGTGTCTTTTCCTTTTTTTGTCCAGAAGCATCAGTTATGTGTGTGTTGTGTGGAGGAAGGGTCTGTCCTTGAAACCTCTTGTCAGAAGCATTCTTGTACTGTTGAGAAGTGTGTGGACAGTGTTGCAAAATGCAGCAGCGGTGTAACATTTCAACTTGTCGCTGAGCGTTTTTATGAGTGTTTCACTGTCAGACTGTGTGCCCTGCTTTTCTTGCTTTCTCCTGAGCTGTTTGTTCAGTCAGCAAACAGCTGTAATTTGTTTTTCAGATCTGCTCTTTAAACCCGACCGTCCATGTTTGAAATTTCTAAGTGACCGGATCAGGTTTGTGTGTGTAGACACTGTAATCATTTGCAGGCGTGTTCATGCTGACTGGAGGCAGGTTTTCCATCCAGAGTCTCTGCAAGCCAGACACACAAAGTCTGGCTGCTGCTCGTTCGAACTTTTTATTGAATATTTCAGTGAGGTCTTTTCCTTATTCAGGATACAAAAACAGACTGTCAGTAGGAGAGGACAGATGAAACCTCTTTGTGTTTGTCCTCTCTGCTCTGAAACCTCAGATTTTAATATAAAAAAATGGGGTGAATCACCTGCAGATGAATTACATTTTACTTTGAGATCAGACTGAAATTTGATCTAAAACATTGGACACTATGTGTTTGTTATTAAATAGACCTAAAAAAAACACCACTTCTATCCCAAACAGCCTACGGATCATATTGTGCCTTTAGAGGATCATGGTGTGTCAGTCATCACACATATGGCTTCAGAGCAAACGTTGTCATTGGGACTGATGTCAGCATCACTGCATGTATTCAGCCTTCTTATTTGTAATAACATGGCAATTTACAGCTAATTGTCAGTGTAATTTTTAAAGCTGTTTTTGTTGGTGTTTTTCACATTGTAAACAGTAGTTTCTCAAACAGCTTTAGTTGTCAGTTTTTTTTGCTATTTTTGTCTGTTGGAGCATTTCATGACACATAAGCTCTTTTTACCAAAGTCTTTTTGTTTTCTGACTTTCAACATGTGACAGGATATCATTAAAGATACTTCTTGCTACTGGAAACTATTTAACAACAGAAATATTAGGCCAAAGTAAATGTTACATGCTTTTTTAATTTGAGTTCAAGTATCTGATTGTTTCTCCCTCAGTGACTGCACTCAGAAACAGAAAAGGGTAATAATACTGGAAGGTAGAACTAACAAACTAATATCTGTGTTGAGGAACTACAAATAATACCAATTCTATACTCATAATGATCGTCAGTGCTTGGATTCTAGATGAATGTAGTCATAATTGTTACCAGGAAGTTTTGGCTTTGATTCTCACCTCCTTACCAAGGGTAGAGTTGATTTTAATACAGCAAAAATATAGAAAAAATATAGAAAAAATGTAGAAACGTGACGATAAATGTCATCAAAACTTAGACTGATTGATTGGTTGGTGGAAATAACGTTCATCTGCAGCTTTATTATGGTTTATTATTTGTTTTTGTTTTTTTTGCAAAAATGGTAAAAGCTCTTGTAACAGGATATTACATGTAAGCATTTAATAGTCTTCTTAAAAGTTTATGAAATCAAGCTCAGTGTATTTGACATGACTATTGGTTGGTCAAAAACACTTTTGAGATATGAACTTTAATTCTAAAATTCATCCAACTTTTTTTGTGCAGCTTACTTATATTTAACTTACTCCAACCAAAGGATTTATACAGTCAGTAACTAACAGATAAATCCCCAAAATGCACATAAATGTGTAAATTAAAATGTTTATTCTGAATGTACATATGTTTGATGTATCATAGCATTATGCTTTGACCTTGGAGACTTGTGTGATTCCCCACCAGAGCAGCTCTAAAGTAGAACAGAATAAGCAGCTGTGGTGACAAAAACATAAGATAAAATCTGAGCTCGGCACTAGAGCTGCATGGTTCAACAGATTCTGGACAGAGTGTACAATCTCTATGTTTTATAATCAAAAATCTTCTAATATAATAGTCTTATGTCTTAAAGTCACCTCTCATGAGGGCGATCTGATGCTCCTGTTGCACGTTGTCTCAAAATGTGTTTTGGACACTTGAACTGTAACACCCATCAACATCTTAAAGCTGCATTTAACCTGACAGGATCACACTGCATGCTTAAATGAGTAATGACAGGTTATGGTCATGTGATGCAGGTCAAATGGCCTCCTGAATACCTGAACCACCCGTCCTGTCTTTGTCTCAGGCCACAGGAAGAGGACCTGCAGGTTACAGTCTGGCTTCCTGTCCTGGCTTGGTATCTGTAAAAGAGGAAGAGGGGGGTGGTCTTATATAGCCCTATGAAGAGCTGGCTTTGCCTCCCTGTTTCCATGACAACGGCTCTCCTACAGTATTCAGCCGTGGGACAGCCTCTGCATCTGAAAGCAGTTCCCAGTGGTGTCTCAGGCCCTCTCTTTTTTTCTTCAGCTGCACTCTCTTCTTCTCTTTCTTCTTCTACTGTCTCTCTGTTTTTAAGAGCAGCAGCACTCCATCTTCACTTAATGCTGTACTTTTTAGCCTCAACGTTGAACATCATTAGCATCTGAATCAGAGCTGAAGTCTGTCTTTGTTCCCTGTTTAAATTCCCCGAGACTACAAGATCGAACTTTAGTGCACACTTAAAATATTTACACAAACTGTCTTTTTATGTGGAAATATTAGCCAAGAAACAAAGAAAAACTTTTAATAAGAATTTGAGCGAGCAAGAGTCTTTTCTACTCATTTCTCATTTCTACTCATTTTTTCTACAACATCTGGTTTTATTTTGCAATATATTTCCCAAAAGACACAGTTAAAAATTAAACAGTGTGGTTGTTTACACTGGTTGTAGTACATTTGCACAATGATGACACACAAAGGCAGAGTGGTCAGAGCAGCACTGAAGTAAAAAACAGACAGCATGTCTTGTGCGATAGGTATATAGATAAAAAAAACAAACTCAGAGACTTCCAGTTACAAAACAGACAAATTTTTATAGCTCTGAGGCAAAATTTTTAGGTCAAAGGAAACTTACTTCCTTTCTATCACCATTTCAGCCATTTGGGGTAAAAGCAGTATGACCTACATACGATGAGGTTGACTAGAAATATTTTTGAGAGGTTGCAGAAAGCTGTTTGAGCTTTTAGGTTCAGATGTTGAAAAAAATATTAAAATGCCAATACAGAGTCCAGCTGGACGGAAAGGTGTTTTTGATGCGTTCTGAATAACTGTTGGGGAACCCCTAAACCCACAACCAGCAGAAAGAATTTAATGCAGATTGAGAAAAGTCAGTTTATTGCTGACTGAGGGTAAATGTCCTCCAAAGGCTTAGTTTCTCTTCAAATGCAGCCATGAGCCTCATTTTGGTATGTTTTGGTAGGTGTCCTCATGGCAGAAGTTTGATTAAAGTGTCGCAGTATGTTTGCTGATAGTTCTGAAATTTAATCAGTGTAGTGCACCTGGATGATGAAGGTCAAATCAAACTGGCCTGGAAAGAAGCACAAGGCTCACAGTAGAATTGCTCATCACAAATGGGATGGCAAATTTTGGTGCAAAAAAAGCAGTGTCACTCCTGCTTATTTTTAGTTTATCTGAGGGAGTTTTATATATTTAAATCTACTAGTTTTTATATAACAATACCACTGTTTCAAAAGTTAGAATGGGCACAGGGCTGCAGCTAATGATCATTTCATTGATGATTCTTGATATATTCATTTTCTTGATATGTTGATAAAAGTAATAAATAATTAAAACGATGTATTTTCAAGTGATAATCCAGTTGGAATGCAGTTTTGGGAAGTATAGGCTGAGGTAATTATTAATTTGATTTTTCAGCAACAGAATCATGGATTTGTTTAATTAAAAACAATTTTAGATTATAAAAACATCTACAAGGTTGCTCTGCTGCAGCACATTGCTTCTGGTCCAATGATCTATTTATTTTAATCACTTGTAAACAGATTGTACTTGTTTTATACACAGTTCTATGTTGTTTTACCTGTTGTATTGTATGGTTGAGTACAGGAAAAAAATAGACCAGCCATGTGAAAAAATGGATCGTCAGTGCAATGAATATGTGGGTGGGCATGGCTACTGGTCAGTGTTGCAGTGCTTTAGAAGATTATAATGAATGTGCTCTGCTGTTGGCATGCTGTCACAAACGTGTCCTGCCACAAAGCGCCCCGTGTAATTTGGGCCTTTACTGTACTATACTCAAAGCTATTTAGATTGCTGTCATATAATTATCATTTAAAAAACTAGAAACAATCAAATTATTAGCATTTTCAAATTGCTTTCAAAATGTCTAAAATAAGTTTTGATTTTTAAAATGATTCCTGATTTATTTTTTGCTGTTGACTTATCCATTAATTTACTTACTTTTGCTGCTCCAAGCTGCACACATGACTGACTGCTAACTATTTTAGTACCTTACAAATGACCTACTAATCAGACAATAATTGGGATGTCATAACTGCTATCAAAATGGATAGGACATCAGAGATGAGCAGAAAAATTCACACAAACAATAAATACTCACACCTGCAGTAGTGTCACTTATGCACATTTAAAGTGAAAATCTGTGACTTTTTAAAATTCATTAGCAGCAATCAGTGAATCATTTTGAAATTTCTGACATTAGCTGCTAAATAAACACCTGATGGTTTTATAGTTCCTATAGGAAACTGTCTGTCAGGTATCAGTGAGTTGTTTTGGCCTGATGTTGGACACGTCAAGCTAAAGATTTACCTTAAAGTGGTCACAGATTTGTCATTTGTACAAAACAACATAAAACATACCCTTTCTTTTTATTGAATTAGTGGAAGATGTTACTAATGTTCTTTCAGGTATCTTAAATTTTTAGTGTGTTTATGACTTTTTAAAAAAAAAAATTACTTTGAATTGCTGTATGTGTAGGATTTGCTGTTTTCTATTTTTTTTGGTATTGAAGGGAAGCCCATTTTTGGATATTTTAAAACCTACATTTTTTTACATTTATACTAGCTATCTACTACTTTTCTTTTGCCCTTTACCGACACATTGCCTTGATTCTTGGCTCATTACTACCATCATTAATCAGTGGCATAGTGTGAAACTATCGGAAAAAGTATCAAACACATGCTAGTGTACATGTGTGTCCTGCTGCTAGTTGAGCTTGAGTAGCTCATTAGGTACTGCTCATCATAGCAATACTCAAGAGCATCACAGGGAACCATTTTAAACAGGGTGTTTTCTATAGACCTAATTTTATGTCTCTTAATATAAAGTGAACATTGACTGCAATCCCCAAGAAATGGCCTCAGAGACAAAAAAAGGAAAAGCACCAACCAAGGCAAAATTAAATAATCAAAAATCTCTGAAAGGAGATAACACAGAACTGTCCACACTGTTTGATTGACTGGTGGTCTCTGAGTCTGTGACAGGTGCAGTGCAGCATTTACTTTCTAAATGCTATCAAAGATTTAGAGACGCTCAGTAGAAAGGCAGGTGTGTACATCATGGCAGTTGGAGGATTTCCAGACTTGACCAGACACTTTTATCGTCCCCGCAGATATTCCCAAGAAAAGCAATTTTTTAGTTGCGGGCTGGAAACCTGCCAGAATGTCTGGTTTCACATTTACCAGCAACATTAATGAGCGGGGAGGCTGATTCATACATCAGCCTCAGAAGCAGTCACCCTGCTTCATCTTTAATGGGCTCACACAGACAGTCTGGCACTACAGGAGCAAAACAGAGCCCGTCCTTCTCTCTTAATTAAATCGCTGCAGCATAATGAAACAGAAAAAAATTACACGGCAACTCTGAGCCCCTCTGTGTACCTGCTGCATTACATTTGGCGAGAGGTTTTTTTTGTCCTTTTGCAGATGCATTCACTTCCGTGGCAAGTCTGAGCGCTTCAGCCTGAATGTTACAGAGAGGAAAGAAAGCAAACACACTGCGGTCGTGGCACAACAGCTGAGTGTTGCTGAGCTGTTGGGCAATACCTCCAGAAGACGGAAAGACAAGAGCAGCTGTTGACAGTTTAGAGGTTCCCTAGTGAGGGAGGAAGGGAGGGAGGAGACAGGGGGGGGGCAAGAAAAGGAAGAGGGAGGGAGGGAAACAAGTGGAGTGTACGGTTCTTGGTGGCTGGGAAGAGGAGAAAGAAGAGGAGGAGGCGAATGGAGGTGGAGGGGTTCCTCTTTTTTCTGTGAGACGGACTCCTCGCAGTGTTCAGGGAGAGAGCTAGCAAGCAGCAAGCTTAAGGAGTTCCTTCTTGATTTTTTTTGTTTATTTTATTTTTTATAATCATTATTTCTTTGTCGGTATATATTTCGGTTTTGTGAGGGGCAAAACAGTGGCTTTGTGGTGCGTTCATGTGCAGCATGGAAACCAAGTCCCTCTTTAACCTGCACAGAGCCCTCGCTCAGCCTGTTAAGATGTGCATGTTCGATTTCCCCGTCACCATCCTGGACGACCTGGTAAGCTCCGCTACTGCACCGCAGAAAATGTGTG
>JAPZDZ010000022.1:7585984-7648928 GCA_029783805.1 Acanthurus tennentii
TGTATGCGTGTGTTTGTGTGTGTGTGTGTGTGCGGGCATACACATCTATGCAGTATGTGTCTATGTGAGAACATGAGTGCACTCATATAGGTGTAAGTATGCATGTTTGTATCGTGCATTACACATTGTGTTTCTGCAAGTATATGTGTGTGTCTGTGCGTAGGCGTTGCATCGTAACTGGGTGTATGTATTTAAGTATGTGGAAGGGATGCAGCAATTGCAGTATGAGGCAGAAATCCTAGTTCCAAAATTTAAATGCATTAGTTTATTTCAGAAAAGTACAGATGTATAATTTCCATAAGTAAATAAATTAATTACATTTAAATAAATTTAAGTTGTGTTTTGTTTTAACCACAAGTCATTGTTGGCTTCTTGTTCACAACAGTTGCTGCCTTAAAATAGAAACAGTGTACAAAAGAAAATGATAACCAAATTAAACAAAGGGCGAGTACCTTTCTTTGAACTTAAATGTGAGCTACCTCTTTAAATATCCATGTCAGTATTTCTCTTTTAAACAAATGGAGTTAAAGACTGAAGAACTTCTGTCTGTATCAGGACTCTTTTCACAAATTACACAGTGATTTTCAATCCATTTGGTTCATGTTCACTTAATTAATGCTCTGTCTGGACATGGCCACATGTACCAAACATGGCAATGGCATGCTTGCAGCTGGAATACACAGGTGCTTTCTGGAAACTTGCCTTCACATCTGCCTTTCACCAGGCTAGTGGGTCCACTTCAGTGCCGAATGCATGAAGGGAGAAGCTCTGAATGAGGTTTTTCTCTGATTATTGCACTTCCTGTTGCTTCTGACATGTTCTTCCTTGGTGGTTCATTGTAACAATCCAGATCGGCTCTTCTCTTTCTTGGTGATGGCAGAGGGGCTTTGTATGGTTGCTGCTATTTCTGTGTCCGGAGGTTCCTGTGTTGTAAGCACTTGAATGTCATTACAGCATGCCTTAACTGTGACGTTAAGATTTCCAAGTCTACTTTAAACCTTGGATCTACAAAACAAACCAAATTTGTATGTCTTAGTATGTCTTAGCTGCTGCGGCAGTATCTGTTTCGTTTAGTTAGTGAAAGTGCTATCTTCCATCTTGAAGTACTTCATTGCTGATATGCTCCTAGACAGGCTTTAAGAGTGAGAGTGTGACCTGTCTGTCTGAGGCAAGGACATTGGTAAAATCCTAGGGAGGGCAAAGGGACTGACTGACTGACTTCCTCTAGGACAGTGATGTCACTGTCTTAAGCCATGTGATGCTGTGTGCGTATGTCTCTTGCCAGCGCCCCAGAGATGCCTGATGCCTCTTAAAGTACCTTGAAATCATTTCAAATGTGGATTCCCACCTGGGACCACATCATGATTCAGTGCATGCCCAGGAATGTTCAGTCCTGCCTGCTTCTTTTTAAGCTCTAGTGTTCTTTTCCAGCTTCTGGAAAACTCTTGCATCAGATATTGGCATGCTCTGGTAGATTCTCCACCCTTGGCAACCCTTGAGAACTTAGGAAACTAATGGATTTTAATTGTGACCAAAACATGCAAACCAACACAAGGGAAATTTTCAAAAAACGTATTTATGCTATTGGCGTTTTCTTATATAAAATAAAGACCTAAATGGCCAATAAGAAGAGAGAACAGTAAAATTCATACAGAGTTATTCTCAAACACCAGAGTTGGTCCACATCTGCAGTTGCACCAAACCGTGCCCCTTCTGCCAGCTGTTTCTCCACACTTGCTCATTCCTCCCTGCAATGGATTTTCTCTGGAGATAAAGAGGTTCTTGTTGGAACTGTTTATACTGAAATGTCTTTATCATTAATGAAAAAATCTGAGTTTTTCCTCAATCTGAAGTAACATCATGTATGTGGAGTTGAAATAAGCCACAACATTATTCAACTTACGGGCTTGTTTTTAAGTGGGAGGTAGTTTTAAGCTAAAAGTGACACAAAACCTTAACTTTTTAAAGCGCAGTTAACAGTAAAACACTTAAATGGCTGCATTCCTAGTGTATGTATACGGCCATTTCTCTCTGTGAATTTGGTTGTGTGTAGGTGTCTGGGTGTCTGTGCAGTCATGAGTGACATACTGTATACTGCAGTGAATACAGAGTACATTTAAATATTTATTGTGTCTGGATGTGGATGTGGATATGGGTAGGTTGATGTGTTTGGCCAGATCATTGCTTCTCAATACAAAAAGGAGCATTAAATGTAACAAAACAAAAAAACACTAAATATTATAACATTTAAATAGACGGGGCCATAATATCAAGTTTTTTATAGAAAGACACTAAGGTGTGTATGCATGTGTGTGTGTTTGTCAAGTGCTGCATTGTGCCTTAAAGCATGTGTGTTTGTGCGTCCATCTCAATGTATTTGTGCAGACCTACAGCTCAATGCATGTGTTTATTTTGGCACTGAATGTAAATGTAAATTAATGCTGTGTGAGTGTTTGTGTTTAAATTGTTGTTTATTATTTGTGTGGTTTACAGTGAAAACCTCATCACAGCTACAGCTTTGTCTATTTCTTCTCTGATGTAGAGTAGAGAAATTGATTTTGCTGCATTTTTGTACTTGGTTTGTTTTGTTTCACAGCTTAAACCAATTAGCAACCAATTAGATCTTATAAACAAAAGTCACATGACTCCCTAGTAATTTAATAAGCAGTTTTGGAAACTTGTCAGCCAAGCAGGTCATAGATTTAAATTCTAATTGTAATTTTAAGAAAACATCAGGCACTTTTTAGTGTCTTTTTGTCCACTTATCGGTTGTCAGTGATTCAATCCCTGGCTCCTCCAGTCTATGTGTTAAAGGGTCTTTGACAAGAAACTGAATCCCAAATTGCACCTGATGGTTCTTCTACTGCTGTGTGAATGTGTTTCTGATGAGCAGTTTGTCACGTAGCCCCTTAGAAGCCCTTGCCATTAGTGTATGAATGTGTGTGAATGCATGAACGCTGACTTGAAATGTAATAGCACGCTGAGCGATCAAAAGACTAGAAAAGTGCTACATAAATGCAGTCCTTTTGCCATTGCCTCTGGCTATCAGATTTTAGAATCTTTCACCTTATGTTTACAGGATGTAAGGTTGGTTTAAAGAGGAACATAAGTTGTTGTCGTTTTATTTGAAATGCCACATCTACTTAGCGTTGTTCTTTCTAAGGAGAATTATTAAGAATTTTTAAAAAAAGCTTGGATGATTGGTGTAAACTTGGGATAAGCATATCAAGCCCAAATACTAGCCCATAGTGACTGGGAACTCTCTGACCCCTCCTCCTGCTGGTTGCTTCCTTCTTTATGACTCTGCAAAGTTGTAGTTGACTTGTAACATGCTTGCTTCACATGTCAGAGTTTGCACTGCACAGAACATTTTGATGGCTAATAGTCTTTGCATATCTTTCCTGTTTGTGAACACCATTAAACTGACCTCACAGTGCTGTGTCAAATGCTGTACTACTGCCCTCGTTTGGGAAAAGATGAGCCCCACACGTTACACATGTATCTGGTGATGATGCGATACTACATGGTATCACATTATACCAGACTCTGGCAAGTAAAAATGTATATATTTTTAAGACAGGACGATAGTCGTTTAAGACATTTGTTGTTGTTTTTTTTTTAAATAAAGCGGCTATTTGAAGATTCTGAAATCATGACCCATCTCAAGTGTGAACACAGTCAGCTGTATACATTTTCGCGTGTGTCTGTCACTACCACAGGGCTCACCCAGGCAACCATCTCCCTGCAGAGGAGACTGCACGTGCCCTTTGATATTCTGACATGTGTGGTCATGTTTATAATAATCCCAGAGCACCTAATGACAGTGTTGTAGTGTCAGCTTGTTAATTGGGCATAGCCTGATATTAAGCCTGAGGGTGAGTGTTTTTTTTATGGAAGACTGAATGTTTTTTTTTGTTTTTTTTTTTTTTACAATGATTTGTTTTAAAGATTTCTATTTGCACTGTAGATAAGTGTGTGGCCATTTTTCATATTTTAGAGGATTCTAAGTTCCTGTTAAGGACAATCAAAATCCAACAGTACATGCTAATATTTTTAAGAATAATAATGAGTGTTTTTCAGCTTTATTTCAGCAGCCCATGTTTGCCCCGGCCCTTTTTCTACATAACAATGCTCCTGCATGAGGCCAGATTGATAAAGAGATGGTGTTGGTGTGGTAGAAGAATGGGGCATTCATACACACTTGGGCAGATCTCAATAATGACATCCCTTCTTCAGAAACTAGCTTGTGAACGCAGCTCTGCTAAGCCATGAAAACCCTGGTACAAGCTCTGACTCGCCCCTGTTGTTTCCAGTCTATGTGAATTTGGTCGATTGAATTTTTTTAATCCTGAATAGTTCTTTTTACTACATCTGTTAAGCGCCCAAGCTGATAATTTTTGTATGAAACATGCTCTAATGATAATATTTAATTAGACTTGGCCCTTCCTTGCTCTTTCTCACACTTTCTCACTGTCTCTCTGCTGCAACACCTGATTGTGCTTCATGTGGCCTGAATTCTTCTCTGAGGTCAAACTCAGTCATTTGCTCTTCCCACTGCCAGTCTACTGTTGTATTAGCTTGGTCAAGTAAAGTCGAGGAATGTAGCCAGTAAGATTTGTTTTACATTAAAATGAACCAGGCTGTTAAAGCTCTTTGTGGCTGTGGAGGAGCTTTGGTAAGTCAAAGAAAGTAGCACTTGGTGAAATCATAGTGATGTCATTAGCATTATCTCAACTCTGGCATGGAGGTTGCATATTTAAAACAGACAGCCCTTCTTACAAACTCAGGGTGTGTTTACTAGTGCTAGGAAAACAGAGAGTACAGAAAATGGTTCTTGTTTATAATGGGAAATGTAGTTTTCTGTTTAATGCTTTGCCTGTGTCACGGGCTTACATCTCATGGTTTATCAGCACCTTATGCTTTAATTTTAACATGTTTTGTCTCCTGCAACTTTCTAAGCTTATGCGCTAAAATACTGAGTCACTGGAGTGCTCATTTCATGCTGTGATGTGGCACAATCACACACAGGTGCTAATTAGAACTCTGTTTAGGTTAAGTGTTGGTAAAGCGATAGGCGTATTACTATCTGCCTGTTTTTTAAAAAACCTTAGTGAAAACGCAGCAATTAAATTTTTTTTTAATATTTAAGAAAAGATTTGGCTAAAGCAAAAGAGTTGATGTATTGATAAAAGCAACTGTGCAATGGGAACTGAGATCCAAAGACTGACTGAAGGTTTTGCTCCACAGGAGAGACTAAAATAGTAGCAGACCAACCATCAGATCTATGTGGAGCATAATGAAATAAAATAAAATAAAAATATCCAGTGAGAGTTAGTTTATTTGTTTTTCACCAGAATATCTGGACTTGCAATGTATTGTCCACTTGCATTAACTACAGCATTTTTTGCTTTTAGGTCATTGCAGCTCTTGGTTTTGTTGAGGCAAAGATCACAGTTTTCACTGACAAAAGAGCACGAGGTACAATTCAGTAATTAACATGTAATGAATCTATTTTTTTTTTCTAATCTTAACCAAAAGGGCATTTGTTGACCAACTACTGACCTCAGATGAAGTCTAGCATCCTTACGACTTTAGAGCTAAACATAAATGTGTCCTTTTATTCACTGGAAACAACATTGCCTATGAAGTTAATTACAGGCAGCTGTAATACATTTGTTACCACGTCAAAATTGGGAAAACAGGTCAGCACCTGGAAAGATAAAGGTTTCATTTGTCTTGCTCTAACAGGTGCAACAAATATTTTAATCAAGCAGGATATGAACAGTCGCACGCAGCTCTAAAGGAGGTCTGTTCAGACACATAATTGAGATCACCTGGGTGGGTTTACTGTGAGTGTGTAGGGTCTTGTCATGCCAGGGTACATTGGCATGGTATATTATGCTAAACACCTAATGTACTCTGGAGCAGGTTATTTTTAAGATTGGAGATCAGTGTGTGGGAAAGCACTACCTATTCAGCAGTCACTTGAGACAGTTTTTTTAAAAACATTGTCAGTTCATAGAAGATCCCATAAGAGATCAAAAAATGTTTTTTAACCTTAATCTTTTTTTATGCTTGTTGTGTCCTTCATTTTATGTAATGTTTTTTGTCTTCTTTTATCCTGATCTAAATCTTTAATAAAAGCTTTAATTACTGCATGAATAAATGAATAAATAATATAAATAAATATAATAGTCTGACCTACTCATGCCCTTATGATGTCACAGTTATATAAGATATAGAAACCGTGTGAGGAAGAGCTTTGTGCTCCAAACATCATGCAGCAATAAGTAAAAGTCCTTTGAACAGGAGCTTTCCGGTGAAAGAATTTTTTTTTAATTTCAGCTTTGTTGGATGTGTGTGTTTTTATTCACTGCAGTGATTTTCTTAACATTACTGCTAACAAAGTTGCATTATTTTTCCTTAATTTATTTATTTATTAATTGCCAGCTCTCTTTCCTGCCCATGCCAGCTGCAACTCTGTTGCTTTCAACCAAAAATATGTACTGAACTGCTGTATAACTTTGTCTTATATATGAGAGTTTGCCTCTCATAGACCTGTCTGTGTTTGTATTTGGTCATATGCTTCAAACTTCGCCTCTTTTATTTGACTGTACTTATATCTAGATTGGGAAACCCTTGGATGATTTACTAAGTTGATTAACACCTTTGTATAGCCACTTAGCTGGATTGTTGTCATTAGGTTTGAAGTTGTGAAGTCAGAGAGGAAAGGGGTTTGTATCATGAATTAGCTTCATAGTACAGGTCTCTGAGCTTCTGATCTCTCCAACAACAGTTGCGTATGAAACAGGTCTGAAAACTAAAAAGTGTAGAAATATGATTGCTTGTTGACAGCCAGTGACGTCATAAAGTTTTTAACAGCAGCCAAATGTTGCCAAATGATGGAGCTTTCAAACTGTTGGTCAGCTCCACAGGAAGTGGATGGATGTATGCAGACTTGTTGATAATGTTGGACGCGACCACGTTATTAGTGCTGATTCTGTGCTCAAGTATGTTACTGAGACAATTTTTTAACAAATAATGAGCTACATGAGTTAAGGGTTTGTTTTGTTGAAACTAAGCCCCAACAATTAATTCTGACTAATGGAGCTGTCATTGTTAAATGTATTTGCTTCCTAATCACGCTCCTGCCCAGTGTTGAGGTTTGTTCTTGTTTTTATGTACGACAGCATGCAGATTTTCCACCTCAGGCAGATACTGTACTGTTAGTCCCTCGCTCTTAGCTCCCACTTGGCCCCTAAAGCCGTCATAAATGATCTGATATGATTTGGGTCATTGAACAGAGAAGAAAGGTTCTGCAACAGACAACAGTAAAACATGCAACCAAGTCCAAAGGGGCTTTAACAGGCAGGCTTACGTCTGAAAAGGGCAGACAAGGGTCAAAAAACAAGGCAGGCAGGATAACTAGACAGTAGGATGGAAAATCTATTGCTTGAATCGAACAATGGACAGTTTTGCAGCAAAACAATGGCTCAAGGGCAGGTATGTTTTCAGAAGAACTGATGAGAGAATTGGGAGCAATTGTGAAGGTGGATGTGGAGGTGATCCGGACAAGTGGAAACATACTGGGAACAACTATCGGACAGGGAGAAGATAATAACTGGCAGACACGACAAAGCAGAAGTTTGCCTCAATATTATGTCCATTCTTATTGTTTCCTTCTATTGTTTGTTTGTTTTGACTCCCATTTGTGTTACTGATGTACATTAATCTGACATTTAATTTCCAAAATATTCAGATCAAACAAAAGATTCAAGTAGTTCTTCCTTCACAGCTGCCTGTGTAATTTTGTGGACAGTTTTGGATGACACAATAACTGCACATGCTTAGTTCAACTTGTTTTGCACTGTGACAAAAAATGGATGCATCAGTGGAAATAAGTAAATACAGAGCTGCAACCATTCATTTGCACAGAAGATATGTTTAACCCTTGGTGCTTACAAGAATATCCCACTTTAAACATAAAAGAAAGAGCAGAATGACAAACAGCTGTTGATATCAGGTGAATCGAACGAGAGGATAAAACTTTTAAAATATATATATTTTCTTAACATTTTGTTGATCAATCAAAAGAGAATATTTTTTGACAGAATCTTTTTAAACAAACAAAGAAAGGCTAGTTTATATCTGTCTTAGCCTGGACGATGGTTGTCAGGTCGCCTCAGAAATGAGCTGCTCACCCGGTGATCTCCCAATTGGCATGAAAAAGCATTTTTAAATGCCAGGACCCCGAATGGACCACCTGAATGGCTCTGCTGGCTGAAAATAATGGCAGAGAATAAATCTGGAGAATGTCAGAGGTAGCTCAGACTGGAGCTGCTTCACTGAGTGTGAATGGGAAGGTTCTTCCCATGGCGATCTGTTGGAAACTCTCCCATGAGGTTTGTTTCTCAGTGCAGCAGAAAGAGGGCGTCTGTTTGTCTGTAAATGAAAAAATAAAAACTCTCCCTGATCCTTGATCCTGATCTGTGATGATCAGGTTGTTTGTTATTTCAAGTTGTTCTCCAGATTAACTGGTTACCCCTTCACCTGCCTTCTGTTCTACCCTATTTATTGATTTCCCCTGTTTTCCAAAGTTAATTTGGATTTTCAGACTTTCCTTTACCCCAGAGGACCCTTTATATTGGTTACTTGTCTTATAATCCCTGTAACTTAATAAAGGCCTATTCTTACTTAGAAAAAAAGTCAGATTTTCAATGGAGCTGTGCATATGTAAATAGTGATGATTCTGGTTAAACAAATTTTGTTATTATGTATTATTTTTTAGAGCTCAGTGAATTCATCAGTCTGTTGAAAATTAATCAGCAACAATTTTCATAATGAACTTGATTCAGTTATTTTCTGAGGCCAACATGCCAGGCATTTTTTGGTGGCTTCAGTGTGCTGCTTATCTTTGTCAAATCTGACATAATATCTGAATAGTTTTGTCCTTTGAACTGTTGATCATGAACAAACAGCCATTAGAATGCATTGTTTTAAGACAAAGATCCTTGCCTATCTTGTGTCAGTGTTGCTGCATCAAATCCTTTTAAAACAGACAGACATAAAACAGACTTCAAATGAACTTTCCTTTTTTTATTTGATGCAGAAAGTGAATGATTGATTGCACAGCTCTCATGTCAGTGTCGTTCTGCCAGAGTCAGCTTGTAGAGCAGCTTAACTGAACCAACCACTGATAATATGTCTGGGGGCTTGGCCTGTAATTGTAGGTAATTCCCTCCTTCAGTTACTTTCACAAGTTCAGTGAACTGTCATGCCTCATCTTTGACTTTCATTTTCTGTCTTGCAGTAATGAAGCGTCTTGACACTATGGTGTTGCAGTGTTGTTCTCGTTGTAGTTTGGACTAATACTAAAAGGATTTCACTTCACCTTTTACAGACATATATGGACCCACTTGGCTTCCAGAAACCCATTTTCTGTTTTCCCAGCAAAAGTTAATTTTTTCTAGTGTTGTTCCTCGCGTTTGTTGACACAGCTGGTAAAGTAAATACATATGAGCAGAGCGTCGGTGGGGATTCAGCCAATCTGTGACAAGGGGAGTGGGAGCTCTGGAGGCTCCTTGATGGTTTTTCGGCTCCAGGCTCCAGGAACATTTAGATTCTGATGCTTCTGGTCTGGTTCTGAGCAAAGTCGTGATGTGGTGCTGGAGCCCATGGACCTGTGGACTGCTGGTCAGGACAGGTGTCTGCTGGGGCGGCGAGGATTTTTATCGCACAGTCAGGGGACCAAGCAGACAGGTTGGATTTTTAAATGTTTTTGTTTATTATCAGCCCACATCTCTCATCTAATGAGACCAAATGTAAATATGCTTGTGGTTTTTTGTCTCTCCAGAGACACATCGATAAGAATTGGACTTGTGACTTATTTATGAAATCAGTTTCAGTAAACCAGAAGGTCATCCTGCTGATTCAGGCCACAGTGAGAGATTCTTGTATTGATCAGTAAACCATGTTAGACACTGTTTACAGGCCATAACGACAACGTTTATCTGCTGATAAAGTTGCAGTCCTAAAGGTTAATTTCAAATGACTATACATCACTGACCAGTTGAGGCACTTTTTGATTAGTCTGGTTAATGTGACGACCAGACAAATAACAATGACAGTGTTCCATCACAGAAGTCTAGTTTGTGGCTAAATCTAATGATGAGAGGTTTTTTCCCCTAACATGAATGCTCTCACTTACCTTTTTGTTTTCAGAATTAGCTACATTTTGGTTTAGTGTAAATGCTGTTATATGTATGAGATGCTAGTGGTTAAAATGTATGATGCATTGTCCTGGTTTAATTGTAGTTGGAGACCTTTGTTGTATCTCAATCAATTATTTTCCCCATGCTGTCGGTATATTTACTGTTCTTAGCAAAAATCAAGACAGAAATGCAAAAAAGGAGTCTTAACACAGATTTAGTGAATGTTACTGAATTATATTAATAGAGTTCAACAAAATCTTCTTAGGTTGAATATGATTTTGATTTTTACATTTAAAACAGTAATGAATGAGTACATTTTAGCCACAAAAATAAAACTTGTGATTGAACATAAATATTATCCCTGTGTTTTGATGTGGTTAAATTTCAGATCAGTGGAAACTAAATAAGACAGGTAGACCACACAGCCACACAGGTTTTTTGCATATTTATTTTTCTGTCCCATGCAATATAAAAAGACTTCTGTCTTAGTGACTTAAGGATACTCCAATCTGACTTTATCGAGACATTAGTAACTACTGTTTGTCTTTGCCTACATTCAAAGTCTCTGTAAAAGCTGCTTTACATTAAAGTAATTTGGAGAAGGAAGACAAATATTTTCTGTCACTGGTGCTAAAAATTGAAACAGCTCCAAAAAATGACTCAGTAAATAATCAAAAACATTGCAATAGCAGATAAAAACAGGAACACAATATTCAATTTGGTGTTTTCGTAATAACTCAGACTCCTACGTCACAATGAGACACATCTGCAATGGAAGAAGATTGTTGCATTTGAAGAGACAAAATGGATGTTTACCCTAATTTGATCTCATCCAGTATCATCATGATGCTCTGACTTCACAGTGAAAGCAACACAGAGGCTTGACCTCAGCTGTCTGCTCTTGTTAAGATGTGTCAAATTAAGACAAGAGGCAGAGCAAAAGGCCAACCTTTTTCTGTCTCGCTCTGGCCATCAGATTCTAAAACTCAGCAGCTACATGAAATAATTTTAAATAAGAGAGCCTAATTGCTTAAAATATGAATGAATCCCTGGATATATATCTGGCTTTGTGTGACATGATATCACATCTTAGATCTGTGTACTTCCTGTGAGCTGCCGTTCAAACTGTGATCCTCAGTTAAGAGGGGATGTGGTTAATCTAAGGTCTCAAGTTAAGGCGAAATTTTCCTTTAAAAACATGAAGCGACTTATATGCATCAAACTTGGGTTTATAGTGTATCAGTGTGCAATTTTTTTCTTAAGGATTTATGAAATGTGTTGTTTGTACCTCCATCCTCCCACTCAGCCAGTCACGTTCTGTCAGCCTTGATGAGCTGTCTTTTGGCTAGGGCACCAGCCTTTGTATGTCCTTCACAGGTATAGAAGGAGCAGACAAAAATGTAGGATGTTCTCTTAATTTAACTCTTTACTTGAAAGGTAAAATATACGGAAATGGCACAAAAACAATGTCTAGAATTATACAAGCATTCCTCACTTTCAGTCATTTCTCATGATCCTCTAGCAGTGGTTGAGGGGTCTGTATCTGCAGAGACCCTGCGCTCTGCCTGTTTATTCCTTTTTTTTTCTTTTTTGCTGTGTTCGGGATGTTTTTGTGCAACCGTCTCTGGGCAGTGGCTTGCAGCCTTCAGCTAATATCAGCGTGAGGTCAGGGCTCTTTAAAACATGGCAGCCAGGTCACATCACTGTCTCCTCTCTTTGTCACAAGTTAGCTGCAGGTCTGTGTGTTTTTTTTAAACCAGATACACGCATACATGCACATTTTGCCTTTGTCTTAATACTCAATTTTGTCTAAAGATCAGAATTAATTAACACACAATACGCAATATCTACAGCTGGAGATCTCTCAATTAAAACAAAAGACATAATTTGACATCATCCTTAAGCAGCTTTGGATCATGGGATTTGTTATTTCCATTGTCTGACTGACTGACTCAGGCAGAAATGCTCACAGACAAGCAGTATATAAACTTAACTAATAATTACTCTTTATTACAGGCTGTTATGCCATTTTTAGTTGTCTTGTCTTTTTTAGATTTAACGTTTTAAAATCTTTATCAATGTTCAGTCAAGTCACCAGGTTCAATAAGTACAAATCTCATATGAATACATATTTTCTTTAATTAAAACTGTGTTTGACTTTATTTACTCTTGTTTTCTCTTTATTTACCTATGCTTGTTGCTATGGTTATAAATATTTAAGGATGCTTCAGAGGGACGTAAAATTTTATTGACAACTGTATCAAGAAACAAAAACACTGCATGTGTCCTCAATTATATTACAGTGTCTAATAAGCAATTTATCAACCATACATACATTGCTTTTAAATTTTTAAAATGTTGTGTTGCTAGGAGATTATAGTTTGCAATCTCCACAGACTTTGACTTTTATTCCACAGCAGCTCCTGAGGAGTAGCAAACTGCCTTCACAGGCCCATTGACAGTAAAAGTTTACTTGATCAAAATAGTTTTGATCTTGGCTTCATAGGACAAAATCAACGTTTGCACTTATTGATTCATTGCCTTTACTTCCCACTCACTGGAGTGAATCTGCGTGTGGTGAAACAGATGCCCTAGACAGACTGCAAGCCTTGATCATTCATTGCAGATTTAGTTTTTAAATTAAAAACACATATACAGTTGGATATATGTGGGATTTAAACAGCTGTCTGTTTGTTGAGGCTTCACTAAATGAGATAGAAATAGAGTCAAAGCATAAAAAAGCAGGGTGTCTCTGGTTACCATGGAGACAACAAAAAACCCCTTATACTTGAGTACCTCTTTTTAGCAAAGAACTGCCTATTTACAAATACAGAAGACAAGAGCAACATGATTTTCAAGTTGGTGTCAACTGTGTGTCCACCTGATGAAGCTAAATCTGATTCTCTCCAATAGTCCTCTCAGCTTTTAGCTCTGGTTTTGGTCTCCAGAAAAATACTTGGGTCTTTAGCAACTACCTGCTCCACTGGGTTCATTCATTCTGCGTTCATTCAGCTAACTGTGTCGATGATGAGAGTGCTGAGATTGAGTCATACAGTAAAAGTCCCGTAAACAAAGAGCTAAATTGAAGTCAGTTTGCAAAAAGCTGCAGAGTATGTTTTGGTTTTGCTGAATTGTAAAGGAAATATGATAGCTTCACTTCTTAAGGTTAACCTTTTGTTTTTCCTGTTTTAACTAACCCTCCACAGACCAAACAGAAGATCAAAGTTTAAACACAGGATCTCAGAGAGACCCAGAGGTTGTAAAAATGAAGTTTTTTCATGCCTTCTTCAAAATGAGCTCTTTGAGCAGGCTTTTGTATGTACATCTATTATTTATAACCAGTTTCCTTACATTTCATTAGCCTGTTTTTTTTCTCCTATTATGTAACTCTGTGCTCAGGCCATGCCTGGCGCTCTTTGGTTTTTATTTGTTACAGATTTATTGTTTGTGGAGCACTGAGGAACATTGTGCACCTGGCAGCAGCCCTGTACAGCCTGTACAGGGCTCCACTGCTGTGCAGTGAGCCTCCACCGGGGGCCAAGTGCCTTGCTAAATGGCTTTTACATGAGGAAAACTTGTCAAGAACTTTTTGCAATGTTTGGTGTCATCTGGATTAAAAAGAAAATCTTCCTGATGTCACTGTATAATTTTAACCTCCATAATGTCATAATAGGAATGTTTTGCTAGTTTTGGTTGACATTAATGAAAAATTTGGCCTCATATGAATGTAGTAATGTCACACTTTGGCCGAGTATGGTACATTCCTGTTTACTACGCCGCTTTTTACCTGTTTTTGTAGATCTATGTTTGTGTGTGTGTGTGTGTGTGTGTGTGTGTGTGTGTGTGTGTGTGTGTGTATGTATGAGAGAGAGAGAGAGACAGTAACAACATTCTTCAGTTCCCCAGTTAAATCACCACTGACTAAAAGTTGGCTGTCCTTCGAGCTCTTTGAGTTGTGGTAATAAACCCACATGGGCATCTCTGGAAAACAAATATCAAACTTGATGTTTTTATATCAGTGCTCCAATAGCAGTGACTTTGCATTTTGTGATAAACAAAATGTAAAAGTTATCATTTATTTTCATCCAGAAAAATATTTACAGTAGTTGTTTCACACTGGTGAAAAAACTCAGATGATTCGTAACAATACCTTTACAGCTCATCATCTCCTCACCTCTGCCTCTATCTGTGAGCTTACTGCTCTGCATGTTTGAAAGAGTCATTTCTTCTTTGTTGCATCTCTGGAAGACAGCAACACCTTTCTTGCAGTTGCGACAGCAGGAAGCAGATACATTAAGTCTGTGGTGTGAGGTGTTCTCTACAGTAAATCAGAAAATATAAATTAAATACAGCAAAGAATATAAAAAAATATAAATTAAATACAGCACAGAAATACAGCAAATATTTATACTTGTGCTATGCAGGCATGTCATTAAATTGTTATTTGTTAAATAATTACTTAAAAAGAAGGCAAGATAAATATTATGTGTCAACAGATGGCCTTTGATTTAGACTGTAATAAGACACAATAACAGGTTAACTTTTTATGAATTAGTTGATTTGTTGTTTGCAAACTTCTGACTCCTATTGTTATATTTCCCACAATTTATTTTCCAGCCACATGTTCTCACTTTCCAAACATATCCTCAGTCTGTTGGTTAAAAACTTGTTCTGGTCATACAAATAGACACACACACACACACACAATCACATACAGTCGTTCTTTCCAGCAGCTGCGGATTTGTGAGTTATGAAGCACAGCAGTGGTTATGAAACCCGGTGATGAGAAAGGCTGGAGAGGTCAGACATGTTTGTGGTTGGATTCGGCTGGTGCAGCAGATGTTTTGTGAAATTTGCTCAATCACTTTCACACCTGTTCTTCCTGTTGATACATCAGTGTGAAAACACAGTGTAGATTGTATTTCTTTCTCTTTCTTTTTCAAAAACATTTTAGAAACAGACTAACTTCTTAAAGTGTACTGTGAATTATCTTTAAAATGTATAGAAGTTATCTGCTCACTAGACAATCATCTGATCACTACTTTTAAACAGATTGAATTGATTTAAGTCCGTAATAATTTAAACACTTGTATATCTATTATATGTTAGGTCGAAGTGCAAGTTGAGACATTTGTTCTTGACTTTGGCCAGGAGGAGGCAGTGTTGGATGTCAAATTAATAAAGACTCGTACTGTGATAAGGTTCCTGCGACACTGGACAGCAGAATCTATCAAAATGAGCAGTGAATTCAGCTAAACAGGTTCACTGCAGCGCAAGACAGGGGCTGATGGGTAGTTTTTCAAATTAAGTCCTTTTATAGAGAACAGCGAATCTATTTTGGGTGGTGTTTGATGCCCAGTGAGATTTTTACTAATTTATTGTAATTTTTTTGGTTTTGTTACAACCAGTGAAATACATTGGTGTAAATTAATATTGGTTCAAAACAAAACACTTGAGGGTGTTAAGTTGTGCTCTGGAAACTAATGATGGGCATATTTTTTGGTGACTGTGGCTCAGGTGGTAGAGCAGGCAGTTCAGTTATCAGAGAGATTGTGGCTTGGTAGTCTGTTCCTTCATACTGCATGTTGAAGTGTCCTTGAGCAAGATACTGAACCACAAATTCCTATTTGTGGGTAAGTGTAAAAATGTCTGTTCCTGATGAGCAGGTTGGCACTTAATGAATGGCTTTGCCGTTAGTGTTTGAATGAATGAATGTTGACTTAAATTCTAAAGGTGCTTTTAGTGATCAAAGACTATAAAAGCGTTATACAAATGTTAATTTGCCATATTTCATTTTTCACTTCTGACATGTTATAGGCTAAACAATTCATCAGTTAGTAGAGAAAATATTTCTAGAACTAATTAATAGTTGCATAAACATTAGTTATCTAAAAAGTAAAAAGTATTAATTTCATAATTTCAGTGTTCTCTCTTAGAAGTAAGTTTGTGATTAAATTTACCTAAGAATTTAAGATTAATTAAAGTATCAAAGCACCAAAGGTTAACAAACATATTATACAGTATTGCCTCTTCAAAGTGTTGTGTACATTATAATCATATATTGTCCCCAACTTACAGCTTGAAGTTACATTTTATAAAATGTTTAACATGCTTGCAGCTTAAGAATGTAGATAATCAGAGTTAAAAAAAATTTGAACTAGTTTATATACTGTTGGGTATTTGATGTTTGATTTATTCTAAATATAATGATTTAAGCTATTTTATTAATTAAATGAAAACTACAATATTTTTCTCAAAAAAGTTGTGGAGTTGTTTTAAGTTTAAGTATAAAGTGGCACAAAATAAAAGTATTTTAAAAAAATGTCTGGCACCACTCGAGTGAATGCACTGACTTACTTTCTAATGTTTGCATTACAGTGTGAATGTGTTTCCATCAGGCAGCAGGACAGTAAACTGTATATCACTGTGTTTTCTTTTCCCATACCAGCCTGCTGCCATAGTGAGGGCAGAAACAACACACAACCGACATTTCCCAAAGGCATGACATAAGAGAGGGGGAGTTAAATGCTACCTTTAGAGACACCTCGTAAACATGTACTTTCTGTGCATGTCGTAAATATTAACTTGCAACACAGAGTAGTCCGGGATAGAAAGGAAAGAAAGGGGCTTTGTGACAAAAAAGGTTGCTTTGCTAGTGATTCCACAAATTGCCATATGATGGGTATTCATTAAGTTTGCTTTCAGGAAGTTGTATCCAGGCCCTCTTGGCAGAGCATAATATTCTGGTATTAATTGATATTATTGTTAATGTGGTAATATTTTCAGCGTGTTTAAACAGCTAAACTAAAAAGCAAAAAATAACTATAAATAAACAACTAAATTCATAAACTCAATAAAATAAAGGATTAAATATATAAAAACTAGGCATCTGTAACTTAGCATGCGTAGCATATGTAAAACTTATGTGCTTGTTACACACATCACACATTACAGCTGAGATATTATTAGGTTTTTTTACTGCAGGTATGATGGTGAATCACATAACTTGCGTGAAATAAAATTTGTTTTCAGGACATAATCATGTTTTCTCAGGATTAATATAAACAGTATTTTAAAAGGGCTACTTCATTCCGCGTAACACGCTCGGTCTCTGATTATCCGACGGTCTCAAAGGCAGCACAGGCTTGGGGCGGGGTTTAGAAAAGCCCCATTCTGACTCATGAATCTCTAACGCTACAAATAGCAACGACAAACCAACACAGCCCGCTGTATGAGAGACAGCAGCAGTGACGCTTCAGGTTATAAACACATACAACAAAACAGGAGAAATGTTGCCTCCGTTGCTGTGACTGAACACTCGGTTCCGCGGGCATCCATGGTCTATTTCTCGGGGATGCAAACGGAGGCGCACAGCGTCAAGCCAGTACAACTGGTCGAGATGTTTGACTCGTCATGGAGAGTGCGGAGTATTTGGGACGGGGTGAGGCTCGAGGTGGTCGAGGACCCCAGCCCGGTGGTCCTGCACAGCTTCACTCATCTGGACCCGGACCTACCGCTGCTGGAGGTGAGGAGTAGGTCGAGGGGAAGTGGCAGGACCGGGGCTGGAGGAGGATGATGGTGCGATGATGCCCGTTTGATGATGCAGTTTGTTGTGTTGTGAACAGAAAGATGTTTAGGCGGAACCACGACCCAAACTGATTTTGAGGCTTCAGGGTGGGGATCCAGGCTTTCCTATTTCCTTTTCAATTTTTCTTTCTTTAATTTTTGAGCTGAATTAAAGGATATATTTAATAACATTTTCTCATACATAAAACAGTTAACAAATAATTAAACAACTTAGAAACAGCTGCCGTAATAGCTTAAAAATATGCACTAAATAAACTCAAATGTGAGGTACAATGATTTTTTTCTCCTGTTTTATAACCTAGATAAAATCATCTAATGTAAGGATTTCTAATTCTTTGTTTTTGATCATGACATTAAGTAGATGCTATATAGTACTATTTAGCTTATTATTGCCAGATGCTGAGTTTACAGAAATTATGGAATAAGTGTCTTAATAAGGTATAGACAGAACAACCCTGTGCAAGCAGAAATAAAACTAGACTGTAACGCTTGTGACTGTTGTGACACTCCTTAGATGTTGGCAGGGGAGGACTGTACAGGATGACTTGCTCTTTTACTGTTTTCACCCCTATGGTTATCACTCCTCCCTCTGCGTGCACATTGATTCAATTCAGTAATGAAAAGACATGTACTGAAACCCTATAGTGTAGGTGTCCCTTATTCAAGGTTTACCAAATGTGATGATATACTGATAATACTGATATTTATAATAGGTGTTATGTTTTTCATATCACAAATTGGGTGTTTCCAGTTTTATTCTGGGATATCTAGCTATACTCTAATTAGGTTCGGAAGCTCAGGATGTATGCACTGCTTGTTCATTATACTCTATGTACCTTTAGTAAGGAGAATTAATATCAGAAGACAAAACTAGGGCTTCACTTAACAACTGATGACCAAGTAGTCTGTTAATAATGTTTTGGATTAATTGGTGATTTGTTTGGTCTATAAAATGTTAGAAATAGTAAAAATGGTGATCCTAACGCCAAAGGGAATATTGTAACACAGCTTGTTGTTTTTTGACCAACAATCCATATCCCAAAGGGCTTAATTTACAATTGCACAGTGCAGAGGAAATTAGCAAAAAATCAAATTGGAGAAGCTGGAACCTGGAAAACTGGTGATTTACTTGAAAAGTAATGAATTTATTACCATTAAAAGTGCTAATTAACTCTCTGGTGAGCAGCTTGTTGATTCACTTTTTTAGCTCTACGAAGTGCATGAAGAGTCGTAATCATAGTGATATCCAGTTCATCCAGAGGGGGGACATCCTGCGGTGAAAAACTTCATCTCATAGTTATCCATTCAGTAGTTACTGAGACATTTGATATGTGAGCACAAATTTGAACCTCATGATCTCTAATTTATCAGAATTCATCCTTTGAGGATCATGATTATCAGTCCTGTATTTTATGGCTGCCTGTCAGGACATTCACTGACTATGAGTAATGTTGCAGACATTTGGTCCAGATCAAAGTGGAGCAACAAAGAACTGACACTGTCATTTCATGCTGTTAAGCTTGACTAAAAGCATTACACTAATGCATTGTTTTACACTCTGGTGTGTCTACTTTGTTCTGTATATCAAATTAAGTTCATGTCATATCCATTATGGCTATTCTTTGTTTTCCAACTGCATAATTTTCTCTCTTTACCCATTACAAAAAGTAACAGTTTCACTGTTATCAGTTGAAAATGTTCTTTTTTACGGATTAAGTGTAATATTCTCCAGCATTGTGCTCCTTGTATTGGATGAGATAAGGAGGAAGGGTGAGTAATCATATTTATCGGTCTTATACAACGCCTGAGATGAGGATGACATCATAACTGATGGCACATGGAGACGATCTGGTCTCTGCTGTCCATCCACATGTTCTCTTTGTAATTCTCGGGTCTGTTTGTCATCAGTCAGACCTGTACTGATATCACAAGCTTGTTATTAAGAACCGCATGTTTTCCTTTGCATGTCCTGAGCTCACAGAGGGAGCCCTGGTCTCTCGTCACCAGCTAACTTACTCTGCTTCGTCTCTCTGCTTTAATCTAATCCTCTCCTGTAACACAATTACCTAATGCCTAATCCCCCTCCTGCAGAGGCCGAGGGGTTTCCTTCACAATCGCCGCCTTTCTTCTCATCAGTTCAGAGGCTCAGATGAATGTTTTTCAATGTAGTGGTTCTGTACAGTATGGAGGGCTGATGTGGAGGAGGGAGTGGGTTGGATTCAATAATTTGTTGATCCCTCAGGCTTCATGAAACCAGCGTCAGAGTGGAGTCTGTACCTGGTGTATCAAATAACTGTAAGGATCAAATAGCTTTGAAATGAAGGTTTGCTAACTGACCAAGTTACTTCTGTGTAAGGCCTCCGACAGAAAAATGATGCTGTGTTGCGCCAGTCATTGCTGAAATTTGTCTTTCTTTTAATGTTTAACACAAGGGAAGGTCTAAAATAAGTGCCAATATCTGCACCAAGTGCTGCTAAGACCTCACTTTAGAAGATAAACAAGCAATGGTTGGCTTCATGCTGGCATTTAATTTTTGATTTTTCATTACAACAGTCTAAAATTTAATTTTCTGTTTTGCTTCGGTTTTCTTTTTCTGTTTTGTTGCTGCCCATTTGAATTTTTATATTATTCATTTATTAGTAGCCAGTTCCCACAAATACGGCTGTGAATCGTTTGAAATGTTCTGGTGCCGATGCTGAACCCACACTTTGCTATTGATAAGAGCTTCAACTAACAGCTGATGATCTGCTGATTATTTTTCTTGTTTTAAATCATTTAATCATTTGGCTCATAAAATATCAAAAAATGTGAAAACTTCCTGCTAAAAATCTCTAAAATCAAAATTCAGTGACTTCAAATTGCCTTTTTTTTCCGTAACTCAAAAGTGATCAACTGTCAGTCAAATGAGACATAGAAAAGCATCCAGTTCTTTCAACCGAAATGCTCAAATCATACTACATACATCGTATTTTTGCCTTGAAAATTTTATAAGATAATAATTTATTTAAAAAAAAAGTTTTGATTGATCAACTAAAGGATTAATGTCCTTTTCGGTTTTGTAATTTTTTGTTTCAAAGGAGCCACGTATTGAATTTAAATTGAAAGGTTTAGATTTTAGAAATCCGAGGTCAAAGTGGGTAAAATATTATTGAAGGGTTTCGTGAGGTTTGTTAGTCTTAACTAGCTGACGCTGTTTGCTATTCAGAAGGAAGGAGCAGTGTGATACTGTGTAACTCAACTATTTGACAATCATGTGCTAAGCCATTTTATGTTACGTGTGAATTTATGTAACCTTGTATTCTCACGTAAGGGCATTTTCATTAGAGAAAAGTAAAACACAGTAACACAAATGTTAAAAGCTGCTGCTAAACAGTATACAACAGTGTATTCATTCTAAAAATAGCCATAATTAAGAGTTCAGAGAGCTTTCCAAACACTACAGTCCAGTAGCAAACCATCAGGATTAGGGGCCAAACCGACATAAAACACTGCTCAACAAAGAGCTGACTGCTGCTCATTGAGACAATCTCAATAGGCTGTAAACAGTGAGTCCTTCCAACTGTTGGCTTATTCAGTTAGTAATCAGTTTGTATTGGTAGCAGAGGACATCAGAGAAAGAGGCCTGCAGCTCCTTGAGTCCCAGTTCAGGCCGATTCAAGACTGAATCTGTGCAATACGGCTGTTATTGTCTATGTGGCTCCGTTCTCCGTCATGCTGAACAGGGACATAGATGTGATTTGGTTTGGAAGTTTTCAGCTCTGTTTTAGTAGGTCATCAATATTGAGTACAATCATGAACTGACAGTGAAATCAGAGACACAGAGCCACTGTAGCTGATCTAAAAACAGCTTTCTTTGTTTCCATCATGGTCTGATTGTCCTCAGTGCAAACAGTGACTCAGCCAAGCTTACAAGCAGTCCCAGATGAATGACATAATAACACAGAACTACTCTAGTTAACCCACATAGAAGAAATAATCTCATAAGCAATCAAAAACAGTAATATCTTTGGCAAAAGAGGTCAGTATGCAATACTGGTGTAGAGTTTCCTTTTTGTTATGTCGGTTGCTGGTGTTTTTATCCATATGACTCAGGTCTACAGTGGAAAAAAATGGCACTTCAGTGAGCCTTTTGCTCTTGACAACTGATTATAAAACACCTGACTAGTGTGGAAAAAGAGATGTCATATTGGTACACTGAGGTGTGTGAGTGGAGTTGAGCCACGTTGAGCTCTTACTTAAGAATAAAGTATTGATTCAAGTGCAGGCGGAAGTTAGACTGGGTGTCACATTAAGAACAGGAGCAGGACCATCCAAGTCAGTACAGAGGAGCTTTTGTTTCCAGTGATCGTTTTGAAGAGAGTCGAGTATCCGAGAGCTGGATCTTAGCAGCAAACCGAATGATAGAAACAGACAGATGCTGGAATTTGAAGGCCTGACGCCTGGAAAAATACTTAAATGGTCTGATTCTGCACTCGCTGACTGTCTGGTATAGTCTAATTACCTGCTCTTACGTAGAGCAACTTTGAAAACATATTAACTTAAGTGTATTTATAAAGAAACTCCTAAAGGAGAATCCCAAATCAAAGGTTTTTTCCCCTCCATGTGACAGAAATAAGGGTTTCTAATCTGACCAGCAACAGGCTGTGTGGCCTTTTTAAACATCCCATCTGGACTGAGTTATAATATGGGACCATATCATTTTCTGAGATATGCAGCCTGCAAGGTGTACAAATGTTACATTATTAGGAATTATTTCAACATAATTTAGTGAGATGAGTAGATTAACATTAGACTCATGTCTGTCCATATACAGAGCTGTGGCCAAAATAGGATTTAACTCACCCTACCATCTATTGAGAGCAGGGGAGATCTCGCTGCATCTCAAGAGTTTATTACATGCAGAAACAAAGTTAAATTAATTTACTTAAAATGGAGTCAACTTGTTTGATATTACACTCAGTTAGATCGAAACCTTAAGTCTGTCAATTTTAATGTCTTCAGTTTTTCTCTGTACAGACATGGACTAATTTTGATATGACTTTTAGTTCATATTGGAGTTAGTTTATTTAACTAAAACTAAAGACAGAAAATATCAATATGTTGAGAAGATAAGATTTGAGAGCAACATTTGAGAATTAGCTTGCTGCAGCAGGACAGAGCAGCAGAGGAGGTTCTGGAGGGATTTTATCCAGCAGGATTATCTTGTCCTTGTAGGCGGCATACAGAGGTCTTTACTGCACTGTCTCCTGGCACATCTGTTTATGTGTTTTAAGGAAGTGTTTGTTTTTGGACCTTTTGACAAAATTATAGTGGTCCTCAACAGCAGATTGTGTTTGTTCTCTGTAATTATAGATGTAAAACATCTAAACAGTCAAGGTCAAAAACTCATAAAAAAGCAAGCAAATAGATGTTTTGAGGTCATATTATTTTTCAATAACTTGTTTTGTCTGGTAAACACACCAAAAAACTAGAAGTAGTTGTTTTCCAGTAATAATAATTTATAGAAAAGAAGTTCATTTTGTAATTCGAAAAGCTGCATTTTCAAATACACAGTGTGTGAACAGGGTCATTTGAAGTCCAACAGCAATTTACAGTAGTTCAGGCAAGAAAAAGTGATAATAAAAGAAACTGGGACAAGATCCCTGCCAGAATCCCCACCATACTCCATTGAAAGATAGGAGGGTTATTCTACTAATAAAACTCTGTACATGGATGTTGATGATTGATACCGGCTGACAAAACCAGTTTAGCTGCTGACATGTATTACTAATACCTGTCACAACAACTCCATCAACCAGTTTTAGGCAACGCTGTGCAGTGTGCTCGTAGTCACAGGTTGAAACAAGGTATCAAGCTTAGTTTTTACTTGTTTGCCAATGATAAGACAGAAAACATTACTGACTGTATGGGTGAGAAAAAAGTAATTAAAAAGCACAAATAACTAGAAGGCAGTCAAAAGAAAACAAAAAATTCTCAACAGTATAAACAAGATGTACTCCAAGGATGATTTAGACAACATCTGATGCCACAGCTGACTAAAAATAAGTATCTAATGTCAGGAAATGTAAACTGAGGTCTTCTCTGAACCTTAATCAGTTGTTCTCTGGCCCACGGCTGATCTGTCAACTTAATTTCACACAAAAAATTGCTCATATTCTTATCAGTGTTTTGCTGGAAGAGAAACACACAAAAGCAAAAATAGACCCTTTAAAAGGAAAATCAAGAACTTTTTATAGTTTAGTACAGATGCAGGGAAAGTTCTGCTTTCTGGGCAGAGCTGTGTGTTTAGTGAGGCATAGTGTTTATGAATATCTGTTCAAAAAAGTCAAGTTGTGTGTTGTTGTTTTTTAATTTTGCACAGAGTAAAACTAGACATTTTCATCAATACAGCAGCATTTATGTCATTACTGATGAAAGCTATAGCACTCATCAGTGAACCCTTTACAGAAATATAAATAGCATATTTCTCTCATTGGCACTGGTAAGCTGACATGTTTGTGTTCTCTTATTGTTATCTTCCAAGTCGTTACTTGTTAGCCATTTTCCTGATTCGTGAAAAGTGAGGAGCAAGAAAACATAGTTTACACTTGCGGAGTGCACCTTAATTTTCAGACCACTGATGAATTTTCTGCATGTTTGGTTTAAACCCCCCCGTCCCCGTCCCTTGCCCTGCTTTCAAATGATCTCAGTGGCTTTCAGCAGTCATTGTTAGCAAGGGGAAGTCACTGGCTTGTGCTACAGGGCTGTAATGGACACATGCTATTGTTGGCTTGTTTAGGTGTTGACTGTTAAGGGGTCAGGTTTTCTCTCTCCAGTGGGAGTTTCCCTCATGATCTACATTTAGAGCTTGCCTCTGAGTGACTTTCTAATGGTCAGATGGGACCACAGCAATTAAAGCAGGTGTGTTTTCTGTTGATGAGCGTCAGAATTTGGCAGATGCCTCCTGTTTGGCCTTGAGGGGATTTGGCTCAGAATGAGGTTTTACTTATGTCACTGTGTGTTTGTTTTAATCTGTTCCTGTGCCAGGTGGCTGTGTTTATACAGACTGCACACCATCAAATATCAAGATGGAAAGTTTGTTTCTGTGAGATAAACATTTTTAGATTTCTAGATGAATAATCAAGATTGTGTTTTTGAACTAATGAGCGGGTCAGCTAACAGTTCAGCCTGTTATTAAGACTGAGGATGATGCTGGAAGTGTGTGTTTTTACGAAACATAAGTGAATAAACACTAAATTGGTAATTAGTAATTAAAACTTGAGTCTTGTTTTAGTAGTTTAAGTCTCATTTATGTCAGTATTATAATATTCATAAAGTTCATGTCTGAAATCTTAGGACACAGTGAGCACTAACAATGGGTGAGACAGTGCGAGAAACACAAAAAAAACAAACTTTTTGTGGAAAAAAAAGGCTGTTGTAAACACCCATTACAGTTTGTGGTTTATCCGCTGTCAACAGGGTTGTTGATTCAATCCCAACCTCCTCCTGTCGACATGTCTTCAAGTTACCTTGTCCTTGGGCAAGACAAACCCAAACTGAGCAATTTGGGATTTTAGGATCACTTGCAATGTAGGTCACTGCCATTGATATATGGGTATGTGTGAATGTGTGTGGGTGTGTGTGAATGAATGTGTGTCAAATAGTTGAACACTTTGGATAAAGTGCTACGTAATTGAGGCCAATTACCATTTTGCTTTCTCAGCTTTGATGAACAAACTCTTTTTACCCTCTTGATTATTTTTGCATGCCCTGTTTTTCTGTGTAATAAAGAAATATAAGAAAATAGCTGGTGGATTTGCTCATTTAAAAAATAATAATCATCATCATCAGTTTATGCCAATACCAATTATACCAATTCTACCAATTATCATGAAGATTTGACTGTTTCATCAGTCTTACAAGTAAGGTAGACACATTTATAGTAATTACACTAGTAAATGAAAACACACAACACATTTATGAAATCCTGTAATGAGTCACTGTTTCTCAAGCAGAGCTCTGTGATACGTCTACCAGCACTGCATGAAATACAACCTGAATGTGTCCCTAAATGACTGAGAGAAGCTTCACACTGTCATAGATTTATATTATTTATCTCTAATGGGCTCCATGAGAGATTCAGTTTGAGCTGCACAACACTGAGAGAAGTTCATTTGCTCATAGGTTCATTTGCAGGCCAGTGACAGAAAACTATTTCCTCTCAGAGATGAAAATTAGTGCCAGCTGTGGTTTAGAAATTGCTGTGGTCTGAATTCAGCATGAGATTGTTGAAACCACTGTTGGGTTTTTAAATATTTTATGCCTTATTTGGCACAGTTCTTTTTCTTAAATATTCATAAGTATTATAGTTTTTAAAACATGTATTTTAATGTTTTTTTTTTTTACCAGAGTTAGCTGAGGGAAGCTGAGTTAGCCAACTATAATTTATTTGAAGAGTAGGTCAGGGGAAGGTTTGTGACTGTTTTCTCCACCTTTTATATGCAGAATGAAGTCATGAACTGCCCTTAAACTATTTATCTCAAAATAATTTCAAGAAAATGAGACAGTTAAATGTTAGACAGTTGACATTTAAGTGTGCTAAACAAAAAACACCATCAAGCTAAATGTACGGTTTTCATCTGACTGTTAATTATTTTAAATGACTGTTGAAACAAAAACAGCGAATCCATTCATCCAACTGTAGAACATCTCATGTCCATCGGCTCATGTGACTTGATTTTCCCTTTTCCTGTTTCTGGAAGCTTATTTCCTTTTTCTGCCATCACTCTTTGCTGACACTTTTATTCGCCTCACATTCCTCCGGCCCACATATACACTCATGGTCTCTGTGGTGTAGGTGAACACAGATCTGATAAGTGACGGAGCGAGTGTGGAGGAGGCTGACTTTGGATGCCAGACATTTCTGTAGTTTCCCCATATTCTGATTTTATCCAAACTCTCACAAGAAGTCAGGAAACACTAAATAGAATATTAATATCAGAGGCGAACAGGACAAGTTCAACTTTTATCCTGCATGTATAACTTTAGTATTCAATCCATGTTTCCGTATGCTGCCTGGTTTACTAGATGAGCCTTGCTGACTGCAACTATATATTCTAGATGTTTAGACAATAACACTGCACTTTTCGGTTATACATTTTTTAGTCTTCAGGGTTTTTTCCCTTGATGTTAAAAACCATCACCCATCTGGATAAGACAAACATTTATATTTTTACTGTAAATACTTTCTGACCCAGTTTCACTCTGTTGTTCTGTGCAGCAGAGACATGTGGCAGCAAGATTCAGACCAATCTCTGCTGGAGAGCAGCCTGTAAAAAAAATCTGTCTGTGATGCAGAATAATTCATTACAACAAAGAGTAAATATGTTTCTATACATAAAAACAATTTGTGACTTTGTTTTGATTATTTTAAGAGTTTTTTCTTTAAAATGCAGTTTTCAATGTCACCAAAAGGTTGCCAGTGTGGGAGTAAAATTTGGCAGAGGATTCTCTAATCCAAATGAATTATTAGGGGAATTTTTTTAGGAATGATGAAATCGTAAAGGAATTACATGAAGGTGGGGTCCAGTGAAGCAGCATTCCTCTGCATTCATTTTAAAATGCATGTATATTTTAAACATTTTGTCTGACATGCAGAGTTTTTTTTTTCCAAAATATCCAGTTTGAACCTGGTTACTGTCTGTGTTTAGTAGACACTTTGAGTCTGTTTGTAATCAGGATGCCATCAGCCTGGCTGACTCAGCACTGAGTCGAGACTGAATCAGCTTAAGGAATGTGACACAAACCTACTTTTTAAAAAACGGAAGAGAGTTAGTTAGCTTCCTGTCCACATTTCAGAGGAAGTTCCATCTTATTAACATGTTTTCTTATCAACCTTGCCAGGAAACTCGGTTCAGTAGGATCCAGTTCAAGACAACTTGCTCAGATGTTGCAGCCTGGCACTTGCAGACTGCTGAAAAATCCTGATTGAATTGCAAAGATCATTTCACATTTTAGCAGCTCTGAACAAAGGGTGTAGAGAGACTCTGTGGGAGAAGAGTCCTATATTAACAGCTTCAAGTGGAAAAGGTGTGTAATGAACCTACTAAACTAGGCCTTTTTTAATTAAAGTGGTTCCATGTTTTGTGTGAGATTTCAGGTCACTTTCTCCTGCTTCCTGATTTACTGTTGATGGTAAACAGATAGGTATCTGGTTGTTGCTTTATATCTTCTTTCTACTTGTCTGAACTTAATGATTTGGGGTGTTTTGGTGTTCAGCCTCAACTAATCTGAGCCTGTATGCATTCATTCACTCTGCTCATGTAAGTGTTTCAGCCCTTTTGAAGTGACACCAAAGCCTTCTGTTTAAGTATTGATCGTTCAGTGTTTTGTTTGAGTAGTATGCAAGTTGTGGTTATCATGGCAACGTTCGTCCTCATAGGAACATGGATGAATAGCGGCTTTATGGTGGGAATTGACTGATGGAGCAAGGTGTTGCCCTTGAGCGCTGCTTTTTTCAGAGCTTGGAGTGATAGCAGTACAGCCTCTGTGGTTTGACTGATAAGCACCCCTCCTGATGTCAAGGACCCAGACTGCAGCTGTGTCTCAGCCATTATACTGTACAGTATTTACAACAGTCCAGGGGATTGTCCTCTATGCCCCTGTTTATCTGTCACACACACACTGCCTCTGTAACGCACTCTGGCAGGTTCTCTGCTAGTGTTACTGAAGTTCAGGGTCTGTGTGAGCTTGAGTCTAAATTGTTAGTAGAAAAATTTGCTTTTACTTTTGAGCTTTTATGCAATAAGAAGTCACATGACTCACCAGTGTTTGGAGTCAGTCTCTGCCCCTTTAATTTCACGTGTCTCTGGTCTTTTTTCTTGTGTCCATTAACTAATATTGATGCTTTTCAAACATGTGCACCAGCATTAACCTTCTGTTCTGTTCTTAAATCTTTCTCTAAACAACCCGAGATACCTCCATGAGAAAGGCAAGTTAGTCAGAAAAATTAGAGAATAAAGCATGACATGTTGGAGAGGAACGTTTAGCTCGTTCATTCTGGAGTAAATATATCCACAATTTGTGTTTATGGTATTGGCATTTTGTTTTTGTACTATTTTGTGTCATTTTTGTTGACTTTATCCACTTGTGTTCTTGCTCTGCTTGTTTTGTATTTTCACTTAATTCAGTTGCAATAGATCATGAACCATATGACTTTCTGTGTCAGAACTCAAAGGTTTTAATTCATACTTCATACACCTTTATTATGTCTATGACATAAAACTGAAACAAACAGAAAAGTAGTCGTGCTTGAAGATACTGTAACTTTCGCTACACTTGTTCTCAGCTATTCTTATTTGAACTTGTCTCCATGGTAACAGAGACACAGCAGAGGGACTTGGCATTGACTGAGATGTAACCGAATACATCCTGACCAAAAAAACAGGCAGTGAGGCAGTGAGGCAGGGAGTCACACTGAGCCTTGGAAATGGACTCTGATGACTAATGCTCCCAGGACGCAATACGAGGGGCCGTGACAGATGTCTGTGGCACGCCAGATTACATGCCTTTCCTCCACTGAGGCCTTGGCTTCAATGAATCATGCCACCGTAGCTCTGCTATGTAGGTTAGATGGGTTTAGATGCGTTCAGCAGCCTTGGTGTTTATACTGTCAAGGTTTATCTTTCAACAGTGATACAAGCTGTTGATTGTTTGAGGCTTGTGCTGTTGTGTGGTAAACTGGTTGTGTCACCTGTAGTTTTACTTCTGAGTTTTATGATATGTGTGCATAAAACTGTAATAACATTTTGTAATAGTTCAGTAATAGCCAGCTGCTTCAGTTATCAAGAGTATTAGCTGGTAGTTCTCCTTGGTGAAAATAAATGAAACATTTGCTGTATTTAATGTTTATACCTTATTTTTAGTACTACGTCAAAAACAAAGCTTTGTGAAGTTTTAAGAATTTAAGCAAAGTTGGTTTTTATTTTAGAAAGCCAAATTTGTCTCAGAAAAAAAATGAGAATTAAACAAATCCAGGCTTTTTTTGATCTTTTTCATGGTTTTATAGTTATACTAGTACCACAATGTAAAACATGATGTGGACCAAGGCCTTCATAATCAATAACATTGCTTCAATAACTTCAACCTCTTCCCAGTCCATACTGTGGTTTCGGCCTGGTGTGTTCATAGACAGCTGCTTTTACTATTCATTTAGTCTTCTGTGCAGAGTCCTTGCTGAAAACATGTTAAGAAACTATTTCTAAATATTGTTATATTCCCATTACAATTTGCTTTAGTCCAAGGTGGCATTAAAAACCATAGACACCAAGACATATTCAGTTTTCCTTGAAATAAAGCAAAGAAAAGGAGCAGATCCTCACCAAGAAGTCAGAGCTAAGAATTGGTGGAAATTTTAGCTCAAAATATAACAAATCAAAACATCAGCAGTTTAATACTCCACTGGCAATTTGCATATGGATTAATTAACAAATGAATTTAACTCTAAATAGGTTTTTGCTCTGCTTTTGTATAGAAATAAATTTTGTACAGATGTTCACTTGAAACCTTTGTGGCTATGTAGCTGCTGTTAAATTCCCCCTTTTTGATGCATTGTTTAATGTCTAAAATGTTAGAAAATAGTAACAAATATTCATTTAAGCGTACCTGGGTGCATTTTATATTTTCAGCCAACTTCTTAAAATGACTCTTCTAACATCCAAACTGACCAAAGGTTGAACATCTGTCAGTCAGCTAATCAATGAAGTAAAGATTTAAGAAAATTCTGGCTTTTTAATACAGCGTTTAGTTTTGTCATCCATTGATTAGTTTCTCTTGGTTGGTTTTTAGCAGTGGGTCACATGATGACTGTTGAAGACAGGTGTGCTAATAGATGAAACTTTCTCTGTCAACATTGCTGTATTTTTTACTTTTATTTTTTTTGGTTTGTTGCATTTTTGGTTTTCATATTCAAGAGTTATTAACACAAATCAGTCTACAGAGTCTCTCACAAGCGATGCAACAAGCGGCTTGTGTTAAATCCCTGTTGGTTGTTACAGGCTGCAGCTTGTATTGTAGTGCCAGTTATCCAGTAAGCTCTGTTTAGTAACAAGCTATTGTTTGTTTGTGCACGGCCACGCACATGATTCACAAAGTATGACTCACAGAGAGACATGCCAGAAAAGAAGAGAGCTGGGCCACACAGATGGTCTTAATTAAAGGGTTTCGACCAAAATGAGATGTCAGACATTTTTAACTCAGTGTCCCACATGGTAATGGTGGCATCTTTTCTTTGCCTTCAACTCCCTTTAATCTACTCAATGCAGATATTTGAAGAGCTTGTTCCAACATGAAACCCAACATGACTTAAAGACTACAACAGAACTTAGTATCAAGGATAAATATCATGGGCGGCCGTTTAGCTCACTCGGTAGCGTGCGGCCCATATACAGAAGGCTAAGTCCTCCGCGCAGCAGTCGCGAGTTCGATTCCAGCTCGGACCCTTCGCTGCATGTCACTCCCCTCTCTCTATCTCCCCCCTTCGACTTTTTCCTATTAAATAAAGGCAAAAAGCCCAAAAATATAATATTTAAAAAAAAAATAGAATAAAAGTCATTAACTAAAATGAGTTGGAGTCAAATGTCTTATTTTCTTTCTTTTCTGTCTTGCAGAGCTCGACGCAGGAGATCGGCGAGGAGGCTGAGGAGGACGCCATCTTCACTATTACGCTGAGGAAGGTGCAGCTTCACCAGTCGGCCAGTAAGGGGCAGCGATGGCTGGGCGTGGAGACCGACTCGGCCCTGAGCCTCTACGAGACCTGCAAGGTGCGGACCATCAAGGCCGGCACGCTGGAAAGGCTTGTGGAGTACATGGTGTCTGCATTCAGGGGCAAAGACTCCACCTACGTCACCATCTTCCTCTGCACCTACCGCTCTTTTGCCACCACCAAGCAGGTGCTGGATCTCCTGCTCAACAGGTAAAGTGATGGCAGATATAACACCTGAGCAAAAAACAAGTAGTTACAAAGGAGAAAACTCTTAGGGATCAAGAAAAAAAGGTAAAAAAGAAAGATTGAAGATAGGAGTAGAGCATCCATGTTTTAGAGTTTTTGGCTTCTTTTTCATTTGATTTTCATTTCCGTAAAATAATTTGGCTGATTCAGGGTTGTGGAAGGCTGAAGTTTAAAAAAGTTTTCTGCTATGCACAAATGTATGAAACATGTGCCATTCCTAAGTGAAATACTTATTATTATTCAGAAAATTACATTTTTTTTAACTCTTTTTTACATCAGTTTTTCTCAATATGAGGTTCAGTGTATTGTGTTAAAATTACGCAAATAATTCTTTTTTAATCAGGAATTTAATTTTTTTTTTGACTAGGTTGAACAAGACTAAACTTGTGTTTCTTTTTTTTAAGGTATGCCAAGCTCCAAAACGTCCCCGCAACCACAGCACACAGAGTCTCCCAGGACGACTGCACAGAGCTGAGGAAGTGAGTCTGCTGCAGCGGTGTCAAGCTGCCAACGTTAATCACTGAATACATTCACAGCACCGAGCTGCATCCCACTCCTCCCTGTGTTAAAGGAATATCAACAAAGTTTGAAGTTGTAGTGGGTTATCTTTCTTTGCCAGACACCTGTCAGATTTTCTGCAGGAGGAAAATACAGTTCATGAACTGATAAAATGCAGTAAATCACAGAAAAAAAAACACCTGAGCTTTAACTGCTTTTTAACTTAAGTTTTACTAGAACAGATCATTGGCATAGTTTGCATTGCATGTTGAAACCACAGGATGTAGGTCAGTCAGTCAATGTGTTCTTTTAGAAATGTTCCTAAATCTCTGAAACACATCAGGGAATTGATAACCCAGTGACGAAAGGTGGAAGAAGTCAACTTTAGAAAACCTATCACTTTTTTTTTTCATTGTAATACCGTCCTACATTACACACTTGGCCTTGGGTGGTAGTGGAGCGAACGCTTTCCTTTCTTTGCTGACATTGACGTAAAAAAAAAGTCCACAGCAGTGATAACGTCCTCATCACTGCAAAATTTGGCAACCACTCAGCTCTTCCTTCGTCCTGGGGAGGAGCTTGTAGTCTGAGGGAGCAAATCAGGTGAATAATGTGTTGGATAAGTTCAAATTTGCACTGATGTATGACTCATTAAAGTCAGTGTTGTCTAGTTTCTCAGACTGCACTAGCTTAGGGTTTTCAAAAACATCAGTTACTAACATCAAACTGTCTGCTTAATCATTCAGAGAGTTTAACTGCTTGTGCATTTAATAAGAACGGTATCTACCCAAGGACACAAACAATTACCTTACTTGGAGCACTATCATGTCATCCATATTAGCATAAAATAGCACATGCATTAGCATATGCTTTCATTTGGCAGCATTAGCATAATTTTGTGAAACAATGGTTATAGGTTAACTGTCTGTGAGGGAAGAGTTGAGCAAATCAAAGGTTCAGGCACATTTTATACTGGTTACACTGCTGGCTCCAATGGTACTAGACTGAAAGTATTCTGCTCATCTTTCAGCTCTGGTATTGACTGCACCAGAGTATACTTCATCATGTCCCCCACCCCCTATCACCTGTAACCCTAAAGGTTTAACGGATGTAGCCATCGGATGGATTTATATTTAGTTAAGCAGCTTTCAGTAGCTGTAAATCTAAAATCAGCTTAAAACTGTCACTCACAAGCAAGAAATAATTTTATTTTTTTTTTTACAAATTGTATTCTGATATGTTTTTTTTTCTATGTTGCAGCACTGTCTCATCCATCCTGGGTGCGTGGCTGGACCAGTACTCTGAGGACTTTTGGAGCCCTCCCAACTATGACTGTCTGCACCAGCTTCTGTCCTACCTTCATCGCCACTTCCCCGGCTCCGACCTGGAGCGCCGCGCACGCAACCTGCTGGCCCACTTCCATCGCCGACAGCAGTGTGAGCCTGATCCTGATGGTATGAAGGCAGGACAGCAGAGGGACATGAGGGCAAGGACGCCAGAATACGGGTGTCCAAGTAGAAACTAGAGTTGTGGTTAAGGTGTACCAAGGACAGAGATAACTTGATTATGAAAAAGAAATGAGAGCTCTCTCTCTCTTTGGAAAATTCAAACAAATTGAGGGCTGAGTAAAAATCTTTTAATCCTATGGGGACAAAACATGAACTCCAGGTCAAAATGAAGATCTAAGACAGGATGAAAAGTGCAGGTACTGTGTGTAGGTTGAGCTCAGGTGGAGGCTGCGTTATAAAAAAGATGTTTTTTTTTTAAACTTCTTTAGGGGAACACATCGGCTGCCCCTTTGCTACACAGGAAGAGAGTGGCTTTGAGGATGAGCTTCCTGCATTTAGTTTCCTGTCATTTGACCCCATCATGGTGGCGGAGCAGTTCACGCTCATGGATGCAGTGAGTTTTTTTCCCTTTTCTTTATCAATGAATAAGGGCATTAAACCTGTTTGCAGTTCCGCACTCACTCATCTTTATAGTCAGCACCAAAATCAATGAGAGGCAAATAGAATTTTAGGTTTTAAGTTCAAGGTGTGTTTATAATTATTTTTAATAACACTTAAAATGCTGCTGATGGTTTTCCAAAGCCTTTTTAAATGAATTTTCCACCTTTCACGCAGCATTTTAGTACCCAAATTAAAACAGGCTTGCAAAGAGTTGTACTCAGTATCCCACAGGCTGCAGGCATATTCATGTTTTTGAATTCGCCATAAAGAGGTACTCAGTAGGTAGTACTGTATATCCATAAAGCCGTAAAAATAAACACAAATCATTTAATAACTCTTCAAGATATCTTTATTTGAAATATGAATCCGGCTCCAAAGGTCTTAATTATTACAAATTTCAATTTAAGTATTGCATCTGAAACAATCTTTGTCACACACTGATCAATACTCCTAATGACCAGTATACTGACCTTTTCTTTAAAACAGCCTCAGCTTCATGCCCCATAGTCATAAAGTCAAATTCACTTGACACATTCAGAATTCCTTGTTTGGCCCTGAACATAACACTCTGTTCGTACTGTTTTATTCATGTCCACATCTCCACATTTCTCTCTCTGTCTAGGATCTGTTTAAGAAGGTGGTGCCCTACCACTGCCTGGGGGGGATCTGGTCTCAGCGGGATAAGAAGGGGAAAGAGCACCTGGCTCCCACCATTAGAGCCACTGTGGCCCAGTTCAACTCTGTCACCAACTGTGTCATCACCACCTGCCTGAGCAACCCGACGCTGAAGCCCAACCAGAGAGCCAGACTGCTAGAGAGGTGGATAGATGTGGCTCGGGTGAGCAGCCTCCAACCGATTCACTTAGAAACAGTTGTTAGCTTATCAGACAGAAATTTGTTTCAGAATGGCTTCTGAAACATTTTAAATTGTAGCACTGTTAGTTGCATCTGTTTCTGACTGCATAATTTAATGGGTTGTGTTCAGGAGTGTCGGATCCTGAAGAACTTCTCATCGTTGCGAGCCATCCTCTCCGCCCTGCAGTGTAACTCTATCCACCGCCTGAAGAGGACCTGGGAGGAGGTGTCACGGTAGGTTTGTAGTCTTGAGTTAACAGCAGTGGGATCCATAAGTTATAAAATATGTGCATGGATTAAATATTGTTTAAAGCAGCCAAGCTGTCAGTGCTCTTGGTTTGTTTTTTGTCTGCTGACCTCCGTGACTGTTCACAGGGAGAGTTTCCGCACCTTCCGCGAGCTGTCAGAGATCTTCTCAGATGACAACAACTACTCCCTCAGTCGTGAGCTGCTGGTGAAGGTGGGTGACAGCTTCCTCACAGCAAACACACATGAGTCCAAACCAGGATAATTATACTCAACCAAACTAAAAAAAACAAACAAAAAAATTAAGTGAATATGATTTCCTCTTAGAAAATGTAAAACTCAATGGAAAATAATGTTGTCTGTTCACAAAGCTATCAGAGGCAAGATAAAAACAAAACAGAACACAAGTTCATATCAGTTTTTTAGCAGTAAATGAATAAAGATAATAAAAACCTGTTCCACTCAAAAGTTATAAGTTATTGTAAAATAAAAATATCTTTAGGTTTTAGGTTGTTGGTTAGAAATAGAAAGCAAATTAAAAATATAACCTCTGATGGGCATTGACACAGTTTCTGTATATTTAAGGATCAAATTATTACTTTCCAAATAAAAAAACTAATCAGCTGATTACATAATTAATCATCTGAAGCTTTGGTCAAAATATTTGAATATGTCAGTATCATTAAATGCTAATTCCCAATTAGTTGTTTTTTTTTTAAGGAGTTTTCAACTTGAATTTTATGAAAATATAGTATACCTTTATCACAATATATATTTGCATACACTGTAATGATAAGTCATCAGAAAAAAAATCAGTAAAAGAAACATCAACCCGGAGACAAGTAAGAGTTAAAAGGTGAAAGTGTTTGCCTGTAATCAGCCCTTGTTATTTGGACAAATCAGTCCATCAGTCTGAGTTATAATTTTGTGCGTGGCAGCCGGATGTAGGGCTTTGTGACCTGTTAACTTAGTGGACTTCCTCTCGTCTGTCACAGACCAGATGCAGAGGAACATCTACAGAAACATCCTGTAGAGCAGGATGCCTCCTCTCATCTTGTTGAATCACAGTATCTTTGAATTACTCATCATGTCCAGGGTGGGCTCTGTATAGCTGACAGATACTGTCATCAAAAATTTGATTTACTGAGTTTAATACAGAGAGGTGTTGACATGTTTTAAGTGTTTTTCAACTTGTGCTGATGCACAGAGAAATGTGACAGAACAAGAGAAGAGATGGCAAATCTACATGCTCCATTCACTGCTGCTGTCATAAGAAATGACATTTCAAAACAAGACATCTCAAAGGATGACAGTGAAAATATTTAACAGACTTAGACACTCACAGATGCCCAGTTGCTGCAGTTGACAAAATTCTTAGTTATTCTCAGAGCCAGAACTTCTGAACTCTCAGACATGATCTACATATTTTTATTAAAACATCTGTTTAGAAATCATTGAAAAATTATGCTCCTTGAAGTTTTCTTCAGTGTCACAGTAATTCAGTTGTAGTTTTCTGTTCGTCAACAGGCACACTGCACTCAAACAGGAACTGCTAATAGATAAATCAGCAAACTGTAAAATGTGCTGATTTTTCAAAAAGTGAATAATTAAAAAAGAAGCTAAAGTAAAATGTCACGTTATTGCCCACAGTGGAAGATTAGATTTCCTGTTTTTATCCTTTAGATAGATAGATAGATTTATTTGTCCTTTACAAGGATAATTGTTTTCACTTCTGTACAGCCACAAGAAGTTGCACACATAACTTTACAAACACAGGAACAGCAGTACCACAGACATATACATATACATATACGTATATATATACCCACTAGCACACACATAAAACATTCACATTCTTAACATTTATCATCGTTTCATTTTTCTGTTTAGGATTTGTAGCAAGATCTGTTGTCTCTTTGTTAAGGGAGTTAGGAGGAAGTGGACAGAGTGTGAGGAAAATAGTAAGGGACATGTCAGATGAGGCAGCAAGATCCAGTCAGTGGATTTGGATGAGAAGAAATAATGGTAGCTGGGGGCCCAGCAGGCGGAGCACTTAGGATAGATAGACTCTTAAGAGAAGCAAGGAAGAAATCCAGGAAGAGGAGGTGTTTTTAAGTGGAGGGTGTGGCCTGTGTGAGCCTCTTTGACATATATGCGTAGTTGCCGCGTTGACTGCTGCTGCTGATTGGAGCGACGTGCCTACACGGCGGCCATCTTGGTACAGTGCCGCTCACTACTACGGTGCATTACATCTATAGAGGAATGACATGTTTGCACTATAAAAGTGATCAAAAATCGATCAATTGTCGACATATATTCACGCGGGCTGTTTGTTACAAACGTCAGACATGGAGGACAGACAGGCAGACATAAATGGAACAAATAATAATAATAATTATTTTTATTATTATAATAAGGTCAATATTATTGTAATTAATATTGCTATTGTCATTGTCATTTTATTATTATATCATTATTTTAATTAATACTGCTATTATTTTATAATCATCACGAATATTATAATTAATATTGCTTTTATTATAATTTAATCATCACTATTATGATTAATACTGCTATTATCATTATCATTTAATTATCACTAATATTATAATTAATATGGCTATTATCATTTTATTATTATCACTATTATTATGATAAATATTGCTAGTATCGTTATCATTTTATTATTATTACCGTTATTATTAATAGGTTCCAGAGGGTTTAGTAGCAGAACAGAACATTAAAGAGCAAGAACATAAAGAATCCCCCTAGAAGAATGTTAATATAATATTTGCAATATGTACAAAATTTACAAATACATTTCATTAATCAGGCCTATAGGAGCTAAAACCCCTGAGAAGAACCCCTGAGAGAACTGTTTTGCACAGTTTCTTTCTTGTACTGCCAATCTGGTACCCGAGTGAAGCAATTTTGCTATGTGATGCAGCCTTACTTTGAGAAACACAGACACTACTAGTCTCAGTAGGTTTTTTTTAAAGCATCCAAGCATCCTGTGTCATAGCTACATGTGTGACCTTTTTAACAAATTAAGCCATTTGGAAATCAGTCGAAAATGCAGTAAATAATTCTACTTTAAGATAGTGGAGTACCTCTTATCTCCATAGATGTACATACACTTCCACCTCTGCTAGCCCTGTACCAAGATGGCGGCACTTTAGGCACGTCCCTCCACAGTCAATGCGGCGTCTATGTATATATGTCTATGCTCTTTAAGACCATGCGACTAGTCCAAGTGAGTTGGCCTGTATTGTTTGGTTGAATTGTTTTGAATTGGTTTGTCTTTGACTGTTTAGGTGAGTTTGTTTTCTTTAGGTGAGTTGTACTGTGAGTTGTATTGTCTTGAATTGGCTTGTATTGTGATTATATGGCTGTTTAGTTGTTTACTCTTCTTCCTTGCTTCACCCATGAGAGTGGGGAAATAGTGGGAGGTAGAGCACAGCCTAACCCAGCGGGGGAGGGATTAGCCCCACAAGGCATCGCTCCCTGTCTACCTTCCTCATTCAAACTAGCCGCCAATTTCTGGGTAATAAAATAAAAAACAACCAAATTTTACACACTAATTGGTCATCTGACAATTAATCACTCTTTGAGTCTGCATGTATGGGACCTAAAATAATACTGATTTGTTATATTTATGTCTAGGTTATATAGGACAGGGTGTAAGGCAGTTGTTAAACTTAGGGAGCTATTCACAGAGTCTGGTCCATTTTCTGTAGCACAAGTTTCATGTGTTTACCTTAAATTAGGTTGGTTATGGCATATGGGATGAAACTTTTGCTGAATTTGATTTTCTTCCAAGCCAGGGACCTGTATTGTTGGTCAGAGGGGAGGAATGTAAAGTATATGTTAAGTGGATGACTGGGATTGAGTGCTATGGAGCGTGCTCTGCGTGCAGTGGCTGTGCTGTTGAGGTCTGAGAGGTTGGGGGTGGGTAACCCGATGATCTTGGCAGCTTTATGTGTGATTTGTGTTTGTTTTTGTTGGGAGCTGACCGCATGTTAAAGAAGCAGGGGGAACAATAGAGGAGTATAGGTTGGATAATGCTTTTATAAAGTAGCAACAGTAGGTGGGGGGCAACTGAGAGTGATCAGAGAGTCTGTGTTGGCAGCGTGTATGGATGTCAGTGGTATGTTGTTCAAAGCTTAGCTTATTGTCCAGGGTGAGTCCAAGGTATTTGTGGCTCTCCACCACCTCAACTACTTCACCGTTTATGCTGACTGGGTTATGGATGGGTTAGAGGATGACCTGCTGGAAGAGTTGATGACCAGTTCTTTTGTTTTGGAGACATTTAACTGCAGGTGATTGTCTGTGCACCACTGTGAAAGATATGAGATGGAGTTGTGAGAGTCCATTTCTGAGGTATTATCTTTGAGAATTGCAAGTACTGCGGTATCATCTGAGTATTTCAGGAAGGTGGTGGTGGCTGAGGGGCTGATGCAGTCGTTGTTGTAAAGGGTGAACAGAAAAGGGCTCAGGACACAACCTTGTGGGGCTCCTGTGTTGGTGATGGCTGGTGGGGAGATGGTACTGCCCACTTTGGTTGATTGTGGTCTGTCACTGAGGAAGCTGTGTATCCAGTGGATGAGAAGGGGTGGGACATTGAGGTGAAGGAGTTTCTTAATCATCTGGTGGCGTTGGATGGTAATTAAGGCTGAGCTAAAGTGGATGAGGAGGAGTTTGGCGAAATTACCTGGGGATTCAAGGTGCTGGAGGACAGAATGAAAAAGACATGCCACTGCATCTTCAGTCCCTCTCTTGACCTTATTTGCAAACTGGTTAGAGTCCAAATGTGGTTTGGCAGATGGGAGTATGATGTTAAGAACCAGTTTCTCCCGGCATTTCATAGGTATTAGTGTTAAGGCAATTGGGCGGTAGTGGTTAGGTTCTGATGGCCAGGGTCTTTTGGTTACCGGAATGATAGTGGATGTTTTCCAAAGGGTGCGCACTATTGCAGTTCTATAGGAGTGTTGGCAGAGGGTGTGTATAATGGTAGCCAGCTCCGCTGCACACTCTTTGAGGACTCGTGCTGAAATAAGGTCTGGCCCCCAACTAATGGGACTTGTGATAATGAAAAGGAGGGTAGTTTTTCAGGTAGTCTCTCCTCTGGTTATTTGTCCTTATTTCAAAGAGTGTTTGTCAAAATAGCTCTCAGTATTATAGACTAAATGAAAAATACGGTAATGGAGAATTGCCAGCTCATAATATCTGATACTCAGCAGAATAAGATTTACTAAAACCAACAATGTGTTGGCTGACTTCCTGTCTGTGGTTTTTAGTCCCACACCCATTAGTTCTTACTGATAATAATCATACAATAATAGGATTTTTTAAAATGAGTCAGAAATGTACAATTTTATTCATAAGAAAGGCCAAGTAATTTCCTTAAGCAGCAGGCTACTGTAGTATTTAACTGAAATTATTAAAACAGGAGGAGAAAGTTTACTTGTAGGGAACAATTTTCATGTGAGGATCAATATGTATGTGGATATGTGCTGTGTATGTGAGATTAAGTCTAAAAATAACCTACAGTTTCCGTGTGTTCATGGTAGTGAAGTGTGTTTCAGCCAGTGCAACAGGGTGGCTTACTGATATGTTTTTAAAAGGTTTTGAACCACAATGGAGTTCTGTAACACAGAGGAAAAAGAGATTATTAGACTGATGATACACACCATCTTTGTTTCGGTCTTTTCATGGAATTTATTGACAATAAGAAAAATACAAAATATTATCATACATATTCATTAAAAAAACCCTCATGAGGATTTACAATTTTGTTTTCAAATCAAACAAACTCCTACAACTTTCCACAAACTCCTACAACTCCTGCAGCATTTCTCTTAAATGTGTCATAATAAACACAACATATGATGAGTGTGTTGTCACCTAATTAACCTGAGTCGTTTGCTGCCATAACAGTGTGTGAGCACCCTGGGCATTCTCTCAGGGAATCCCCGCTGACATCAAAAGGGAGGAGGAAACCTTTGGCAGATGTAGATACCAGCTCTGATCTGGTGTCTGTGTAAGAGTTCACCCCGGGCGTTGCCTCTGTCTCACTCTATCTGCTCTGGCCAGGCCGCGTTCATTTGACTCGATCAGGTCGAGTTACACTTGGTGCTGTAGGCCTCCGAGCATTACATCACTTTAAGGAATGTGACTGTGAACGCCAGGAGTTGATTTCTCCCACTATTTCTCTGTGGTTACTCAGACTGTTTTTGGTTTTTACCTCTGAAGTCGAGCAAAAGGGTAACAATGTTTTGAGAAACAGTCATTGAAACAGCACTCAAGTCTGGTCTCATATGGTCATGCTGTCTAATGACAGTTTACTTTTTAAAAGCCTAAAAAAACTTTAGTTACCTAACATTTCATCTAATGATTTTCTGTCTGCTTTCATGCAGTTTTAGGGCCACAGCAAGGAAATAAAAATGACTGCAACAACTGATGCTGAAGCACCAGATTCACCCTTAAAACTTTTGGAAGTATTTCAGGGTTACTTCAACAAAACATCCATGAAGGGGGGTCCCCCCTGATAACCCCTGATTGCTTAAACATTCAGGCCAGCTGCATGTTGTTCAGGTTGAAACAGCTCAAACAATAGAAACACACATTTGGACTTTTCCTGGAAAGTGTCTCTCAGGTTGTTTGATTCTAAGAGACTGTCAGAAGCTTACACAGAGAAAATGAAGCTTCTAATCAAAACAGATGTATATTTGAAGCTATTATGTTAAATATATTTACCATCTTTTGGTTTACACAGCCACCCTGTGTGGACATAATGTCAGAAATATACAGAATAAACAAGTGAGACTGTGCAAGAGTTTTTGACTTTCATTGAAGATGTGAAGAGATATTTTTCAGCATTGAGGTGCTGTTGAAAAGCCTAAACTGTTTCTCAAATGCACTTCAGTTCTTCAGTGGCAGTTTCAGCTGACATAAATAGAAAATGACAATCATCCTGTTGCTTCTTTATTGATGTCTTATTTGAATATGATTGGGTTGCATGCAGTAATAATACTCAGTGAGGGAATTAATTTACCTGAATATGCAGATACCTGCTCGGAAGGAGAAACGCTAGTATGGGGGATAAAATTTAACACAATGAGTAGCCAACAGGTGAGTTTGTAGTCCTTGCTGGTGAAAAATCAAATGTTAACTAAACTCCAGAAATGTCTTTCATGGGTAGGATGATAAATATGTAGTTTATGGCATAGATGACATGAATATGATAATATGTAGTTTATGGCATATATGGTATAAACTACATATTTATCATCCTACCCATGAAAGACATTAATGGGGTTTAGTTAACATTTGATTTTTCACCAGCAACGACTTCAAACTCACCTGTTGGCTACTCATTGTGTTAAATTTTATCCCCCATACTAGCGTTTTCCTTCCGAGCAGGTATCCATGTCCGTGAGATATCAAATCTAAGGTGGCGTGTCGAAATGAATGAATCTTTGGGCATGAGTAAAACATGTTTTGTGTGTTTGTGAGGTTTTGGCATGATTTTAACTCCATAAATTAAGAGTGTGGGTAGGATTTGAATAGGTCATTCTCTTTGTTATTATTATAGGAGGGTACCTCCAAGTTCGCCACGTTGGAAATTAACCCCAAACGTGCTCAGAGGAGACACCAGCAGCAGAGAGACCTGGTGAGTCCACAGACCAAAACAAAGGAACTGCTTTTTTTAAACAGTCTTATTTCATATATGAAAGATGTGTTTCATCACAGTGTTTTTGCTTCACATTGTTACACTCATACACACACAGTCTAGTCCTGCCTGCTGCCATGCAACAGTGAGCAGTGAACAGCATCATTCCTGCGCCACTAGCGCCACCTAGTGGCCAAAGAGAACAGTGCAGCTCTTCCTGTCATAATAGGAAGAAACCAGCCTGCTGAACATGACTTCTGTCTGATGCATTTCTGTGCCTCTCTAACATGAATGATCAGATCTTGAACACATTTTTCTTGTTTGTGAACAGCTGATTTGTTGTCTGCCTCCTTGTTTACCTGCACTGGGGTGTCCCTCTGTTAACAGGGAGTGATGCAGGGGACGATTCCTTACCTGGGGACCTTCCTGACAGATCTGGTGATGATGGACACTGCCATGAAGGATTACACTGAGGTCAGAAACCTGACATGTTTTTACTGTTAGTTTTGTTTATCCTTTTCAGCAGGCTTTTTATGTTTTCTTCCCCCCCACAAAAACTTTTTTTTCATCTTTTTCAGGGTGGTCTGATCAACTTCGAGAAAAGAAGAAAGGTGAATTAAACTGCTTGTCTAGTTGAATTAATCTGAAAAACCTAAAACAAAAGTAGATTTGATAACATATGTAGGTGTGATGAAAGATGCAAAGTGATTTACAGAAATTCTCTTTGTGTTTAGAGCAGATTACAAACAAATTTGGCAAATCAAAATAGGAAACTGAAAGCCTTTTCTTTAACTATGTTCTGCTCTGCTGTCTGCCTGCAGGAGTTTGAGGTGATTGCTCAGATCAAACTGCTCCAGTTGGCCTCCAATAACTACAGTTTCACTCAGGACAGCCACTTCAGAGAGTGGTTCACAGGTGTGGAGAAACTCAGCGAGGCAGAGAGGTAAGTCTCACTCGAACTGTTTGTCTAATTCTGTCATAATATTGTGTGTACCCTCAGGTGAGCATCGAAACAAATTTGGACCAGGTAAAATTTATCCATGTTGTGTGGAAGTTTTCTCATGGAATGGGAATGTGATGTGGAAGCTGGTTGTTATCCTTTACACTAACTGAATTTTACAGTAAGGGAAAAATGTCCAGTAGATTCCCACTGGAAACATTCAAAGAACAGAAAATTATTCTTAGGATTGTTACCTTTGGCAAATTTCTTATACATAAAAATAGGTATAGAAGTAAGACCTAATTCTGCTGTTTTCGACATAGATTTGCCCTCATTAAAGTCTTAATAATTCAGAGCAGATCCAAAATTAGTTTGTCTTTGTGCAAAGGAAGCTGTATTTACCTGCATCTCAAGTTTAGTTTGTATTTTGTTGCTGACATTTTAGTACAGGATTTCTGGGCTCTGAAGTGGCAGGATGGCTGCGAATGTGTCTTTTCCTTGAGATGAGTTCAGATTTACATTGTCATCTGTCCTGACTTTCTGCTCCTGCAGCTACAACCTCTCCTGTGAGATCGAGCCTCTGTCAGAGTCGGCCAGCAACACGCTGAGAACCAAGAAGAACGGAGGGATCATGAAACGCTGGAGCGAGTAAGTGACACTGTGGATCAGAGCTGAAGTGCAGTGCATGCTGCTAAGAGGGAAAGACAGACACATTTATTTATGACACATAAGCAGTGCCCGCTCGTATCATGACTTGCATTTTATTCACAACTTACAGCCAAACAATAATCAAATGTTTTTTTTCTCTTGTATAATGACTATTTAAAACTTTTCCTGTTATAAATTCAGTCGGCAGTTGACGGAGGCCAGCGGCAGCAGCGCCTCAAGCTCTCACTCCAAGTCCTTCGACCACTCGCACTACAGACCGTACCAAGGTGGAGGGGGTGACAGCGGTGACGCCCTCAGCGTCACCTCTGTCAGCTCCAGTGGTTCAGACCTGGAAGATGTGAATGCCAGCTTCCTCTCCGATTCTCCGGAGGGACATGAGAGAAAGGTAAAGAAGAAAGACGGGATAGAGAAGTCACTGCAAAACCTTACCTGTGTAAGAGAATTTTATATTCAATATCAGAAAATTTACTGGTGATTTTGTGATGGACTGTGTGTTTGAAGGTAACCACAACCATTTTTCACCTCTGCTGATGTTGTCCACTTTTTCTGGTTTCTTCATTCCATATTTAACCTGTGTGGTTCAATGTGGCTGCTGACTTCATCTCCTCACAGCCAGTTACTGTGTTTGCTTGTGTTGCATGTTGACACCTGTGTGACTGTTTGCTGATGGATTTGCTTTCCTTCACTCTTTCTTCGTAGACGTCAACTCCTTCAGTGAAACTTAGCGTCTCTGCTTTGGGGAGAGAAGCTCCAGCAGCAGATACAACGTCAACGGTAGCAATTTGACCTTTTCATTTTCCATGTTAATTCCTGAAATTTGATAAGACTTTTTTATGTATGCCATTATTGCAAAATGTAAATGATTATTAAATATAATTATATACACTTGTATAATTATATAGTGTTTCTTGGTACACAGTTAAATATCTCAATGATTATTGGATGGGTGGATAAATTGCCATGAAAGTTTTGTACACAAGTTGCAAAATTTCCAATCATCCCCACACTAGAGTTTACTGAGCAGATCTTTCATGTTAGCAAGCTGTGCTAAACTATGCTAAATGTTAGATAGTAAGCCTAAAGGTGCTTTATGTAGCATTTAAACACCAGTTATTGTTCAATTCCTATATATAGGTCAAATTAGTACTATTTACTGTCTGCAGGGTTAATGTGAAGTTTAAACTGTGATATGATAGTACTAGAGTGTATTAAAATCTAATAAATGTCAAATATTTTAATGACTTGTACTGCAGTCAGTTCTGAGATGTTACATGAAGCACCTTTCAACATGTTTACATGGTATAAGTATCGGTGCTGTTTGAAAAATGATAAATAGTAGCTGATTATTTTAGTCCTAATGTAAACATTACACTTCCCTCTTCAGTGTTTCATTCTCCCCTCTCTCTCCTGTCCTCCTCTTCAGTTCTGGGAGTGCACCTCTCTGTCGTCTCTGGACACCTCCGGCACAGGCTCCAGCTCTGGCTCGGCCTCTGGCTCCAGCAGCGCCTCCTCCTCCTCCGTCTCCTGCTCCACTCCTTTGTCTGCCTCCCGCTCACACAAACGCTCAGTGTCTGCAGTGTCGAACTACTCAACTCTGTCGCTGCCGCTGTACAACCAGCAGGTTGATGACTGCTGCATCATCAGGGTCAGCCTGGACGTGGAGAACGGCAACATGTACAAGAGCATCCTGGTCAGTTCTACCCATCTTGCCATATGAAAAGATAATAATAACTCTCAAACTAAAGTGTTATAAACCAAATGGTTCTTCATTTGCGAAGCTTTAGGTTTCAAAAGCTTTGCTTCTGCTTGTGGACAGCTGCAACACAGCTTGTGAAAAAATTACACGCTTGTGCACATTTGTTTTCAAATCAAAACTTGAATGTAGAGTTCAAACCAATGATGAATGCAGAGTTCAGGTTATTTGAGGCAGAAATGTCAGATATTTGATAAATAAGACACTTCTGCTACAGGAACATACCATAATCTGTTTTACATGAAATTTTGTGTTTGTTCCTACCTCACAACAGTAGAGTTTTTCAGTCTTGCATGTTTTCTCTGATTTAAGAAAACATGGCAGATAAAAGTTTATGTTTTTATCTCTTATAAGCATGCGGAAATACTAATACAAAATAATGAACATGTTGTCATCATGAAAACTCAAACCTTGTATGGTAGATTACAGGTAATTTGGTTTGAACAATATTTGCTTTGATGTTTGTCCCCTGATTCAGGTGACGAGTCAAGACAAAACTCCAGCTGTCATCAGGAAGGCCATGATCAAACACAACCTTGAGCGGGAGAAGACCGAAGACTACGAGCTGATGCAGAAAATCTCTGAGGACAAAGGTGAAAACTTAAGAGGGGAATCGCTGCTTATTTCAACAAAGACTTCACTCAATTACTCTAGATTTATCATGAAACAACAGAAAAGTGTTTGAATTTTTATCTGTAATTTCTTTTTTTTTTTATTGTTGTAAAAAATTGATATTGAAGTTTACATAGAAAATTGAACAAAGGTTTGAAAAGATATTGTTATCAAGTTTTTTAGAATGTTTTTTGCAGCCATGGCAGAGAGGAATAGAGGAATCTGTCTGAAGCCACACTGGAAATACTGCTTCCCACTGCACAAAGAAGAGGGGACAGTAGTGCAGAGCTCTTTCTGTTTATCTGTTTAAAAAAAATTATAGTGTATAGCAGTCAAACCATGTGGTTTGAGCCCTGGAAGTTTTCTTATTTATTTTTGTACACACAAATCATGATCTTTTAATTATCGTGTAATTACTTTATTATCTTATTCTGCAGATTAAACACAATGTTCTTATGGATTTGTCCCCATGTTTAAACATCACATCATGGCTGAACATGAACCCAGTAGTTGATTTGTGGAGATTAAATCACAATTTTCTTTTTCTTTTTCATTGAATTCATTAGAATTTCACTCCAACAAAGATTTCAACCAGATTTTATTTTTGACTCACTACATATTGTTTCTTCTTTTTCTCCCTTCTCATTCTGTAGAGCTTCGGATCCCGGACAACGCCAACGTTTTCTACGCCATGAACTCCACTGCCAACTATGACTTTGTGCTGAAGAAGCGTGGCTTGGCCCGGCCGGTGCGGGCCAAGAATGTGGCCAGTTCAACGCTGCCTCGCATGAAACAGAAGGGACTGAAGATTGCTAAAGGGATTTTCTGAGGAGAAACGCACCACTTCCTGCCTCCCCACCAACCCCATTAACCCTCTCTGGTCTCCACTCCTCAGAAGAAACATTTCTGTTCGGGTCTGTTGGAGGCAAACTAACCCGAAGTGTCTGAGTTTTGGTTTGGACAAAGACTGAAATGCCAGAGGAGATGAGATAAATGACCAAGCAACCTTTCTGTGGATTTGCAGAAAGAAGAGGAGCACCTTAGCATTTGGGAACAGCTGTCGAGTCATCTGGACCCTCCGAGTCTGTTAAAAGGCAGGAAGCGCCCAGATAGATGCAGTTTCCCCAAGGCTGACAAAAAAAGGAGAACATGTTTGTGGAAAAGAACAAACAGCTGTGTTGGTGTTGGCACAGCTGCTCATTGACTGAACCAGTCGAACTCGAAACGAGCCTCCACTGGCTTTGAAATTTCACATAACTGGTTGCCTCGGCTTGTGGGAAAGCAGATCCATTGAATTTCCTGTACCATTACTTTTTGTTTACAAGTGTTTACATCTAAACATCACACAGTCAGCTCTTAAATTTTTTGTTCCAGGCCCTTGAGAGGGTTTTATGCACCTTTGAAAAACAGTTTTTTTAAAGCCCCGGACTCCTTCAGCAGCCTTCATCTCTGTATTTTACTCTTTGAGTCTTCATGCACGCCCCCTCCTGGCATGGAGTGTACATAAAACGAACAATACGAAGCCACAGCGAATAAACACGTGTGTTAGTCCTCATTTAAAGCAAATCAGGTGCTTTCCCATTCATTTCAGTGCTGGTAGTCTAAATGAGTCGTGAGTTTTTCTTTGGAAAAAAAATGCAGAAGTTGTTCAGAAGGAAGCTGAAGAACTTTTCAGAGAAACACAGTGTGACATCATGAGCAGACTGTGTAGAGCTGAACAACCCTGAGGGAGGGAGTACAAAGACATTAATTTGCGTTCGCAAATTAGCTGACACCGCCACACAAAATAGCATCAGTTGCTGCTGTGCCTGATTTGGTCTGAATGATGTTCAACAGCTGGGTGTTTGAATGTGTTTCTATTTTTCAGGGAACTTTTGTTGTGATCAACCACCGCATTTACCGGGGTTCCTGATGTTGACAGTGTTTCTATGGCTGCAGCACTGAACGTTTCGTGCTCTGCTCACTGACTCACGTAAGCATGCTGCCACCAGCGAAGCTGATGTGGAGGGACCTAAACTCTTAAATTCTGAACCTTGCCATGTCACAAAGAAAACAAGAAGGTCAAGTCTGAGTCAGATATGGAGACATGGTGTTAAAATCCAGTGGGCACAGCCATGAATCACATGCCACTTTTTTCCTTTTTTTTTAAATTCATGGATTGTAACCACTACACCATGAAAGGTGTGGCTGTCCTTTGATTGCACTTGACTGGAACAGGAAACTAAGAGAAGAACTCGAGAGCTGAGAACAAAAACAACTAAGTGTATATATTGATTAACACCAATTGTGCAGTATATTCTTTTGAAATGGACCATGGGATTTTGTTAATAGACTCTCACAATATCAACACTATCTTTCATTTTGCTTTTTACTTTTTTTTTTCATCTCTGCTCACATATGGTGCTGCTAATTATTCTTTTGAAGAGGTTGTATGAGCTGCACTATGTCTACTACCTGATCGCCAGCCGCCATGTTGGAAGACAACAGGAACAAGTCTTCTGACCTGCTGACAAAGAAATCTTAATGGATTAATCATTTTTTTATCAAATAATTATTATTGAAAACATAATATATAATAAAAATATTTTTTTTTTAGTGTTTATTAAATCTTTATTATTTGGAAGGAAGCCCCAAAAGGCAGCATTAATGGCTGACATGAAATTACATTTAGGATAAAAACTCTTGAGATGAGATGTACCAAACCCTTGTATTCCCAAAAATTTGCAGTACAGTAAAAAAAATTGAGATAAAGTCGGTGAGAAAAGAACGTAAAACAAAAAAAAGAAGATTTTCAATCAAATTTCCAAGGTTTAATTCTGGCAGAAGAACAGTATTCCAAATTTCCTGTAAAATCAAACTGACATTTTGGTTAAACAAGTACCATTGCAAGAGAAGAGGCGAAAGACTGTTGTCTATTCCAACATGGTGGCTCATCCTTCATATCCATTAGTAACCACTTTGCAAATGTGCCATGACAGGCTTGTGTGTTACAGACACGCCCGACGAGTCTTGCTGAAATGTCCTGCAGGATGTTTTCTTGCCATGTCAGCTGTGGTTTTACGTGCCAGTGATGACAGCAGAGTCTTTCCTCTCTAAGCTGTCCTACAGAAAGTGAAGAAAAGACGGATTTCCTTTATTTCTAGATCTAAAGAATTAGTTGAAAATAAAAAAAAAACCTCTTAAATCAGGCTACAAAATGTGGAGTCTGAAAAAAAGTTCAAATAAGGCTGTATGTAGGAGCTACGGTAAATGATGGTAAACCTGCCAAACTGCACGAGGGAACTGCTCTGTGCTGTCTGTGATCTGTTTCTTTAAAGGAAAAATCCAACCTAAAACAATTAAACACTGTTTTTAAAAGAAGCAGTTTTTGGTGATGTACTTTCCGTTCTTGGGGTCCAAATGTCTTTTTTTTTAAGAGGACACAAAGTCATGTAATTCTTTAAGTGCTCCAGTTTCTCTGTTTGCACACAGCGCCCATTGCTAATGTAATGGTTTTAAAATTTACTTTGAAAACTTGGTATTTTTGCACCTTTCTGCTCTTAAGATGAATACTGATGTAAAAAAAAAAAGGTAAAACTATCTAAGTTATCATTGGCTTGAGTTAGAGTGTACACTTTGTACACTCACAAACACTCAGTGGATCTACTAGTTTTGAATTGGACCTTTTTTTAATATAACCTGTTATCCCACAAGCAAACTTTCATGCCAAATGCATGGGACGAGATGCATCATTGGTCTTATTGTAGTCAATGGTATGGGCCTTGAGGTCACTGTGATGTAAACACTGCCCTCTGTGCTGAATTTTAGCAGCAGACTGTTTGTATCTGGTGGCTACAGAAACTGTCAGATGATGTGCAGACTCTGCCTACTCCGTGCCTGACAGGTGAATGGTGGTGTGGAAATGGTGGGGACTCTGTCAGTTCAATTGACAGCAAAACACTCACAAAACCCCAATTTTAAGTCATGTTGCATAGCCTAAATATTGGAAAGTACATTCACCTTAAACACTTAATGACTGAATATCTGAGGTTGGAGTTTTCCTGAATTGTTCATATCACCGCAACAAAACACTAGAAACTCTTGGATTGCACTGCGACCATGTAATGCCTTTTTTCTGTCATTTTCACATGCATGAAGTTCATGATTTTCTCAAAGATCAAGTGAATGAAACCATCCCCACTAAGATAGAACAAAACAGTGAAAGCAATATGGTTGTCGAGCGGCAGGAGGCATGTTGTCCTGCTGTTGTGGATGTTGTTCATTCCACTCTGCTGTTAAATCGTTTGCTGTTGAACACTGTGACCTTTGACCCTTTCACTCTGCTCTCTCTGCCTGTTGATCGGCTCATCATGAGCACTGTGAACATAAAAAAATAATAACGTCTCATATCCCCTTAATGTTGTTGTAGTTAACATCCACCTTTTGCTCACTTTGTTAGCAAGCAGCAAAGGCAACAGGCTTGACTATAATTGTGCCAAAAATAATAAGGAAAGAGAGGAAAAGGCTGCTTTTGACAGATGCATCCTCTGCCTTTTACAATGAAAAAAAGACATTTGTATGTTTACTGTTGTCACATTTTTCTTGAAAACAAAAAAGGGTGAGAACACTATGATGTCTGGACCCATTTCCCTGTGGAGAATTAGACTGTCGTCCAAAAAACTTGAAGCAAAGATGTTTGTCAGGAGCTGAAGATGAAGCTGTTGTAGAAATCCCGCTTTCATTAATTTATCTGTCTGTTTTTCATTTTTTAATTAATGTCCTATTTAATGACTGTCAGGATTAAACAGCTGCCCAGTTTGCTATTATTTAATACTGTAGCATCTCTGCTATTGAAACTGCAGACTTCAACCTTAAAGAAAGTTTTTATTCCAGCCAAAGTCCATCACTGAAGATCCCTCAAAAAAGAAATGTATCAGCTAACCTCTGGTTGATTTACATGGAGGAAACAAACAATCTTACTCAATTAATTAACAATTTTCAGGTCCAAGTAAATAGAGTACAAAGGTGGTCAGTAATTTGTTGAAGTTTTGCCCCTGCAAACCTCAAGAAAACTTTTAGTATGTGAAAGACTTTTGTAAAAATGATGACTGATTAAATTTTACTGTATACATTTCCTCCCTCTGTTGCTTCACATTTTAATCCGGACCTTGAGATCTTTTGTTTTTCTTTTTGGCTAGGTTTTAAGGATTGGAGCCACTTGAAAACCACTCTATTTGTGGTTAAAACCCACTTACATCAGTGCAGTGTAGAGCCTTCTTATGCTTTTTCCTACATTTCCAAATATGCCCTGAACATAGCATTCATTCACCTGAACAAGTAGTGTGTGGTTGGAACAAAAACTTTCATATTATTAGGCCTCAAATTAAAAATGCCTGCTCTGTGTCAATAAGACTTTTTACTGGTTAAACACAGTGATGGCTGTGGTTCTGCAGCAGCTCCATCTTTAAGTGTGCTTGTGCTCTCGGAGAATGTAAACATTGTGCACGAGAAAATGAATTTCCTCAATCAGCGAGTGTTTTAATGTGCCAGTGAGGTTGATGTTGGACTGGTCTGTGTGTCGTCGTAGCCCGTGTTGACAATGACGTTCCTTTTGTGATTTGACCTGACCTGTGCAAGTTTGAACAAAAAGGCTGTGTTTACAAGAACAAAAAAAAAACAACAACTAAAAACTGGAAACCAGCTGGTGCGGTGTGTTTTTTTTAATTTTAATTTTAATTTTATTTTTTGTGTTGTCCCTCTGAACTGTGCTCCGGTGCCATTTTCAATTTAAACAAAAGGATTTCAGAAATTTTTCTAACTGCAGTCTGTTTTTTGTTTTACATTTCTTACTTTTTCCCAAGAACACAATACCCATGTAGAATACAAAACTGTCTTTGATTATGTCTTTGTTTATTTATTGATTTGTATATAGAGATATTGTTTTACATTGTAAATTCTCTTCTTCTTGGTTATAGATTAATATATTCATGTATATACAAATAAACATTAAGTTTATAAAAGTAAAAAGACTGTTCTCTCTTTAATTTTGCCTCTTTTGTGTGAATATCAAGGTACAGAGATGAGAATCTATCTATACAGAATCACTGCACGAAACAACAACTGGGGTACATTATACATTTGCATAAATCTAGATTTTAGTCTCAGGCTTATTTGATGGAACCACAAATAAATGTGAATGTTGTAAAGAAATACACACAGGAATTTTCTCTTTAAAAGTTAAAACAAGGAAGAACTTTGTTCACCAAGGAAGAAATTTCTTATCGTACATATGTTACAGCAATGATATATGTGGATGGTAAAATGAAATCCTTTCAAATAATAAAGACAAGTGAAGCATGGTGAATAAGATGTACATTAACATCATATTTACTTAAAAAACAATTTAAACTGAAGAGGTTAAAATTAACTCTAACATAAGTTTTAAGAATAACACGACTTTCTAATTTGAGGGTAGAAAGTAAGTGTAAATTAAAGGGATCAAGTTACGTTTTGTAAAGTTAATTTATTAGATTTACTGAAAGACTATTTGGTTTATCATTTATTTTGATGCGTACTGATACAGTAGCGAGTGAAGAATATGTATATTTGTGTTTCGTCATCTCATGGCGACGTCTCTTAGCGACAGGACCATACAGGACGTTCTTGTCATTGCGCGTGCGCAATCTAACAGAGCTTTGTTATTTCATTTCAGTATGGCGCTTAGCAAGACGTTTGGACAAAAACCGGTAAAATTTCAGCTCGAGGAGGATGGAGACTTTTATATGATCGGATCGGAGGTTAGTGTATCCCTTTCTAAAAGTTATTACTTGACTGATTTACTTATCTCACAGAGACTTATCGTTTAACCTCTCAGCCGGTCTGCTAGCACCTAGCCAGTTAGCTAACATGCTAGCATCTAGAGGGGGCAACGCACGAAGGCTCCTTCATTTATTTCAAAATTTCTGGTTAATCTAACCAGAAATAGCACCATAGAAAAAAACTCATTTATCTGTTTGCAGATGTATCACAGTTTGACCCGAAAACTTCCGTCCTTTATCAGAGGCTTGAAAGGTTTTCCTCGTCTGAGCTCGCTAATGTTAAACAATCAGCTAGCTATCACTGTTTATCCAGCGCGGCACTCAGCAAACCAAAGCTGTTTCATTCAGTGTCACCTTAGATTAAGCTTATGGTATAATGAAATATTTAATACGCATTTTTAATACGTTTAAAACCTGCTACTAGTGTTTGCCAAAAGAATATAGGTGCTCGTCTTCCAATATGCCTGCCTCTGTTATATTACAAGCACAGTAAACATTACCTCCATATGTTATACAAGACCCTACATCCCATGGTGTTCATATAATTAGTCTCAAATTGAACTAAAGTTTACAGTTACAGAGATTCCAGCAGCCATATGTTGTGATCTCCTCTATATACAACTGATCTCATAAAACATCAGTGATAATAGCGGAATATTACATGTATAGTAAAGGTAAAGTAAAGCTAGTGCCATTCAAAGACAAATCAGTTCAGGTTAACGTGACATGGAGTAAATGCAAGAATCGCAACACATTATCACTGTCGAATAATCTGCCTGATCTTTTCCAACCAACCATTTTTTGGTCTAAGAAATGGCAATACTATTTAGAAATGTCAGAAAAATTTAAATGTGCTTGATAGTTTCCCCTTATACACCTTTTAAATTTGTTTATTTTTACCAAAAATTAATTGTCACACAAAAGTAGAGTCTGAAAAAAATTACCATAATAATCATTTGATCTATGATCCAGAATCTTTGTGTGATACAGTGATATGCTTGCATGATTCATGTTCCTCTTTTGTTTCTATATCTGCTTGTGTGTTTGTGTCCAGGTGGGAAACTATCTTCGTATGTTTAGAGGCTCCCTGTACAAGAGATATCCGTCATTATGGAGAAAACTGGCATCAGTAGAAGAACGGAAGAAAATAGTGGAGTCATCACATGGTCAGTAGAGTGCAGTGAAAACACATGAAACAGCTGGGTTTGGTTGTGTCAAGCTTTGAATTACCATCACTGTCTCACTTCTCTGGTATGAGAGACTGATTTATGTAAAAATTTCCAGACTACAGATTTGAATAGAAGAAATTAAGAAACAGCTGTCAGTCAAATGCATTTATTATTAAATAAATGTATTATTTTTCTAAAGTTGTGATGAGAATATACAGGTAAACACAGTGGTGACCATTTAAATGGCTGGTCATCTCGGCTACATATTATCAGTGTCCGTTTTTCCTTTTGTGTTGATGTCATCTGTTGCTCTTTCATTTAGATCACGGCTACACTCAACTTGCCACTAGTGTGACCCTGCTAAAGGCCTCAGAGGTTGAGGAGATCCTTGAAGGAAATGATGAGAAGTATAAGGCTGTCTCCATCAGCACTGAGCCCCCCGCCTACCTCAGGTACCTCCACTGCAGCCACTTCTGAAAAGATTTTTCAGATTGGACATAGTAATTTCAATAACAAATTACACTGGAAGGGAGATGAGACTCTGGATTGGGTTTCTTGTAACATCAAGGTAAAAACATGGTGTACCAGAAAATAAATAGGAAGGAAAACTTTTCCACTGGCAATGGGAAAGGATGTATTGTCAATTTTTAGCAAGGTTACCCACATTTACTTAAACTACATATATTACAGATATAGAAGTATTGCTCCTTTCTCAAGTTGGCATGCCATTAAAAAGGTTCCCAGGGTCACACGTGGCTCATGAAAAAGAGCAGATTTTTAAAGATATTTATTTCAGTATTAACAAAAAGTCATTTGTTTGTTAAGTCACAATGCCTCAAACCTATAATGGTTAACAGTAGAGAGTAAAACTTGAAGCTTGCAGGAAGTGCACAGACTGAAGAACATTTTTGACTTGGCCAGTTTGGAAATCCTTCAGCAATGATTGCACTAACCCTTCTCCTAAATCTGTCCCAGCAGAATCAAACCCAGCCATTTTTATTACCAAAGACAGTGTTGAGTGACTTCTTTGTGGTCATTTTAGATGGAATTTAAAAAAAAACAAAACTTTGTTTTGTATGATTTCACATATCTTTGTCTTGATCTGTCACCAGGGAACAGAAGGCGAAGAGGAACAGTCAGTGGGTTCCCACACTGCCCAACAGTTCTCACCACCTGGATGCTGTGCCCTGCTCCACCACCATCAACCGCAGCCGACTGGGCCGTGACAAAAAGAGGACCTTTCCACTGTGGTGAGCAGCAGGAAGCAGCATAATCTCCTCATCAATCAATAATTAACATTTCCTTGTGTTACCAATGCAAAATAATTAACTCTGTTACTCTGTAACAGAGTTCTCTGTAAATTGAGATTTGAGACCCTATTAAAACAACATAACTTTATTTTATTAGTGCAGCTTGACTGAGTGAGTGCAGTGTATGGTGGGTAAGTTATGGTCCTGTGTGTTTGTGTTGCCCAGCTTTGATGACCACGATCCAGCGGTGATCCATGAAAACGCCACTCAGTCAGAAGTTCTGGTTCCAATCCGTCTTGACATGGAGATTGAGGGACAGAAGCTCAGAGATGCTTTCACCTGGAATATGAATGGTAACATCCCATCATCACTTTCTCCAAGCTATGTAAAGTATGGTGACATAGCAAAGATTCCCTGGTATTAAAAAAAGAATACAAAGCACCAATCCTGGCAAATTTATCCTGAAATTTTCAGAGAAGCTGATGACTCCTGAGATGTTCGCTGAGATCCTTTGTGATGACCTGGACCTCAACCCGCTGGCCTTTGTCCCTGCCATTGCCTCCGCCATCCGACAGCAGATCGAGTCTTATCCCACAGACAGCATCCTTGAGGACCAGGCAGACCAGAGGGTCATCATCAAGGTGACTCCCTATTATGCCAGTAGATCATACTGAGTATATTTAAAGAGTCATGATGTCATCCTTCAGAGTAATACTTGTAGTGCTGACAATTTATTTATCAACTCTCATTTTTTTTGTTTTTGTGTTCCAGTTGAACATTCACGTCGGGAACATCTCTCTGGTGGACCAGTTTGAGTGGGACATGTCTGAGAGGGAGAACTCTCCGGAGAAGTTTGCTCTGAAGCTCTGCTCTGAGCTCGGCCTGGGTGGGGAGTTTGTCACCACCATCGCCTACAGCATCCGTGGTCAGCTGAGCTGGCACCAGAGGACGTACGCCTTCAGGTACTGTTACACCAACACACACGGCAAAATGTGTGATTGAAAGTTTGTGTGCTAACAGTTTCTGTCCCTGCTGCCCCACATTTAGTCTCATCACAAGAGGATTTTTCGCCAACATCTAAGTGCAGCTGCTAATAGGCCACTAAAAATAACATACATGTAGTAGATCGGGCTTAGATTTCCATTTGTGTTTTTAAAATGCAAGGAGCTAATTCCCTACACAAGTGTGAAATAGAAAATGGCCCCTTTCCTGATTTAAATTTTTTTAAGGGAGTTGCAGGAACAGTGTGTCCTGTTACATCTGTGTTGTTGCAAATTCCGTCACCATGGTGATGTTGCTGTGATCTTAGACCCACTCTCTCTGCAGGCTTTTTGTCAGGTCCAGCCCCTGATGCCTGTTGTTGCTTTTCAGAGTCTTAACAGAGTCTTAAGTTTATAAGGTCCAGACTGAACTAGGTTAAGTAAAGTTCATGTTAGCAGCTCTGATGTTTCTTTTTGGGTGAAATGTGAAGTAAGAAATATTTCAAAACCCAGACAAAAGCCATGATTCTTATCACAGTAAGACATCTGCTGCATGAGAATTTTTTTTTTGCTTACTTTATGAAGACAGATGAAGACATAAAATAAACAACAAACAAACAGGACACAAAGGTGCTCTCATAGCAAATTCTCTATAATGTTCATAGATTTTTTTCAAGGGTGTAACCAGCATTTATAGCTGTAATCTCCTGACATTGATGGTTAATTGCAGGAAGCTACCTTATGAGTCCAGCTCTGTTATTTCTGTTTTTTTGACATGTTTTCTCATTTATTTATGTGTTAATGAATTGGTGATGTTTCCTAAAATGTCTTTCTCACCAAAGTAAGAACTTGGGTTTTGATCATAATCCTGTTTTTGCTCCAATGCCTTTGCAGGCCATCAAAAGTGCGAAAAATGTCTAAGATAAATGTCATTGTATTCATCATAACAAACATGTCTGGTGTGCATCTTTGAACCTCAAGAACATTTTTGCATATTTCAGGATCTACTTAAGCTTCTGGGAAGGAAAACATCTTATTTGAATTAGTTGAAAGGAAAAGTCTTAAACTAAAACCTGCAGCTGCAGTGAGAAACAGTCCTGGATGCTCCAGTGAATAAACCCAGTCAGACTGACATGTTTTTTTGTTCTTATATCTGGTTTTCTGCAGTGAGAACCCCCTACCTACAGTGGAGATAGCCATTAGAAACACAGGTGATGCTGACCAGTGGTGCCCCCTTCTGGAGACCCTGACAGATGCAGAGATGGAGAAGAAGATCAGAGACCAGGACAGAAACACAAGGTGAGTGTCTGCTAGATGTCAGATAGGCTTCAATAGAACCAACTGCTTTGTTACAGCAGTTTGCTTCATCAGTTCTGCTTTTATATTCAGCTTTGTCCTCAGAGTAAGACTTTTACCTCATTCTGACTTTTTGTCAGGTTAATAAATTAAACAGAATGAACATAAAAATCAGTACAATTTCATTATTCTGTGCATGTTTAGGTCATAAATCTATTTGGATGCAGTGATAATTTTCTGATTATGCGATTATTTTATTTCATTATATTTTATTGATAATTTAACAAAATGAAAACTGATTTATTTAAATTTTGGTCAACAGAATAATCTATAATTAAAAGCTTGAATTCGAAGACATGTTAAATTTGGGGAAAATTTAATTGCTGCTTTAAAAAATTTTCAGCAGTGAAATAAATGTGCAAGTTATTAAAATAGATTAATCAACAATGAAAATTATTGATTCGCAATTAGATGTTTGGTGTTTGTGTCCGAAACAATAGATCAATTCTGTTACTTTTTGAGGTGTAAACTGCTCCTGTTTGCTTCACAGGCGAATGAGGCGACTGGCTAACACAGCACCTGCATGGTAGATGAAGTGGCATCAGCACCCCGTACAGGAACAGTGCTTGTCTGATTGAAGTGTGACACCGTTACGGTTTGCAGCATCAGCAATGAAGATGTCCTAATGTCCCCCCCATCAAGTGCTGGATGTCTTTTCTGCTCCGTCGGGTTCTCAGTCAGCTGTTCACCGTGTTTATTTTGATTATTAATGTTAATATTATGTTCTGTTTGGCAAAGCCCCTGGTAGAAAATGTCCCTCCCCCGTGTTTCCCCTTTCAGCTCTCAGCGTGGAGAGACTGCTCTCTCACTTTGACCACTGACTCTCTTTACCTGACCACAGAGGGAGAAAAAACCACACAACCAGTCTCAGATAATATATTGTTATGTTGTATTTGTTGTCTTTTTGTACATTTTAATAATTCTTACAAAATTAAAAAAAAAGTGAAGAAGCTTGATTTCTTTGTCTGGTTATATTGCTTATTATATAAAATTTAACTACAGCAGTGAACATTTCTCACAGTGGGCAAAACCTCAGAATATAAATCATAGCTATTGCCTGGTTAATGTGCTCTCTCTATTTGCAGGTGTTTGTATATTTGCACTCAGCCAAAGACAGTTTACTTGAGAATTAAACACAGCTCATTTGAAAAAATTAGTTGATTATTCTTGATAAAATTGCAAAAGAGTGGCAAACATTTTTTATTAGCTATACGCTTCATCAACAACTCTCAGAGGATTGCTGTGAAAGTTTCTAGACATTCATGTTCCCCTCTGAGTATTTCAAAAGCTCTCTGAGCAGCACTGCCATCAGGTCAAAGCATTTTACCTATGTTATTACAGTCTTTGAGCTGTTAGCACGGCTCTCTTGTAACTACATAAACTAGATGAACACTTGTGTAACATGAGTGTAGCTCTGCAGTTTTTTACTCTAAATTCCAGACAATCAGAGAAAGGAGTTTGCCAAATATCTCATTTAATATGTTAATGATATGAAATAAATTGGTCAATTTTTTGTACAAAAGGCAGTTTTACTCAGAAGTTGATTTTCCCTATGTGGTTTAAAAGGATCTCAAAAACAAGTACTGGCATTATTCTGTATGATAACATACGTTTGTGGCATTGCTTGACTATCTTTGTAAAAGTAAATCCAGAGTAAAAGGTTGTAGTTTAATTTGGTAATAGATTAAATCACAGAATTTGACGGCACAACTGCAAATTGATTTTTACTGGAAATATTCAGCCCCAGCTTAAGGTTGTTTTTTTTTTTTAATTAAACTTAAAAAAACTTAAAAACTCTTTTTAAAGGCTGATTAATTTCCCAACATTGATATTTCTGTTCCATATTATTATTATTATCATCATCATCATCATCATCATCATCATCATCATCATCATCATCACCATCATCAATTATTATTGTTATTATTATTATTATTATTATTATTATTATTATTATTATTATTATTATTATTATTATTATTATTATTATTATTATTATATTAATGTAAAATGTACTTTTAGAGGCCTAATTAAATAACCTCTTGTTGAAGTGTGTGTTTTGTTGTCAGGCTAACACAGAGACTTGTTTGTATGTGCTAAGCAATTTCCATTTTGTCCCCAGTGTTTGACCCACAAAGGCAGCGGGTGAAAGTGCAGAGTGTGCAGACGGGGCTGATGGGATTTCAGGCTGTTGGCAGTTCTGTGAACCAGCAGTGACAAAACAGCAGGGAAAGGAGTTATGGGTCAGTCCTGCTCCTTTCAGTCCTTTCTCAGCAAAATACAAATATCATATTTCTCTGGTTGTGTTAACAATAGAAAAGCCAAGCTATGATCAGTAGTTAATAAAGATGTTACATTGTTATAGTATAAAGGGAAATGGCTCCCTGTAACATAAATTATTTGTGCAACACGGTTGGAGTGTGTTTTCTGAAGACAATTTTTTTTAATGTAAACAGTTTTGTAAGAGAGATGACAAGTGAGTCTGTTCATGTTCCTTTGATTTAAGTTCTTGTAACTCTTGTAAACCTCTATGTGGTCCTAAATAAATTCTGACCTTAAACTGTAGATCTGACAAAATACTTTCAACTTATAGGTGTAACTACTAGCTGTTTTTGTATTTCAATGCATTGCACAACCTTTGCAAATAGGCTATTATTTTCTCTTGTATACAGTCACCTGTTAGTATCTGATTTCTCCTGATAAGGACTAAGATACAATTGATAGCCTGAAAAAGCCTTAAAGGTGCTAAATGGAGTTCTTTTTTATGCAAACACAAGTTCTGTTCATAGTCACTGTTGCTAGCTGTTGCACACTTGCTAAAGCTCACTTTGTATGTCCTCGAGGTCTAACAGATGTTTTTAGTGTATTTTCATTCATCATACAGCATTAGCAGAGCTGGCTGACAAAATATAGGGGGATTTATGCAAACTTTGTTCTGTTCAGTAGCGTTCTTTAACTCCACAGCTCACCTTTTAAGTTCATTCCAAGGACAAGACGCCTAGTTTTGCATTTTGTGCTCATTTCTCATTGCTTGTTTGATAATTGAGACTTTCTGTTTCTGCCATTTCCATTCCACTGTGTAGTCATTAATGCAGATGAACGGTGCAATTTATTAGCAGTAAAAATGAGCATGCTTGCTATGAACTTGCCATTAAAAAAAAACAGTTAAGTCCTTTTTCCTTCCAGCTGTCTTCTGCAAGGATGCTTAACTCCACAAATCCAAATCTTCTGACCTTCCTGTCTTGGCTTTCTGTCAGCTGGTTTCTCCTGATTTTGGGGGTTTAGTCATCCTCCTGCAACCCTTCATCAACCTGCTGTTCGTGGGGTGGACGGTATTCTGGGTCCTGCTGCTGGTCAAATATGGTCCTTCTGTATGGACAGAACAAGGACACGTGATGCTGACAAAAATCTCTCCTTACATTCACTTTAGTATAACTAGTATACTGATTTCATTTATATGAACACAATGTGTCTGGGTGCTTTAATTTTAATTGAAAATCCAGTTTCATCAGCTCTTGCAACCACTTTGACTAAATCCTTCAACATTTAGCAGCTTACAGAGGCCCTCTTACCAAGTTTGCAAAATGCGGGCTGTGGTCTGCAAAATGATATTATATTCTCTTGTTATTGTGCATGTAATACTTGTGATGAGCATGTTAGAGCCTTTTCCATTTATACAACACTTACAGGAGCTCAGGTGTTGTCAGCAGTTTCCTTCCTCCTGGCTGGTTTGGAAACACATCCTCTAGGAAGTAGTACATGTGACCGACACTGATACCTGGAGAGGGAAGGAACTTATGTTACATCTGACAGCTGGATGATTTTGCTAAATTACTTAAGCATGTAAGTCCCATGTGTCTGGAATAACTGCATCAAAATCCTTAGATTGTTTGTTTTGCATTAAAGAAATAGTTTAGTTGCTATTATGCTTTTATCAATAAATCCCAAGTACAGACCTAAGGTAGCGCTAAATGGTAATTAATCTGTAGCTGGAAAAGTCCCAAGCAAATTCCCCTTTCCCTCCTGTTTGTTTGCTAAAAACTCCAATGACCTTTATATTTCATAAATATCAGCTGATAGTTGTTTTAGAAAAAAGGGGGCAAAAACACACAATCCTGTCTACATCAGTGGAGCTGAGGTGGAGTAAGTGAGCAGTTTTAAGTTCCTTGGAATCAACATAACAGAGAACCTGTCATGGACTTTACATATCTCTGCCCTGGTTAAAAAAGCTGTATTTCTTAAAGAAAGCGAAATTCCCATGCCAAGTTTGCGCCTACAAAAGAGCGATTGAAAGCATCCTGACTAGAAACATCACAAACTGGCATGGGATGTGCATAGCCCAGGACAGGAAGACTCTGCAACGAGTGATTAAAACTGCCCAAAACATCATTGGTACCCATCTACCAAGCATCA
>JAPZDZ010000022.1:7652141-7670814 GCA_029783805.1 Acanthurus tennentii
AAGCAAGGAAGAAATCCAGGAAGAGGAAGTGTTTTTAAGTGGAGGGTGTGGCCTGTGTGAGCCTCTTTGAGACCATGTGGTTAGTCCAGGTGAGTTGGCCTGTATTGTTTGGCTGTATTGTTCTGAGTTGGTTTGTGGTGTGTCTTTGACTGTTTAGGTGAGTTTGTTTGTTTAAGGTGAGTTGTATTGTCTTGAATGGGCTTGTATTTTGATTATATGACTGTTAAGTTGTTTACTCTTTTTCCTTGCTTCAACCATGAGAGTGGGGGAGTAGAGGGAGGTAGAGCACACCCTAGCCCGGCGGGGAGGGGTAAGCGCCACAAGGCATCTCTCCCTGTCTACCTTCCTTGTTCAAAATAGTTGCCACTTTCTGGGTAATAAAAAAAAGAAAAAAAAACAACAACAAAAAACCACCATCTAGTCCTACACAACAGAACAGAACTGTTGGTGAGTTTTTGTTTGCTGAATCTCCTAGTGTGTTTTGTCCTACTTGTTGCTTGTGGTAGCATAGGCAAGGTAAAGGTGAAAGTTTTTGTGGTGTGAGGAGCAGTGATGGCTGGCATTAGGGGAGTGACTCTGGGACACCAGTGATCACTGTCTAGCTTCCTGTAGGTGTCGTGGGACCAACTAGACGAAATACTGGTGAAAGGAGGTTCCCACCTGATGACCCCAAAGACATGTTATTTATCACTGCTCATTGGTCTGTATAGTTAAATTAATAGTTGTCTAGGTTATATGACAGGGTGCAAGGCAATTGTTAAGCTTAGGGAGCTTTTCACTGAGTCTGGTCCATTTTCTGTAGCACAAGTTTCTTGTGTTTACCTTAAATTCCATTTTACCGCTGTGATAAAAGATACAGAAAGATGATGTTGAACACAAAACTGAATCCAAGAGAACCAAAGAAGAGGAAGCTGGTTATTAGGCGCCATACCTGAGAGAATAACAGAAAAATAGAGCTTAAAAAAATAAACTTATGCATTTATCACCATGTTTTTAAAGCTCTAAGTAGTAAACAAACGTGACCTGGTATCTTCTGATAATGAGGTCGGGGTTAAAGTAGAGCTGAAAGGGGGTGATGACCTCAAGTTGCTGTGAAAAAATACACAGATAAAACAGAAAGTTAGGAACCAAGACATTCATAGATAGTACATTTTTTGGATGTCTAATCTGTAGCATTTTTAACTTATATCACATTATTCATTGTTTTTAAGAGCAGGATGTAAACATTTAATAAATGGATGTTTTTGGGTGTTTATTCATGTATCTGGCAACAACTTGGACTCCTCCCTTTAGTACCGTAAGTGAAGGCTGGTGTATAAATAGAAATGGATAACACTGTATAACATGCTTTTCATAATAGAAAATACTGGTATTACAAATATGTTTTCATAAGAGAACTTTTGACAAATACTATACATTTATAATCACTTTGCAATCATTAACATCCTTAAACATTTGTTAAATTTTCATTCACAGCTTACAGATGCTAAATGGGGGGGCTCTACATGCAAGTTTATTAGATTGCCGGATGAAATGTATCTGCATGTGTAGGAATTTGTAGGAAGAATACAATTGAACAATTTAACCACATTCATTTTAATTTTGCCTTTTCTCTTTAACTGAAGGTGTAACTCTAACTAATTACAACTGAATCTTGAGCTCAATGATTAATTTCAGCTCACATTTTTTTGGTTTACTCTTTACCTGATGCTTCAACTGCTTTCACCCAGAACAAAACCATCATTTTATCTGTTTGAACAACGCTGTTCAACTGACATCTACTCTTCATCAGAAACCTAAGTTGCACCAACTGACAGTTTAAAAACAAATTGATATAATCTAAGATATAATAAAATTTAAGGGTTTTTCCACTCACACAGACTCCTGTAGTCTAATAGTTGAAATGTCCTTCCAGCCCCTCACTTCAACTGACAATCAGGCACAAAATTTCTACTTTCTTCTTAACTTCTTCTGAAAACTCAACTATGTTTGCACATCTTTAAACACACATATCAACTACTTATCACTTCGACTGACACTTCAGTTGCTTTTGTTGCTGCCAACTTTTGAACTGATGCATTAAACTAATACAGAACTTTAACTGACTCTTCAGGGTTGTGATTTGAATCTCTAATTAATCTCAAAAAGTTAAAGAGTTTAAAGTTTCAATAAAATTTTAAAATGGCCACTAATGAAATGTATGACGATGTTGAAACAATTTTAAATGTTCTAAATGCATGTTTTCAGTAAAAGTAGCTTCTGTGTTGAAAGACACTATTTTCTCTCTAAACGTAGAAAAAGAAACAGCTGACAAAAACTGTATTCTGCTTAGTCAACATCCATTGATTCGACATTTAAAGTAAAAGCATCAGACAACAACTTGCATTTATGATGCTAAAACAAGCACTAGAATATCAATGTAAGTGTAAGAAAATTCTAAATTCAATCAATATGAATATTGAGAGAAAAACTGAAATCTCTTGTTTCTTATCAAACCTGAAGAATCTAAACAGCTGTTTTTCTCTCTGAGCAGAACTTTGAGATTAGACTTTAAACTCTGTCATTCTCTTTGTGACCGAGTTGTTGTGCTGCTGCTGTTGTTGTTGTTGTTGTTGTTGTTGTTGTTGCTGTTGTTGTTGTTGTTACTCACCACAGCAGCGGTGGTGAGGACGCAGGCGGTCGTGTACGCTCGAGTCACCACAGGGATCTGAAAATACTCCTGAGTGAAGCTGTAAGCCATCGCTGCTGCTGCCTCACTGTCAACCATGATCTACTCACTGAATGAGCAGCACAGGCCCCACCTCCCTCAGTGCACCAGCCAATCAGAGTCACTCATTAATTAACACCATCCACCCCAGTGGGGTGTCAGAGGGATTAAATTTGAAAATAAAGCTTGTATTTAAAAACTAAAGTTACCTTAAAAGAAGTAGAAATTAAGAAAATACAACTAATAGTTGCACAATAGAAGCAAATAATCAAATTATTCATCCTTTAAGGACTCAACTGAGAAATTATTCAAAATTAATACCTCAGAGTTAATATATATTTAATTATCTGTATTTCCATTGATGTATTTCGATTATTTATTCTGGCAATAGAATATATGTAAACAAGATACACATTTTGCAAATCATTTAAGAATAAGCATGTCCTTTTGAAACAGCAAGGGTAGTTTTTCTTCAAAGTAATGATAAGATTTTTTGACAAAATATTGGAAATTTTGTTAACTATAAAAAGAAATACATTTTCAATCGCAAACACAATTGACATTTATTAGCAAGGATCAAAAAGCTGTTGAAATACAGCTATAAAAGTCAAGTTTCATGTCTTTAAATCAGTGAAACATACAAATGTTTTTTTGGCAATTTTTTTAAACATAGTTGTTTAAAAATTTTTACACAAAATTTGAAGTGCAGTAAATGATAAGTAAAATAAATGTACTTTACTATCCACAGTGGGTAAAAGGCACCTTAAAAAACTAATGAATTAATAAATATAAACAGAATGGTCTAGTCTAAATTGTTCTTGCATCAGTTCGTGTGGTGAATGAGCTTTAATCTCTCCAGAGGCATTAGACTTTGGTAAAAAGGTTATAGTTTTATTAGAAAGTTAACAATATGCAGTTCATACATTTCAATGTACAGAGTATAAGCGACATATGAGTATAAAAACAAAATCAAAGACATGTCTGTACAACAAACTCTTGCAAAGTTGTTTGTGTATAAATAGTTTTTCAAAGCAGTCAGAGGTCACTGATTAACACTTGAAATGAGTTGTAGAAGTGACTCAAACAACAACAGACTGTAAAGAAACAACGGAGTCTGAATGATGAAACCTACAATGACTTGTCAGTGTCCTGCACTGAAAAACTAACATGATGAAACAAATGAACACGACAGTTTGCTCTGAGCCTTCACATTTCAACAGCTGGAAACAGTGGCCGAAGATGAGGAAATGTCACATTGGCTGAATTAGTGGGTCTCAGCCTGGGTGACTGGGCCCAAAAAAGCTTGTAACACATGTTTTTTGGGTCCATGAGATCCTTTCACTTAACAGCCCATGGAAGAAATATTCAGATCCATTACTTTAGTAAAAGTACCAATACGACAGTATAAAAAGAATACTCCATTACAAGTAAAAATCCTGCATTAAAAAAATACTACATCAGTACAGAAATTTCATCAGCAAAATGTGCTTAAAGTATCTAAAGTAAAAGTACTGCAGTAAAATGTACTCTGACAGATATATCATCATATTTGACAATTAGTTCGTTAATACTGATGAATCAATGTGTAAGCAGCGTTATATTTTTGAAGCTGCTTAAGGTGGAGCTACTTTTAACTACTTTATTTACAGCTTGGAAGTTTAGGGAAAAGGCCACAAGGTTAATCTGAGGGCTTATTGGGTAGTTTGTCTTCTTTGAGCCTAAAACAGTTTAATTTAAAGGACATTACTCAAGATGTTTCGAGGAGATATATCTCTGTGGTAGAAACAACTTATGGGTTCATCTGATGCAGGACACAAGACCCCAACCAGACACTGATGTTCAGAGGAGATCACAAACCAAAAAGGTAAAACCACATATTCAAAGCGTTTCCCACACCCAGACTGCACAGTTCATCTCATCAGGTTTTCACTTTGTGTTCACACAGGAAAAACACACTCAAACCAGTCAGAACGCATGCTGAATACTGGCAAATGTGTAAGTGTGCTGTTGATGCAAACTACTCTCCCACAATGCAATACATAGAGGTGCTCACAGCTGGAAAACATTAGTGTGAAATGTGGGTGGTGGTGCATCAAATTCAGAGAGTTAAAAAAATATATATATGTAAGAACAAAATGAAAGTGAAAAAATGAACATTTTGATGTTTCCCAGCTGTGGTTTAATTGACATACAATTTTGCACTTATTGTATCCTTATGAATGAAGTATGTCGGTTTTTGTGCTGCAACAACAGTGTACTGTGTTGACTATTATGTATTATAGTCTATACAGTATGTAATTAGTATGTAGTGTAGATTTAGGACAGCTTTGGTCTGTGCTTTTAATGTCATGTGTTATTTTTTAACCACAGTTGTCAAATAAATTTCATGGAGTAAAAGAAAAATATTTGTTGGTAGATTAAAAAGTAGTAAAAAAAAAAATTGAACATGAGTAAATGTACTTCCTACTTAAGTTTTCCAGCTAGTAATCTACTTGATAAATTCTTAAAAATCACTTGCTTTGTCCAGTTATACAGCAAAAGAGCCCAAGAAGCAAAACTAGGGTCAAAATTAAAGCCATTTCTTTGTTTTTGGGGGTAACCAACTGACCAGGCTGAGAACAGCTGATCCATCTGCTGTCCCTGAATGTGTCACACCAACCCACCTGAATGAAGCACCATGTTAGTGTAGATAATCAAATACTTCATCATGAAATATGAGGAAAAAATCACTGAGGAAATAATCAGTCTTCTCCTGCAGGGTGACAGTGTTGCACTGTAGATGGCGCCCTGCACCTTTTTTTTCTATGACTGATGCCTGCAGACTGTCACGTGATCCACAACAACTGAGAGCTTCACATCATCATGTTAGAAAAGTGACATCAAAGCATGAAATACACGGATGTTTTCATCTTTTCTTCAAAGATAAACAGATTTGTTTTACCTCAATTACAACAGCAGAGAGAAGTGTCACATCTCTACGTATAGAAAACTTGAATGTTGGCTCAATTTTTGCAAATACGAAATATAAATACAAAACCTTCTTTTACACAGCAGTGAGCTAACACTTGAAATCACCAACAATGACAGAATGTCATTGCCAATTACCAACTACTTTACACAAAGTTAATTTTTTTACTGGAGACAAATTTAGTGGTCAGCTAATGAATGATACACATCAAAGTTATGTATAACTTTGTCACAAACACTATTTATGCAGGTTGTATGACCAGTTTCAAAACACCAAAATGCTGCAAAATAAAAAAAAAAAAAACTCATAGCACTGTGAGTTGTCATGAGCTTTAGTCAAAATTTGTCAAATGGACAGAAAGAATCAACTGCATGTGTGATCAAGTTCTTAAAAAGTGTCGGGGAAAATTGGTTTAATAATCCAAAAATTTCTTTACGAACATCATAATGAATGATTTCTGTATTTAAAGTTAGATTATTAACAGAAACTTCTTGCTGCCATTTACAACAGCTAACAAACAAATCTACCTTCTTCAGCTGTAGTTTGATGTCACTCTTCACACACTTGAGGATCAGCAAGTCAATCCAAAATGAAAAAAAAAACACTTAAAATGAATAAGATCCACTAAATGGAGCAAGACATTCTGTACTGGTTGTGTCTGTAAACTCAAATCAGTCAAAATTCTCAATTTAAGGCTCAAAGATGAGGCAAGAAAGATGCAGTTCAAATCAGCATCACACATCATTAATACAGGGCCCAGATCTCAGCCATATGGTGACAAATGTGCAAAAATAAATATGAGTGTAGCTGCACAGGAGGTGCCAAGTCTGAAGAAACATACTTTTGTTTTCCTGAGAAGAAGGTGAAAAATGATCTGAGTGTCGATAAATGGTGTAAAGCATAACCAGGTTTAAAGGATATCGTCTCATCCCCTTGAACATACAAGCGTCTCTGTTCAAGAAACTCCTCTTCATTGTTAAAAGTAAATGTGTTACTCGCAGATTAAGACTCACACGTTCCTACAGCCGAAAAAATCCATGCCAATGTAGCGAGGGTAGCCCTCCAAAGAGTTCATGTCAACTGGATCAAACTTCCAGTATTGTCGTCCTCGGATAAAGTGGGCATAGCCTGAAAGACAGAAAACAAAATGTGAACTATGTGTGTAAATAATCAGAATTATGTTGGTGTTTACTGTGGCCCAAAATGACTTATTTTGCACCTGTTGTAAAACTTTGCAGAACCATTTTAAAAAAGACAAGTCAGCTGTAAAACAACAAACCACATCAAGTTTAAGAACTTGCTAATATTAATACTCTTGTTTTACTGAGGATAAAAACATCTTAAGCTGTCTTAAATATCTGGTATATAAACTGAAGGTTTTCACACAGGTATTTGGTATTTGTTTTGTTTTAGTTTAAGTGGAGATAAACTCGACTCAGACTCCCTGATATATGTAGTAGAGTAACCTTAGTCAGAATGTAATGTAATGCAGTGTAATGGAATGTAACTAATTACATTTACTCAAGTACTTTATCATTTTACAGTACTGGTACTTCACTTGATCATTATTAATTTCCATGTTTGTTATATTTTCATACTTATGTGCGGGTATGTTTACTTAGTAACAGGATCTTAATACTTCTTCCACCACTGACCTAACCTCTCTGCCACAGTAGCCCTGATAGTTCAGATAATGTTTGTGTACTTGGTCAGCATACCATAATGTGGAATTGATTGAATTCTGTCTTGGAATAACAAGATTGCAACATTTCACCAACAGTGACTATACTACAATAATAAAAATGGGTTCATGCAGTCAGAACAAAAACTGAGGATACTGCAGCTTCATTGTGAGCACATCATTCTTGGAGAATTAAAATCCTGTTGTTGCTAAGATTTTAGTGTTTTTAAACCCCAAATAGGAACTTTGTACACTTGCTCAGTCTTCCCTGTTTTGACCGTACCATAGATATCCCTGAAGGTGGCATCCACATCGTCGGGGATGCCGTTCCATTCCTGCATGCTGCGCGGGTACACGGACTCCACCCGGTTCTCTCGGGGGCTGAACCTCCAGTAGCTCCCTGACTTGAAGAAGTAGGTGTTGTAGTTGGAGTCGTGGCCCCAGCGCAGCGCCGCCTGGATCCCAGACACGGACAGACCCAACGTCCTGATGGACTCTGGCCCTCTGATCTGCCGCTCGGCATCAAACACCCAGTAGTTCTCACCTACCAAAAGAGATGGTGAACAATGGATGCCATTTAACTCTTGTTGCGAAGGCTCTTTTCGCCTTTTTTAATCTTAACTTGTACTGATATTATTTTTCACAGTAACTTTGAGCTTTGGCATCCGTTAGTTGCTGCATTTCCCACAGATTAGACTTTTTCTGCTTATATAAATAAATTCACATGTAACTGGGTTAATTAGATAAAAGTTTTTCCTCCAAGCAAGTGTGAAGACAAGGTAACTTAGATATGGTTGAAGCACAACTGTTGCACATACTATGCTAACCACATCTAACGAAGGCACTGAGGGAAAGACTTTTTAACAATTTCACAGCTCTGTGCTAATTAACATGTTTAAACTTGCCTAAAAGCACATGATACTTAATTATCCTGTGCTCACAAGAAATCCTAAGCCACAAAACAGCATCTCAAATCTTGCTGCCCACCTTGAAAGAACCAAATATTCCCTGATTTGTCTTCAAAGGCAGCATCAATGTTGTCGGGAATCCCCTTCCAGTGACGGGACGCCAGCGCTGGGTAACCACTTTGCAGTTGCCCGTCCCTGATCCGCCAAACGTAGCCGGACTTAAAGAAGAACAGCTCCCCTCGGATCATAGACACAGCATCAAAGTCTGTCTGGCAGGCATCAGGCTGGAAATGAGAGAGATCACATAATTTTCACAAGCTGGAATTAAGTGTTAAACAAGAAACCTTTATTGCAGTGGGATGAAGTGTTATTGTCTTAAAGAATCCAACCAAAACTAGAGTTTTTTTGGGCTTTCCAGAGAAAAATATCTCAGTTACAAGTCTTACAATAGGAAAATAATCTCGTGTTAAATCTTTTCCCAGGGCTCACATGTATGAGACTATTATGAGACAAAAAGATGAGTTTTGTCTGTTTATCATCCATGTTTCAAAAACATGCTCTTGTATGATGTGGCGTTGTTTCAAAGATACTCAATGCTTTTAAGTTTGCTCTGACCACAAAAACCACTATCTCTCAGAGGGGGATGACCCTAGATATTCTAGATTTTCTTCTTATCGCCAAATCCCTCAAAACTGAATCCTACAAACATGTATTCCCTGTGGATATGTTAAATCTTTCTCTGCTCCATAGATCTCCATTGCTTTCCAGAAACTATTAAAAACACATTTGTAGGGCACACTGTTGCACTGGCTGACATGTTCTCTCATTATCATGAAAACACAATATGTAGCTCATGAAAACACAATATGTAGCTAATTCATTCCCACTTGACAAGTCCTGTTGTCGCAAATAAACGCTGCAGGAGCAAATGTGGATTAATCCACCTTTGAATTAGTCCTCAACAAATGCACTATGTCTTCCAGTTTGGGTAACATTTGTTAAACACTACAACAACCATCTGTTTTAGGAAATTAAAAAGACTTTTATAAAATTGAACTGTACATTTGTGACTTGTTTTTAAGATTTATGTCCTCAGTATGGGCAAATGGGCTTTGAACACTGAGAGTCACAAACAGGAAGTTAGATAACGTTGACAGACTGACTAACACACTGGTTTTGATATTTCAATAGGATTTTTTCAAAATAAGAACAAAACATGTGTCTATAGTTACTGTACTGAGGCACAGCGGTGTGTTGACCTAAAAGCTAAATTTAAAACCTCACAAAAACAATGCTAAAAAGTTGATGTTTATTAGGTTACCATATATACCATCATTAACTAGAATTTAAGCATCCTTACAGCTGCTTATTAGCACTTAACAGCAGTGCAGTTCAGGCTGTAGGAATGTCATTAATTTTACAGGAACTTGATTGTAAACAAAAGTTTGGCCAAAATATATTATAGACCTCACCAAAGAAATTACCATTGATTTTGAGTGTCTGTTGAAAATCCATCTTATACAAGGTGCTTGTTGAAACATTTTGATAAAAAAAAAAATTCCAAGACAATCTGATGATGGTAAGAAATAGTGGCTTTGTGCTAATCAAAATGAGAAGGTTTCATTCTATGGGAATCATGACTGCCAACATAAAATGAAGCATAAATCAACCTATTAGCTGTTGAGTGACTTCAGTCCAGACCGAAGTGATGAACCGACCCAACAACAGACTGAAACACATCTGCACTATTATTTTAAGAAAACCTGAGGAATGCAAATGTGCAGATATGCTTAAGTACATTTTTTTTATTATGAGCAAGGCAGTATTTAATGATTTTTTTTTTTAATTTACTAACCATCACCCTACTTTTTGTTGGTATTTTCATGTCACAGCTCATTGTCCCCTTTTAAAAATTGCCAGCCACTGTTAGCTTAAGTGCCATTTTTCATCTGAACTGTCAAATATCATTCAACATAGTCACCCCATGGTTGGTTACATCAGTCCCACTCACATTGCTAAGGATCTCGTTTGTCTCTGGATTTGATGGAGGTAGAGGCGGTGGTGGCTGTGAGGGTATGACTTGTGGGTGAGCTCCGTACAGGTACTGGATGCCTTGTTTGTCATCCTCGCTTAGTGTCAGCGGGTAGGAGAAGGAGTAGTAAGCAGACATGATGGCACCTGGCTCACGGGAGTGCTGAAGACCCAGAACATGGCCGAACTCATGAGCGGCAACCTGGAGAAGGTCCGTGCCTGTGGATGCGGTAGAAAAACCAGTTTTACTGGTTGTTTTGACCTGCCTGCAGAGGGGGGGGGGGGGGTGCTAAGCTACCTCAGATGAAGTAGAGTCAGCAAAGAGTCATAAAAAAGCACCTCACTGTTTGATTTTCACTGACTCATATCAGCTCTGTTATCTTCTCGTCTCAGTCATGCCCTGATAAAACCAGTCATTGCAGATCTATCAGATATTTGATTTTAATACTCTAGTTGACGATTAAATTACATAAGAAGATTATTCTAGCATCCAAAAATTATTTGTTGGGAAGAAGTCAATTAGATGACTGCTTGTTGAAGTACATTATGGGGTGTGGCACTTGGATATTGACTTTGGCAATTCCCACTCTTGGGTTCATTATCCAATAGATTTAAAATCTTGTTTAACTAATCCGATGACATTTGCACACCTGGTCTAGGTCAACTGTTGAAACTGAGTGCTTCATATCTTTGTACACTTTGACTTTGATGAAGACACAGTAGTTATGAAATGTTATTTTGTTCACACAGTTAAAGGCAGTAAATTAATCAATAAACTCCAGCCCCTTTTGTTCTCCTGACATCTGCTGTCTTGATGAGGATGCACAAGGAACCTTGTTTAAACTAGAATTTATATTCCATCTGTGCCATCTGCTATTAAAGGATCCCCTTAGACCCGCAAACTGGACCTTTAGCATAAGGTAAACCCATCCTTTGTGAGCCTTTGTGTTACCACTGGTGGTTTATTTTATTTTTTTTTTTTTACATTTTATGATGTCATGTAGTGTTCTGCTAAATGAAATACAAAGTCAAGAGTAAATAAGTAATAGTTAAATTTAAATTTTTTTTTTTTCAGTAATAGACCTTCTCAGTCAGACACTCACCCATGTGGTTTCCGATGGTCCATGACTCATCGAGGTCAAAGTGAACGTCGCCCTGTCGGTGGGTTTTGGGGAAGAAGGCGTGGGCGAGGATCCCACCTGGGCCGTCGAAGGGAAGAGTGTCTGCATGCCAGTACCTACAGGTGTGTGAATCAGATGTTCCGATGAACATCAATGCCACTGAAGGCAAACAGCTTGGTGACCTTAATAAACTTTTCATAACAATTTTCAACAATGTCATCAATTATCAAACAGTCTGTGTGTTGAGAATTGCCCATCACAGTTTGGCAGAACCCAAGCTGTCATTTCCAGTGCCTGTTTTGTCTGACAAACAACCCAAAACCCGAGTATATATTATCACAGAGGGCAAAATGAAACAGGCCTTCTGCTTGATAGTATCAGACTTAACCTGCAGTCGACTCTTTTCGTACCCAAATCTAGAAAAAGGTACTATCTGTTCAGCTTTACTGAAAGCCAATCACTGCAGGCGTTATTGTGTATTTGACAGAGTTGACAGTTCAAAACTGGGAATAAGAGTGGCTGAAGCATTTATGTATTTCACAGGAAGGGTACCAAATGATTGAAAAAAAAAAGATATCACATGAGGTACTCATGTGATAAAAAAAACCTCACATAATTTAATAAATCTTGCTATTTTTCAGGTGACCAGTCACCTTTTGACAAAAAGCCCCCAAAACTGACAAATTGCAGTTGAAGGTTATAAGATGTGATTACATACATTGTCCGGTTTTGCAATTAAAAAAGGAGTTTAAAGATGAATACAAGTGTTGAACTACCACTTAGCTAGTTAAATTAAAACTTAATTCATTTTAATCTGATTTCTTCTGTATCTAGTGATCCCTGACTCATTTTAAGTTTCTGTTTCCTACTTTCCACACACAGCACTTTTCAAATTTCCTTCCATAATTCCCAGTTTTCTTATTACTAAATGATGATGACATACACGTGTTGAGTTGTTGGAGTCAGTCAGTGTAACTTTTAAATTGTTAATAAATTCTCCAAAAGATAATACAGGAAAACAAGAAACTGCTGCACGAGTAACAAACCAGAAAACAAAAAAGAGAATGACTCATCTCCAAGATGGGACAGATACCCTGTAAAACTCTCGTTTGTATCAAGTTTGTATCTTTTCTTGCTCTCCTATCTCTTGTTTCTGTCTTTGTGGCTCTGAGGGTCTTTGTAACAAAGATTTTAGTCAAAATCTGATTCAAAACTGGGCTGATTCTGCTGGCGTTAACTCATGAGTAGCCTAAAAATGTTTGACTTTGTGCCTCTATTGACTGATGTGCTTGTGACGACTAAAGATGAGAATTCAACTCATGGAACGAAAGATAAACATCAGTTCATTTGTGCTCTTAACCAGGCATTGGCATCACTCTGTGAGGGCATGTGGATGATAAACTGGGTCAGGGTAGGAAGAGTATCCAGCGTGTTGTAAATGAGAGTAGTGAAACAAAAAGGGGAAGAAATTGCAGGTTCCAAAACATCAATAATACAAAATGTCTATTTCAAAGTTACCAACAAGAGAATTTGCCAACATTAACTTTAACATTAATTGACTTCCACATATGCTGTCCCTGGCGGAAAAAATTTCAGACCAAAGCCGTTGTTGATCATTGGTGACCCCCGTTGGCTGTGTTAGCGGAGTGAGGCGTCTGTAGTCCGTGGCAGAGCATACTGAAGCAAATTACGTTTCAGATATTTTTATTAGAAGCAAAGAACAAAACAAGTGTACAGGCCAGACAAGACTTATGCCTCATTTTTGTTTTACAGTGCCCCATAGAAGCTAACAAAAGTAACTAAAAACAGTCAATCAGTAAGTTATATGAATGGAAGAGTGTAAGATAAAACAAATTAACTGAAAAAGCAAAGTGAAATTAAAAATAAACAACAAGAAAATAAATGAGTAAGTAAACAAATGTCAATCAGTTGTAATTCAAAGTGATCTTGCTGCCTTAGAACCAGAATACCAACACAAAGATCCAAACCCAAACCCTCCCAACACCCCCTTCCTTGACCCCTGACTGCTAAATTAAATATCCCATAGATAGGAGGGTAAAGGCTGCCAGATTTGTTCAAAGTCATTCATATTGCCAGTGATGGCATATCTTTTTTTTTCAAGGTGAAGTGTATTTGCTCTGTGAGCCACATCTTTAATAGAGGAATGTCTTTACCCCTAACCAAAGCTGAAGGATAAGTTTCTTTGCAATGATTAGTGCATACAATATAAAGCTTTTTTGAGCACGTTGTAGGCCCTTTGTTTCTTTGAAAATCCCAAAAATAATTACTGTTGGACTTGGGTCAATCTTAACTTTTAGTACATTAGACAGGTATGTAAAAATGTCACACCAAAAACCCTGAAGCTTTGGACAAAGTACAAAACTATGTAACAAACTGCCACATTGTACCATGCATTTTTCACAAAGGGGTGAGCAATCTGGATACATTTTATGAATTTTCTCTCTTGAGTAGTGTAGCCTGTGTACAATTTTATATTGAATCAGGCAATAATGGGCATTTATAGAAACTGTGTTTGTATTGTGTAAAGCCTTCTGCCAAATGTCATCAGACAATGGGTCCCAAATTCCTTTTCCCACTCTTCTTTAATTGAAGTGAACTATAGAATAGTGAAATTCTTTGTTCAGGCCCTGGACAATCAATTAAGCATTTGTCTAAAGTATCAGGCTTGGCCCTTTCAAATTGAGGCAGAAGTGAACAAACATAATTTCGTAGTTAGAGATATCTAAAGAAATGACTGTTTGGCAATCCAAATTTGTCATGTAACCGTCAAAATGACATGAAGGTATTATTTGAATACAGGTCTTTCAATTTACAGATTCCCAATTCTCTCCACAAATTGAAAGCCCCATCAACACAGGATGGAAGAAAAAAGGGGTTAGATGAAATTGGTAAACAGAGTGACAGTGTTTTAAGTTTAAATTGTTTAATTATCTGTTTTCAAATTCGTACAGTGCTGTGGATTACTGGGTTTTGATTATAGTGAGCCCTTGTCAAAGGGGTAGGTGAGAGTAATACTACACCAATAGAATAAGGATGGAAATCCTTCCGCTCCATCTGTAGTCCTTTGGGGAGCACCGCTGAATCATCCAACAAGAGAGAGATTATTCTTAAATTTGTTGCCCAATAATAATACATAAAGTTAGGTAGCATCAAGCCTCCAAGAGATCCATGTTTACAGAGATGTTCTTTTTTTATTCTGTGTGATTTGTAATTCCATATAAATGGCATAATAATGGCATCCAATTTTTTGAAAAAGGATTTGGGCAGAAAAACAGGTATATTTTGAAGCAGGTACAAATATTGCGGGAGAAAAAACATCTTTATTGAGTTAACCCTTCCTATCAATGAAATGGGAAGTGTCCTCCAAAACTGAATGTTGTTTTTAAGCTTCTCTAAAAGAGGAAGATAATTTTCTTTCGCAAGACCACTATATCTTTTTGTTATTACAATGCCCAAATAGGTGATCTTTTCGGAAGTCACTTTAAATGGGAGAGATGCAAGCCACTCATAACTTTCTTATTTAATGGGTAATAATTCACTTTTCCCCCAGTTGATCCTGTAACCTGCAAAAGTTTTAAACTTATAAATAACCGAAAGAATTGCTGGGACAGAAGTTTGTGGTTGTGTTACATACAATAAAATGTCATCAGCATAAAGTGATATAGTATTAGTAGTGTATGCTGTGTCATAGCCATGTATATCAGGATGGGTGCGAAAGGTCTCTGCCAGGGGCTCCAGAGCAAGAGCAAACAGTAATGGGCTGAGAACAAATCCTTGTCTGGTTCCTCTGCAAAGCTTAAACTGGGTGGATAGTGTTTGATTTGTAAGTATTCTGGCAGTGGGGTTCTTATACAATAATTTAAAATCTTGTCCCAATTGAAACTTTTCTAAAACCGCAAAGAGATATGGCCATTTGACTTGGTCAATGCCTTTTTGGCATTGTTGTATCTTAGAGGAGTAGATGACATTGAATAAACACCTAAGATAATTGAAAAAGCTTCTATCTGGTGTGAAGCCCGTCTGATCTGAATGTACGAGTTTACTCATCACTGTACTGAGTCGTTTCGCTAGTATTTTGGCAAGGATATTTTGGTCTGACTTTAATAAAGAAATAGGTCTGTAAGAGGCCACTTCCTCCAGGTCTTTGCCTTTTTTAGGAAGCACAGTAATAACTGCTTCATAAAATGTTGGTGGTAAAGACTCCTCATTATATGCATGGTTATATAATTTAAATAAATAGGGAATAAGTTTGACCTAAAGTTGTTTCTAAAACTCATTCCCTAACCCGTCTGGGCCTGGACTCTTACCGTTTTTTAATGAGCCAATAGATTTAACAATTTCTTCACTTGTAATTTTGGCATTAAGGGTCTTACGATCCACTTGGTCTAGCACAGGCAGGTCACATTTGTCTAGAAATTCCTGCATGTCCTTGGGCCCAGCAATGGAATGAGAAGTATAAAGAGATTCATAAAACTGCCTAAAACTGTCATTAATGCCTTTATGTGAGGTGAGGAGATTCCCACTTGCAGATCTGATTTTATGGCTTGTTTTGTTGTTCTCTAACTTCTTTAACTGTTTTGCTAATAGTTTTTGTGGTTTTTCCCCAAATTCGAAGTATTTTTGTTTTACGTAGGTGAATGCTCTATTGATGTTGCTGGATAACATCTGATTGAGCTTGTATTTTAATGCACATATTGTACTGTATTTATCTATTTTAAGAGGGTACCCTTGCGTTTTCAGCATCCAGATCATGTATCTGCTTTTCTAATTTTATCTGCTCTGCTTTATTTTTTTATTCTGTGAGGCCTGAAATGATATTGTGCACCCCCTGATGTAGGCATAATATGTTTCCCACAATACAGCAGGCGCAGTTTCAGTGTTGTCATTTGTGTCAAAGAATAATGAGGTCTGAGCATTTAAGAACTGTTGAAATTTTGAATTATTTAGTAACTGTGGGTCAAACCTCCAACTCCTTTGTGTTCTGGCAAGGTTGCACAGTGTGAAGGAGCAGGTGACAGGACAACGGTCGGAGATAATAATGTTGTGGTAAGTAGCATTATGTAGATAAGGCAGCATTCTTCCATCTACCAAAAAATAATCGATCCTCGAGTAAACGTTATGCACAGAAGAATGAAAAGAGTACTCTCTTCCTGATGGGTTTAGGGTTCGCCATACATCACAGAGGTTCATATTTTCCATGTATGTTTTAATAAAGCTGCTACCCTTATACAGCGTAATTTTCCTACTGAGTGACTTGTCTAAGTATGGGTCCAACACTAAGTTGAAGTCACCTCCGATTATTAAATTGGCATTAGTTGTGTCAGGAATCAAGCTAAAAATCTTTCTAAAGAATTCTGAATCGTTGTAATTAGGCCTATAAATATTCAACAAGGTAACTGGAGTGGAATGCATCTCCCCAGTAACTAGTATCTATCTCCCATTTGTATCAGCTATAGTGGATGTTTGTCTAAAGGGCAAACCCTTTTTAATTAGTATACCCACCCCTCTGGCTTTAGCAGAGAAAGTCTAATTGATATACTTGATTAACCCATCTACATCTAAGTTTATTATGAGCATCCTTTTTCAAGTGGGTCTCTTGTAAAAAGATGACATCCACTTTGAGTGATTTTATATGCCATAGTACCTTGCCTCTTTTGACAGGCTCATTTACACCTTTAACATTCCATGCACAGATCAGGTCTACCTTCTTCTCATTCAGGTTTGCATTGTCTTGCATTGACCTAATTTATGGCAGTATAGTTCTTGTACTCTCTGTATTCGTGCAGTCAAGGTATAAGGCCCACCCCCCTCCCCAAGTAAAACCCCCTTAGAACAAAAGCAAGCAGAACAGTGCATCCTAGCCCTATCAGTCGCAACCAACAATAAGAACAGAAAAGCTATAGGGATGCCAGAATATAACCTAAAGTTTCCTAAATACTTAATCTCGAACTTCCTTTTACAAACCTAGTTCCATAGCTAATTATCACTCATTTACATCAAAGTAAGACTCGCTGGTCCAGAAACAATCGACAGATCTCTACATAAATAAAGCCTAGACAAAACGTAATTCAGCCCAGAATGCTCATGTTTGTGTTTACAATACCTTAGCCACGATTGAGCAGTCTGTATTGAACAAAATTGTCCTAAACTCGCGTCTAGGTGTCCATCGGCAAATATCTGCTGTAGATCTGTCCCTTTTAAGGACCAAATTGTTTTTGTGCATAGCGGTGGGCTTTGTTGGGGTCTGTGAACACTAGCTCCGTGCCGTTGTGTGTCACCCTAAGTTTGGCAGGATATAGAAGTCCAAATTAAACTCCAGGTTGATCTTGCAACAGGTTCCTAGCTGGGGTAAACGCTGAACGGCGCTTCACCACAGCCTGTGGCAAATCCCGAAAAATCTGGATGCGGTCATCACCAAGCTTTTAGTTCTTTTTGCTCGAAACTTTTTGTAGTATTTCCTCTATGGTGTGACAGTAGTGAATCCTCGCAATCAGGTGTGTGGAGGGGCGTCATCTCCCGGGTGCACCCACAGGGCTCTGTGGGCTCTGTCCAGCAGCGGTGCTTCATCCAGGTCCAATGTGTCTTTAACAGTTGTGCCACAAAATCACTGACACGCTGTCCATTTTCTTTACCTTCTGGCACCCCAACTAACCTTATATTCTGCCTCTTCAAATGTCCTTCCAAGTCTATACATTTTTCAGTCAGTTTTTCCACCTTGCCGGAAAGTTGTACAACTTTTTTCTCTAACTTCACCACGGAATTTGATGTGCTAGTAGCTGAATCCGCCATGTCTTTAAGTTGGTCATTGTGGTTTTCTATCTCCTTTCTCAATGCGGAGATTGCCACGTCGTTTTCTGCCCTCAACGCAGCAATTTCACCTCGCAAAATATCACAGATGTCCGCCTTCATTTGGGTTAGTTTGGCGTACAGAGCAGCAGTCGCGGTCAGTACTTGCTGGTTGCTCTGGGTGGACTACTCGATAGCAGGGCTAGTGCTAGCGCTGAGGTTAGCGTCGTCATTTCCCCCCAAGGCTCCACCGATAAGCTTTGCGTTCCCCTTTTTTGGTGACATTTAAACCAACACCATGCTCCCGACAACCACTCGGAGACAAACTATTATTGTTTTGTGGAAAGAGTGTCTTACTTTGATGAATATCGTAACTTTAAAGGTCCCATATTATGCCACTTTTCGACAGGTTCACATAGGTCTCAGAGGTCCCAAAACAGTCAATTTGAA
>JAPZDZ010000022.1:7670914-7683390 GCA_029783805.1 Acanthurus tennentii
CTCCCCTTTCTATCTATCTCTTTCCCCTCCCACTCTTGCCCCCTCCCTCTCTCTCTCTCAACCCAACCAGTGCCGTCGGATCCCGCCCACCTCTGAGCCTGGATCTGTCTGAGGTTTCTGCCTGTTAAAAGGAAGTTTTTCCTCACCACTGTCGCCAAGTGCTTGCTCATGTGTGAATTGCTTTCAATCGTTGGGTTCCTATCAATCTAAAATATAAATGTATTTATAGAGTGTGGTCTAGACCTGCTCTATATGTAAAATGTCTTGGGACAACTTGGTTGTGATTTGTCGCTATATAAATAAAATTGAATTGAATATGTAGACTTGTATATAAGCAATATTTTCGATCATTTGGACAACTTAAAAATGAGTTTGGATCGGAAAATGGAGATTTATACAGATATATTCAATTAAGACATTTTTATGAGACAGAAATTAAGAAGGAAATCTCATTGGAAAGGAATGATGTGATTGAGGTGTTGACAGGTGCGTACAAGCAAACTCCTTTAAGAATAGTCTCTAAACTGTACAGGGGTTTATTGAAGCAACAGGGAAGAAATACAGTGTATATAAAAGTGAAATGGGAATAGGAATTTAACATCGAGTTGTCTGGGAGTGACTGGCAGTCCATATTTAAGACCCAACATACATCAACAAGCTCTAAAGGATGGAGGGAGTTCGGTTGGAAAAATTTAACTTGTTTTTTATTGCACCAAAAAGTAAACAATTAGGTCAACAACAATACTGTTGGAGACAATGTGGGCAACGGAACGCCAACCACTCTCATATATTTTGGTCATGTATGAAAATACGGACATTTTGGGATGGGGTTCTGAGAGCCATGTGCGGAATTTTTGGATATAATAATTCTAATGATCCCCATTGTATATGGGGATGTAATAGGTAAAGAAGACATATACCTGTTCAAGATCCTATCTATCTCTTGCGGGAAAGAAGGCCATTACAAGAAGTTGGCCGAGAACTGACCCACCAGGACTGAGCCACTGGCTGGACATTGTAGAAGAAATTCGATGACCTACAGTCTACAAATTAAAACAGAGCCATATGCTGTAAGATGGACAAAATGGCACCTTTATGTGACAAAGTAGTGTTTACCCCCCTTGTACTTTTGTCCTTGTTCCTGTTTTTATTGATTAAAAAATAAAGTTAAAAATAACAATCAACAATCAAAACAGAACTGTGAATCACTGCAACTACTTAGTTTGGCGTGTGACCATGCTAACTTGCTTCTTAGTAGTAAGCACAAAGTACAGCTGAGGATGATGGGAATGTCATTACTTTTCAGATATTGGTCATAAACCAAAGTGTTGAACCAATTTAAATTTGGATCTGATGATTTTGGAAAGAGAAATATTCCATTTAAATTCAGTGTCCATCCATCTAATAGTTACATTTCAGAAGGGATCATCATTGCCTGCCAACACAGCTAAAAGTATTAGGACTCTGTTCTTTCCCAATTCCTTTTGCAAAAATATCTACTTGTGTTCAGGATCTTTGTTCATTTTGTTATAAAGATGTTTTTTCACGTGTCTCAGTGCTCCCACCTTACGAAGTCGATGCGGATGTCAGCCTCTCCACTGTGGACCTCTGTGAAGGTGAGAGGGGTGACGTCACTCCAGATTTTCAGGGCTTCCCGAAAGACATGTCGAACCTTTTCCACGCTTATCTGCCAGGGGAAACTGTAGATCCTGTGGGAGACCAATGCAGGTGTCAAACACACATATACACACAGGATATATGGCAGCAGAGAAGGACCACCGGCCTTGTACGCCTCCCTCTGATCTGATATCTGCTGTCGTATCATCAGCAGGGAGGTGTGCTGTTACGGATGCCTGTAGGCTCTCTAACAAAACACTGAATCATGGTCTCCTCCCTTTCCTCTTTGATAAAACCACCCGGTATGATGAGGTAAAAAAGTGAAATCAACAAGACACAAAGTATTTATAAACTACATAGAGCATTAGATATATTTGGCATTATTTAGACCCCATATTGGTATTTACTACTGCAAGAAAAAGAGAATAAATCCTTAGTTAAAGTGTAAAGTTTAGGTAGATTTGCATGAGAAGCATAATTACAACTAATGTAGACAAACAATAATCAGCCTGAAGGCCATCAGCCTGCAGTGGCCTGTCTGCTGTATTGGTTTGGATTTCAAGAAAAATTTGAAGCATTGTTTGGTGGCACGAAATAGGAGGAAGGTCTGTCAGCCAAGAGCCTGTTGGTTTACCTGCAAGAATTTATACTGGCTGTTATCAGCTTTTTTTGTGCAAGGCAGGTCAAAACAGACAGGAAGTGGCAAAGTTTATGAGAAATGTGGTCTTAATCTAGAGAAACACGAGCAATAAAAATACCACTGGCATTCATGTCAACCAGTGTCTTTTTTTTTTTTTACATCAAGTACACACTGTAGGAGATTGAGAAATAAAAACACGGCATTTTCTGTTCATTTGAAGCCAGGTGTATATAAAGGTGACTAACACACATTTTGAATTGAAAGCTGACCAAAATGAGCTTCTACTTGTTAAAAAAAATTGCGCAAAGGTACTCTCCTCGGTGCAAAGTTCACAAAATAGAGGGTTAAAATTCTATCACTTTTAGATCAAGTCAGTTTTCTTTATGAAAAATCATTAATAATGCATGAATGGGCTTTAAAATTTATACAATTTACAGCACCCTCTTGACTCATAGCGTCAATTCAGAGAAGAAAAAAAAATCCAAAAAACTTAATTAACAAGAAAAATGACATCTTCAAAAAACAAACCACCACCACCACCACCAACGACAACAACAGATAAATCAAAGTAGATTCAAGATAAAATACTTTTCTGAATGTGACTCATCAGAGTTACAGTGTTGATTTTCAAAAAAAGGTAACTGTACAATGTTATAAAAGAAGAATGTAGTCATTATTTTACATTTGTTCTGATTTCCCTACCCTGCCTGTTTTTTCAGCTCCAACACATTGGTTTCTACTAAAACTTTAAAACAAATATACACTTTCATTTTCTAAAACTCTAAAACAGCAGATCACTGCAGTCTTTAGCAAAAAGTGGGGGAAAATGGTGAATTTATTGGGAACAATTTTAGCAGCAGAATTAATCCACATTTAGTGCTCAGTTAAGTATCTGAAGCACCAGGCAGTGTGTGTGTTAACCTGACTGAGTAAAAATCATTTACAGTGTGTTCTCAAACATTACAGGTGAGGCTCACTGATGCATTTTAATAATTTTTGGATAACAATGGAGCTCCAAGGCACAAAGGAGTATGATTACACACACAATACCTCTTAGCAGAATCCTTTCATTATTGTCAATAAGAAAAAATACAGAATATCACCAGGCTTACTTACTTTTTTTTTAATTTGAAGAAAGAAATCTTAAATACAAATAAAGCTACAACTGTGAAACTCAGTTGATGAAATGCTTCTTTCAGACACTCCCCCGCCCCGCTCAGACTGCACCATAACAACATAACAAGCTCCATCCTTTATCCTTTTGCAGTCACCACAGTGCTTTCTTTTCATTTTTGTGAACAACTGTTTAAGCAGTTAAAACAACTCTGCTCTCAGCTGATCCGGGATGACTTCATGTGTCATGCCAGAACTCGCTACAAAAGCTCAAAATGCTGGTTGATCCTAAACAAAAAGTTAACACGAGACTCATTAGCATGACTCCTCTCTTTCAGCACACATATTTTAGTCATTTAGTAAGAACGGTGGCCCTGTTAGGTCATGCAGAAGTATAATTTGACTATGCAGGATGTTGTCATGGTCCCCCTGAACCACATTACTCGTTAGGTATCACTGCAAGCACTTTATTGGTTCGATGCAGCAGAATCTTATTAGTCTGTGGTCAGTGCTGCTATTTAAAGAACTCTGTCTCCCCCTTCTTTCTGTCTGTCTGAATATAGTGTTGCGTTAAAGAATGACTACAATGAAAGGGACCCCAGGAGACACAGACAGAGAGGCAGCAGCCAACAGAGGCCTGCCAGACACTTGATAGTGCCAAGGCCTCAGATGAAAGAAAAACTACTCCCATTTTTCAGAGAAAAACTCAAGACTTAATTTTCTGAGTGCTTTAACGGGCCCACCCTGCTCAACTTTTGTGCCTCAATTTATCACTCAGTGTGTCTCAAATCTGGCAGCACCCGCCTGCTTAAGAGTAATTTTGTTTGAATTTTAATAATGTGCTTTCTCATAAAAACAAAGTTATGCCTTAAACATTAACCATGCAGTAACTTTTTTCCCCTACTTCTTGAGGGGACAGTGGGAGACCAGCTGGGTTCCAGTCTACATGTACCACAGATTTGATCGTATTTAGAGAAAATCTGCAAAAAAAAAGCAAATTAATGCTAAATTCAATCAACTGCTGTTATGCAACAATTAGCTGTTGGCGCATGGAGATAGACAGTGGGTGGCAAATATATCACTGTAGGAAAACCATTGCACCAAGACAGAAGAAAAGAAATAATTTGAAAACAAGATCAAAATATGAAAAAATATGTTTTTTTCCTCACATATTGTGAGGACAATTATATCAAATCTTGAGATAAAGACGCTCATAAGCCACAATACTGCCTCTTCTTCTTCTCTCAGAGCCGAACTGGCTGATCAGACATGTGAATTAAATATTGGCGCAAAAAATAGTTTTCATGCAGGGTCATGATTGTATCTATCTGACAAAATTAACACTAATTTAGCTCCATTTCTGGTCTCCACCAACTCCCAAGGGAAATATCTGACTCTTTGTCCGACAGCTAGTCTCTGTATCTGTTTGCTGTTTACTGCTGAGCAGGTCGTGTACTGTGGGTTTTTTAGAGCTTCTTTACTGAAAACAGCTGCCAGCTGCAGCTGAAAAAAGTTGAGAGCAGTGAGAGTGAGGCTAAAAAGTAAAATTGTGGGCCACTTTTAAAGCTGTGCTTTAAGATCCACTCACTCATTTGCTCTGGAGCTTTCAAGCTAGTCAAACAGTTTTACTGCAGAGAAGATTTACTCAGTTGTCACTAAACTGCAGTTGTTGAGCCTTTAAGGACTTTCTTAAATTCTGGTCCATGTTGGCTGAAAACTTGAGCCTGATAGTTCACTTAATGTGAAAACAGTAGTTCACAAAACGAACTTTCTCTCAAGGTCACGCACTTGATTGTTATTGAGCTAATTTAGATAACAGAGCTGTTATCACTCTATTGGACACTGTTGCTCAGCTGTTGACTGGGCACCGCCTTGTCCCTTTGACTTATTAAAAGTCATTTTAACATGAACATATTTTGCAAGCCTTCTTTTCTGAATAGAAGGCAGGAAATCATCAAGAAATCCAATGAAAATGTTACAAAAATGGAAATATTTCTCAACTAATTTTAATTTAAAATTTACAGCACATCATAAGAAACTGTGAGCTCTAAAAAGTAAGATCATATTTATCGATGAAACCTCTGTGTTTGGATATGCAGCTCTGTACCTGTAGCTGAGGTCTAACTTCTCTAAACGTCCTCCATGGATGACGAAGCGTCTTTGGCGGTGTCGCCCTCGATATTGCACTTCCTTCAGGGTAGGGTCAGGCACACCACATCGAGGTCGGTTCCATGTGTTGGAGGTGCTGATCTCCAAACCTGTCTCCTTTACTAAATCCTGAGCATGAGGAATCTTTCCCTTCTTCTTCAGGTCAGGAAACTTTTCAGGGACCTAAAACAAACAAGCAAGTGCAGGAAGTGACACATCCACCATAAACTAACACATAAATAACATAAAAAATTGTTAGGTCGTAACATCTGATTGTGTTTGGTATTATATAATAGTGTATAAAGTTAGTAAGAAAAGCTTTCTTTTTCAGGAGGGGAGATGACAGGGAAAGGAAATTAAAATTAACTCAGAGATGGGAAGGAAAAAGGCACTTTTAAAAAAAGAACTTTAAGAAGGACACAAGAAAAAAAGCACTGTCACACTTGCATGAGTTGAAGTTATACCACCTGCAAAGTTTGTTAACAAGTACTACTGGTGATCAGTAAGTTCAGTCAGTTACATTAGCTCACTCACCCCCCATGTTTTAATCTTAGGAGTGCACAGTATTTATTTTTAAAAAAGTGTTATTGATGAAGGTGAAATATCTCCTAAAGCAAACAAGATAAAAACATCTCTGTCAATAAAAGGGCAATTAGTTCAGCACTGTTTAATCAATTGTATTAGTGCAATTGACTTCTGTCTCATAACTGTCTGTAGACCACATGGTGCAACAATCATCTCCATATTCAAAACTTCACTCTTTTCTCTTAAAAGTCAGCTGAGTCTATTTTAAAACTTTTAGTTAATCCATTGAAAGACAATCCCATTTAAATTAATGTCATCTTTTTTGTGAATTTACATCCTGTTCGGCTGTGAAGGAGGTAAAGAAGAAAGAGATGAAGAGATGATGATGAATGAAGGTTAGAAATCAGAACAGAGGAAGAGGTTATAAAATGGTGAGCAAAATGACATATACAAGTCAGAAGAATGGTGATGAAATAGTAAAAAAGTATTAGAAAAGGAAGAGGGAGAAAAAAAAAGAAGAAAATGGGAAGAGGGGGACAAGAAGAAATATGGCAGAGTGAAGGAGAAGAAGATGGAAAGTCTTGTATCTCCGTGCCTGCTGGAGATGAAACAGCACAGTTTTTTCATTTTGAACTCCGAGGTTAATGACAGCACACACTCATAATCAGGTCACCGAGCCATGCAGTTTGCCCCAGTTTAAGAGACAGTTGGTCCCTGGGGTGTTCCATTATCCTTAATATACCCCCCACACAAGATCCAGAGGAAATGGCCCTGCTCATTTCCACAGAGCAAATTACAGAGAAGAGCCATCCCATCCGCACCTCCTCATCTGACTCAGCTCTCCGCCTCTAAACCCAACCACATCTTCAGTGCTACACTTACAAGGAACTTTTGGGTGTTCTCCTCCTATCAGCAAAATTATGTGCATTTCCTTTTCCGATGCTGCTCAGAAAAAACCTGTGGGAAAAGACGATATCATATATTGCGTAGAGATTAAACTAATTAACTCTATCATCACATCCTATAAATATTCCCTAAGTGTCTTTCTTACATAACCACTCATTTAATGACTTACTGGCTAAAAGATGTCAAACCTTCTGCATTGAAACCACGCTGCATTTGGTTGGAAGGGGAAAGTTGTATAACGAGTGTTTCAAGGACTATATTTTAGTGTGAGGCAGCGTGTAACTACAAATTAAACATACACACCCATCCAATGTCATCTGTCCTTTTCAACCTTTTGCTATAACCTTCCCTTGTAACTTGTTGACACACAGTACCTCCATCTTGCAATGGTGTTCAACTTGTGTTAGTTTAAATCCACTAAAACAGAAATATTAAGTAAATACCAATGTGCTTTTAAGCAATTTACCATCACTGTCTAGACATGAACCGTCATGTGGAGGGAACCACCTGATGACCTGTTTTGCTGCTCAATAGTTTTCATCTTGATTTATTTAAAGTTGTATTTAGATTTCATCTTTATTTATTTATAAATAAGTAAGGAAGGGGTAGGGATATACAAGTTTAACTTCCACCTACTCCTTTTCAGACACTAATTTATGGTTGTTTTCTTTCTGCTTTTAAATGTATTTCTGTCATGTTTGAAATAAATACATTCAATTCAATTCAACAGCATGGAAATATTAGCTTGCTTTCAGCAATGTGGATGTAAAAAAATTGCTAACTTACATCAAAAAAGGAAAAACCTCTCTCCTAGCTCTTTTTAACACAACTATTTCTGCCCCTTGTCTTGTACAGAGTACAGAACTGTTGTTTTTTTTCAGGCAGATCTGTTCAAAAACCTCAAGATACAAATGCAAATGACTAAAAAATAGTCAATAACAGTTCTCTCCAAGACAATCTTTCTAGGTTCTTTATTGTTCCTTATTATTTTTTTCCTCAAGTTAAAAAGAAAAGTTTTGCCAGGATAAATTTTCTGTTTTTTTTTCTTTTACTTATGAAAATAGGTTTCATTACTGTACATTGAAATCAATTGAGAATATATTGTGAGTTTTGGGACTTTCTAACTTATCATAGATGACAAAAAGGGCAACATTTTTGTAGGAATACGATATTTTTTACCAGGTTTCTAGCAATTCAAAGATGCAAGATAACATATTAAAACTGTTCAATTACTGAGCTCTCTTCAAGTATGTGTAACATCATTTTTACAACTCTTTTATAACTCTGTGAGAATGCACTATAAAAATTAAGGACTTAAATGTAACTTTAATTTGTTTTCGATGGATTAATGTGTTATAGAGGCTGTCCACTCTAACAAAAAGACTGACCAGAGGAAAAACAGTAATGAATATCTGGAAAAACATAAAGTAAACCTTTTTAAGCATTTTAAATCATTCTTACAAATCCTTAATTAATGGCCCAACCACTGTATCCATAATTTAAAAATATAAAATGCAATATATCAGTTATGAAACATTAAACGTGGATGCATAACGTGTGTCTGAGTGGAATCACAGTCATGTTTTTGTTGTGTTTAAACGAGCCTGCCTCACTTTGCCCTGCAGAACTAAAACCATGGCGTTGTTGTAGGTTAAGGGGAACAAAACCCAGCAGGATTCATGGAATGTGCTCCAGACTGCAGAAACACAGTGACTGATGGGTCTGGATCACAGAACAAACAGTACACACCTCCCCGAGTCCCCCCACTAGCCGCCCAACCCCTCCATCTCCAGTGATTCACTTTGTTTAAAGGAGCTTTTAGCTGCTTGTTTTGCTCCACAAAGTACTTACTCACATTGGAGGGAGATGGAGGGGTTCACCCACATCCTACATTTTTCTTTAAATGGTTTGTTAGTGTTCTTATAATTGAGCTTAAATCGATGTGGCTCCAAACTGAAAACTGCCTGTTGTTCAGCTCTTCATTTTTTTTTTTTACCTCTCTGTTTCTAGGGCTTTTGTAAGATGAGTCAGATCTGAAGTTTGTGTCTCTGCACTGTTATCTGCCATCCTGCAGCTGAGACTGACAACAAAACCCTCAGATAAACAACAAAAGCCTTATCAAAGTGTAAGCAAGTCTGAAATGTATCAGTGTAAGGGCTACATGTAGCTGGTGGAAAACATAACTTGTATGGAATTCAGCTGTATTTGTTTGCTTTTTTTCTACATTTATTTACCTCGAGGAACGCTGCAATACAAGCCCATAGCCACCACTGGGGACACTGAGTTCATGTTCTCAGTGTTGTTTAGAGGAATGTGGGGAAAACAACCTTAGCAAGAGTTTACGTTATACAATGTGTAGGGGTTCTTATATTATGTTATGCACTTATGTTGGTATTAATTAGTTGTTAAAATTTGACTTTTTCAAGGGAAATAACTAGGGTAAATGCAAATTTGGGATTCCAACTTGCAACCCTATGACATTTCTCAACCTCTGAAATGATGTCAGGGACTCAGACAAAACCTGCAACCCCAATAAAGTAATGCGTTGTTTGTTAGTACAGTCCAAAGCAGTTTTTTGTGGCCTAGATTTGGATGAAGTTTTGGGCAAATGCAGTCACAAAAACTACTTTGTTCAGGATACCTGTGTTGTTTTGTCCATTTGCAGTGCTGTAAAGAAATGTTTGGAGGATTGGATCCGTGTTTTATTTGTATCTCATTCATGCACAAGTACACGAGCTCCAGAAGGTTTCATGCTTGGTTACTACTGATGGCTGACAGCAGTGAAGTCAAGAGAAAAAAAAAGACTCCTAGCTAGAAAACAGGGAAGTAAAAAGTTGTGGTTTTCAATATTAAACAAACAAAAACCTCCAAGCAATGTTGCCTCCAAGTTCGCATTAAGTTTACTGTGATAAGTATTCCTATGTGGTAATTATCACAGCTTTTCTGAGACTATTCAATATGTGACAACGATATAAAATAGACTTATAAAACTCTTAAAAATGTATTTTAACATATGGATCCAGTTACAAGACATGGCCACAACCTCATTAGTAAAAACTTCTCTAAAATATCACAATTAAATCAGATAATCATTTCCACTTGACAATGACATTGGATCTGGGGCTTTTGTGGCCCCTCTGGCTTTGGGGTCCTGGGCAGTTACTGGCTTTGCTTGGCTTGTATTCCACATTTAGTCATTTTTGGGGTCATGCAAACACTGTGTATATAAACAAACAACTGATGTTGTCGTTTTACTTGTGATAACCAGCACACACAGCTATGCCTTTTATTAAACAGCTACTGTGGTTTTTGTGGAGGACTGGGCTTTGAACTGTAGATCACCTGGTCCCAAGCCAACCTCTGTCCTTAAGTGAGACAGTTTAGACTGAAGCTGCCTGCTGCCTGATCTCTATCACTGAGGTGAAGGGAGTGTCGGCTTTCAGGGTCATAAAACTTTGGCTAATTCTAAGTGGTGGGTGTGTAGGGAGCCGCCTCTGTCCTTTCAAAGAGGGGGATGAAAAAAATTAAAACATGTGGTTTAAAGACTTAAAATTTTGCAATAATAATGTAGAAATTCTTGAGTTATGGCCAAAGGTGTTATGAGGTCTGACTGACCTTGACTTTTGACTGCCATATTCCTATCAGTTTATCATTGAGTTGAAGTAAATTTGTACCAAATTTGAGGAATTTCCTTCAAAGAGTCTGTGGGATTTTAGGCTCACAAAATATGAGACCTTAGGACATTTGGACAGACAGACTAACTAGTGAAAACATGATCCACAGCTGTCGCCATGCAGGGGCAGAACAGAACAGACACAATGTGTTAATTAATGAACTTTAGAGGTAGATTTTGTTTCCTTGTTATCTCTTGTTTGTAGCTTCATGTTTAGCACACAGATATCTGAGTGGTATCAATCTTCTTATCTTGCTCTTGTCAAGGAAGTGATAGAGTCTATTTACTGAAATGATTTATGACTAAATTTTCTCAGAAAGTCTATCACTCTCAGTCCAATGACCATGAGGAACTGTATCACTTTATTGGTCACTAAAGTGACATTTCATCATACAGTTTTAATGGAGTGAGCTTAAGTATATTCTAATTTATTGGAGAATACAGATAAACACAGGACCATTTTTAAGCTTTCTTGGAAAAGCCAATGAACAAACAACTACAAAGCGAGAGGAGCAGAACCTAATCTGGACATGGATTGAATATTCATCCCTATATTCTCATTTCAGAGAAAAATATGCAGGACCCCATCAGTCTATTGGGGAAAAGTTTGAAGAAAACAATCCACATTGTGCTGTCAGCACAGCTGGTTTAGGGGGGCTTAAATTGGAAAGCTAAAGGGTTCGCTTTACAACTAAGTGCTTTGCAGGTGATCCAACGTCAGTGACTTTGCTGCTGAGACAGAAGTTTTGTGGCCGTGCTGGCGTCCTCATGTGTTATTTCAGAGCCGACAAAGGAGGTCTTGTCAGGAGACGATGTCTGAGAAAGAAAAAAAAATTCCCCCAGGGTGGTTTGTCTGTCACTTTCTGCTGAGATTGCAAGAAGTCGAAGATGAGACGTGAAACTCCTTAACAGCCTGAGGGCGTCATGGATGCTTCTTCATGCTGTTAACATGTGGGGGAGTTTGCAATGGTGGTGCTCAAGGGGGCCATCCATTACAAGCATGGACATATCTAGCTTCTGGTTACAGTGATGACAAGATCTGTGGTGTAGGGGATCTAACAGTGGTATTCGGAGAACACAGACAAAAAGAGAGAAAGGCATGTTGGTACTTGAGGCATTTGAGGAGTGCCTCCCGTCTCACAACAAACCCACCACCATCATCACCCCACACCAGGGATCCGTTTCACAAAGCAGGTTTAACAAACTCAGAGTTTAACCTTGAACTCTGAGTTGATCTACTCTGAGTTAGGAAACTCTAAGTTTTCGGTTCCAGAACAGCTGATTTCAGTTAGTTTGTTCAACTCGAAGTTGTTTCACCTGAAGTTAAGCGCGTGCACCACCACTATAAAAAGACCGCATCATTGGAGCCCCGATTCGACGAGTCACCATGGCAACGGGGACGCGGAGGGCTGCGGACATCTTAATGCGCTCATACGGCGATTTTGAATATGTTTTAGAAAGAAGTGCAACACCGCTGCAAAAGAGAGGGAGACGGCGTGAGAGAACAGTGCTGCTCGGGTCAATGCGTATATTTTAATGTAGTCCTTTGCGATCACAATAATATTACAGGGGGAAACTGCTTGAATGGTAGCTTATTAATTTATTTCATTTAGGTGCAATCCCGCGGGGCAGAAGCGCACTTGGCATCAGTTTAAGATGAAATATAAAACATTGTTCAAACAGGTAAGACCTCGGCATAATCTCATGGGGGTACCTCATTTTGATCATTTTTGATCACTGTAACCCTAACCCATGATGCGGTCTTTAACATTTTGCGGTCTTTAACATTTTGAAACAGTAGTCAGTCTACATGTACCTGCACATTTATGCTTTGAATGGACGTCCTATTAACAT
>JAPZDZ010000022.1:7683490-7698532 GCA_029783805.1 Acanthurus tennentii
AAAACCTGGTCCCGACCAGGTTAGTTTCATAGAGTCTGTTACTACGGTAACTGACCGAGAGCTTAAGTTACCTCTCTATGTGAAACGGAAAACTCAGAGTTTTCCTCATTTCAGGGTTAACAAACTCAGAGTTTTCACTAAACCTGCTTTGTGAAACGGACCCCTGGTCACTGTGCCTTTAGTTGACATGACCAAGAACCTGAAGGTAGTCAACAAGCAGTGAGTGTGTTTTCAGTGCTGCTTTAATAAAATAAAATAAAAACCCTAACTGAGTTCTTTTCGAGTTCTCTTTAAAACACAATGCTGGAGGAGAGGGATTCTTCATTTAACACTCTAAACACCTTCTGGTCTCTCTCCTCCAATGTTTAGAGAATCAGTTTTATTTTCAAATTCTTTCCTTCCTTCTTTCAGTTCTTCATCTTTTCATGTACTACCCCCCCAAAAAAAACTTCAGAACTGTACTTGTGCTATTTTCACATTCTTTCACAGACTGTTAACACATCTTAAAAGTTAAGATATTCAACATTTTTGTCATTAAGCATTGTAGTAAAAACACCAAATCCATGAATGAATGTTTTCTACAAACAAGTATTGTGTATTAGTGCCTGTTTGAGAGCCGTTGTTTACCAAAAGTTAAAAACATGTCAATGAGCTGCACCTCTGCATTGGGTGACATTGTCAGTGCTATGAACACACGCACTGACCCACTTCCCAAAATGCATTATTAGGCCTTAATAAAAAATGAAGCAAGTGTAATCTATTCAGAAGAAAAAAAAGGCTTTGGAGCTGAGAGTGAGATGGAGCAAGAAAGGTCAAAAAATATGTTTTTTATGAGATTTGTTGAGTGCACGTCTTATCTTTTCAAAACCTATTTTTTCTGCAAAATGCAGTTAACTAGCAAAATGTATTATCCATCCAGAAAATGTAACAATGCAACAATCTAAACTAATAATCAAGTGTAGGACCCAAATCTATGCAAAACATATGCAACATTGTTTTGCAAAAAGGCAGAGATCAATTTGTACACTAGCATTAGCATCAACAGACCACAATGCATTGTATCCACACAACATGTGTTTTGAATAAGGGTGGCAGGAAATCTATAGCTGCAGCAGATGTACCAAAGAAAGGCTGAAGGAAAGTGGGATCATTGAAAAGGAAATGACAAAAGTTGGTCAAAAAATTCCTAAAATTCACTGATCATCACGGACTGATAATGCCAAGAAGAATATGAGGGTGCTTTTGCATTTAAAGCAAAGTTCATCCTGGCCTATCGATTGATTTAAAGAAGTTACAGGTGATGCTGCTGACAAGAGCAGCACAACAGGGATCTGCCTTACAGCAAAAACAGTCAGAAGCTCTTTCATCAACATGTTATCTAACTTTCCAAAAAACAACTGTCTTAGCCTCCTAACAGCAAACCCAGATGATAGGAAGTAAATCATAAGTGAATGTTTATGTGAGGAGACAGATAAAGTTTCAATTTGAAGGGTGTGCTCTCACTGGAAAAACAGGACCAAAGGATGTAAGAGGATTTATGGTGCCAGATAGGAGAGGAAGATGCACAATTTTTCATCAACAAATACATCGTTATCGTCTCTCTTACTGTCATCTGAAAAAACAGCGACAGCCGTGCTGTGGAAGGTGATATAAACCTTTCGGGCGTCTGTTTGAATCTTTTATCTTTGCTGACACAAAAACTCTTCCACTGAGACGTCAGACTTGCAGATCTTCTGTCCATCTGGCTGCAGTATGACTCACTGATAGGGTCATTGTTGATTGCAATTATTATTTGGAGCACTTCACCAGGAGAGTAATTATTATCAGGGAAATTGTGCTGTCTTTATCTTTTTTTTGTTTATTTATTCTTTATCTTCCCTCTTTTATGTACTATTTGGTCTTTATTTGGTAGGGATGCAGAAAAATGACTGCTTTAGAGGAGAATGATGCAACCTTAGTCAAAAATAATCAAGTTAGAGTTCAAGTAAGATTATCACAGTTACTTGACTTTAAAGCTAAGCCGATTAACAAAAATTAATATATATTTTTTTCTTGGGAGAGTGGGATGATTTTAAAATCACAGTGTTCCCCCTTATCTCCTCACCAGGCTGGTATTTGTTTTTAGCAAAATGTCTCAAGGACTCTTAGATAAAGTTCCATTATATCAAGTCCAGACATTCATGTTGGCCTCAACATGAATTCATCAAGAGAAAATTTTATTTGTAAAAAAGTTTTGGATTATGACAAAATACCTGGAAAGATGTTAAGGAAACTTAGAAAGGACATAGGAAAAGATTGTTGATGCTAAGAAAATCTGACCTCACCTACACCAGGCTATGCAACCATGTGACAGTAGATGTATTTGATGTTTATCGCAAGGAACTGTGAGAAACTTTATCATGTATTTTCCTTTCGAAAAGGATGGTCCAGTGTATCTTATGGTAAAAGAATAGAGAAGGAGAGTGCTGATTGAAATAGTTGGCAGGTTTAGACCCTCAGCCTCATCTTGTGTGTTATGAGCTGACTAGTTACATTCGAAGACAATGTTCCCATCCTTTGTGTTGTCTTCTACCTGCTCAATCAGTTCTGAGTTAATTATGAGCTGAATTTTGACTCTCAAGCTGCCTCTCTACTCTCCTTGCAAGGACAAATATTAAAAAACATACTGTAACTACTATCTTCTGCCAGTTGCCATCTGTGTTTGGATTAAGAGATGAAGACCCATGTAAACATTTATCCCATGTAAAGTTAATCCAGTTGCAAACAGAGGCTCTATGCCATGCAGATACCCGGCGATGTGCACTTAAACAACTTCAAGTACAAGCATCATCCTGCCGCACTCAACCGGTCTTGACAAAGATCATTCAGTGCTGAACAGGGTTCATGCAGTTCATTCAGCAGCTGAACTGTAGATATTTATTACATCAAATAAATAAATCATTTGAGGTTAAATGCCAACACTCTCTCCTCCTCTCACCTTGTTAATGAAGGAATCAAAATGAGGTTGAAGGCTTCACTTGCTAACTAACAAAAGCATCTGATTAACTTTATAAAGGAGGGGTGCATGTGCCTTTTAACTGCATCCTCCCTGTTGTGACTCATTGGCCATTCACAGCCCGGCGCAGCTGTGACCTAGTTCTATTCGATGGGAACGCAGGCTGGCTCTGATGTCACCTTTGCTCTCACGGTTCCCCCCAACCAATCGCTTCACCCAAACACATCGACATGATGGGGCAAAGGAAAGGAAAACCCAAAGCCTCAGGTTTTATTGACAAAGGCGAAATCCAAACATTTAGCTGTTAGCTCCTCCTCTTTACTCCAGAGAGAAAACAGGCACTTTGTGATTCCTGCTGCCCTGAATGCCACAGACACTGAGACTTGTTCAGGCCTGTGTAATCACTCACTCTTTTGTCAACAACAGGGGAGCAAATTGACAAAACTACAGAAAAGACTTTTCAGGAAAAAAATGACCAGCAGACAAAACAAAGTTATCACCACAGGTGCAACATAGCTCTGATAATGTCCCACGAGGAGTATTTTTTTTATGTGTAGAAACCTGTTTTTTAACTCGACTGAAAATTTACATTGCTGACAAAGACGTGTCCTGGCACTGCATTGACTTGATTCCAGATTATTGTTGATTGCACAAAATAAATATGACAAATATGCAAAAACAGTGAGGATATTAAGTAAACATACACACAGGAAGCACAAACTCTCAAAGCATGTTAACTGATTCCAAATTATTTTTGACTGTTAAATGCCTCTTGCCTATTTTTATTGGAGCAATTTTTGGGTCTGGAGTGAGCAAACCTATCATATATTTTACAAGACAAAAACAAATTCTGAAAAAACAGACATGCTTTTTACACCTTGTCTGTTAATCATCTTGTGATGCCTCATATTCATCTTGTGATGCACAAGTGGAGATCTGGTGGATCAAGCGAATACAGAGTCATAAATTCCTGCTTGGGTCGAAAGAATTGATTTTGACCATAGCTTGGTGTTTTTTCACAACTTGCTGAAGTTATCAAAGAAAGGAGCCACCTGACACCATTCCAGTTTTCTTCATGTTTACTATTGTGTGCAAAAACTTCATGCTTTTTTAAATCAGCTTCAAGTTGCTTTACCGGTGATAAGAACAACACTCACCACTGCATTTCTGATAAGATTCTCCCTGACTGACAGGTACAGCCAGACTTTTTGTGTATCAGAAATGCTCCAGACTGCACTCACTGTGATTGGCTGTTGCTTCAGGAACATACCAAACATGATTTACTGTAAACATCAGTCTACCTAAAATTAAATCCCTCAAACAACTCTCTGGAAATTCAAGACTATCCTAGTTATTTACTCCATTCTTCCATGTAGCTGCTTATCTAAGCTGCTTGTTTTGATAAATTATTTATTTTGTTGTGTACCCATAAACAGGACATTCCTGTGGAAAAAGCATGCATGCTAAACCAGCCTTCATTGTGTAAATAAAGGTTTTAAAAAGGCTCCAGGATGTAGGTAATAGTATGATTCAGAAGAAGAGAGTATATAAACAAGGGGGGCAGATTAAGGCTGTTGTAAATATAATGGAATCCAAAATTACAACAGTGCAACATGGGAGATATGTCAGGATGAAAATATTGAATCATGAATTGCAGCATACGGTAAAGAAATGAGCAAATGAGCAATGAGCACTAAAGTCTGGCTAATTTGCAAACATATGCATCAGTCAGAAAAAGCACTCAACTCATGACCATGGCGATATTTCTACAAGTGAAACGCCTGCCACTGACGCCGTCATGACCGGTCCATATGGAGGACCCCTCTCTTTTATGGTGTTGTTGACAAAATGCCTTTAAGACCTGTTATTACTGCTTCCTGCCCTGCAGACAGGAGAACTCAGCAACCTTTTTTTCTCCTTCTCCTCCAGAGATCAGACCTGACAACACTGAGGCCAAACCATAACACTTAGCTGTCATTCTGCACGCATGGAGAGAAGACGTCAGGTTTTGACTGCAAGGTCATGACTGCCTCCAGTGCTGCTGAGCAGACAAAAATAATAAAAGGTGATGGTAGTAATTTCTTCAACGTAGGAGCAGCTACCGGGCTAATTACAGATACAGGTCAGTTTCTGTAAGCGCGTAAAATAGCTATTTTCTTAAGAACAACTGAAGTGTCATTGGTCCTGATGATTTCGTTGAAATGGCGTGCATATGCGCGCGTGTGAAGGTGGTCGCACATGTAGTTGCAAACAAGTGTAGATTTACTTAAACTTAATTCATACAGTAAGGTGGATAAGCATTTGTTTTGGAGGAAAGTGACTCATCCCGCTCCAAAGTCAGCACAAAAAACTCTTGCAAACTTGTGTGCAAATATGCGAGCATGAGTTGGCTGTGTGTGTTGCGGGGGTAGGGAATCACTTGCAGCAGGAGAAAGAATGAAAAAAATCAACCCTTATTCTTTTAAAATGCTGGAGAATAAATTATTTCCCCTGCGTGAAACAAGTTCAACCAACCCAACTCATTCTGCACATCACAACAGAAGTTTAAAATCCAATGAAAAACGTTTTCTCTCCTTTTTGGTGACTTTGCATCAAGTGAAAGTTGAAAAAAACATGCATCTTTTAACTCACCGGTGCCACTTTGTACCTGCTGGATCCCCGCAGTGGAAAACAAAGCGTACTCGGGAGGCACTGCAGCGCAAAGACGCAGTAGCACACGATTACACAAGTCCGCATCCTCACCGCCGTTGGAAGCTGTGGTGGTGCACAGACAGGCTGGTTTTAGCGCAGCTGAGTGCGGTGCGCAATGCCGGGAGTCACACGGCTTCAGGATCCGTAATGACTTCTCTTTAAATAGACTTTGATTTCTTTGTTCTCCAAAGGTTTTTTTCCTCCACATACTACACTCTTTTTTTACAGCCCAAGGCTGATAATACCATTCGCTACCACGTGACTCTTAACCCTTTCTTTGCCGCGCGGTCAACTCAAAACAGATGATGAAAACTTTGCGTTTTTCTCCCACCTTTGGTTTTTGTTGTAATTAAGACCAATAAACCCGATATTACTCATTTTGAGGAAAACATTAAACACACGCCTACAAAATGATTCCATATTAAACACCAGAGACCCAGCGTGCACCGGCAGGCAGGCACTCCAATATTATAGGATTATTGTAAGAGTATTACACAAATTGAAATCCTGTTCATGAGAAAAAAAAACACGTTTAGTCACTGTTAACCACAAGAAACCCTATGCAAATTTGAAATTAAAAAACCTTGATTTTTATTTTTCATGGGGCTTAACAGAGAAATAGCCATTCATTTAAAATTAATAATGCCTTAAATCAACCACCTTCCTCAGAAAACTTTGATCACACACAAAAGATAAGAAAAAAGTCTCTCTCATTTTTTTCCATTTTGTAATTTATTAAACATGCAACATGTAATTTCTGCCCCTTGATGACTCGTAATCAAAACAATGAAAACAAAAGACTTAGTTGGATGGCATTGTGAAGTGGTGTGGGATCATGGGATTTGTCTATTATTTTGTTAAACAGCCACCAGGTGGCGAAAGGAGTAACATAAGTGATTTTTTAAATGAATCCTAAGAGTATCTGCTGATTTAGAATTCAAACTTCCTGATAGAGAGAAAATCTCACAAATTCACAGAAAAAATAGAGGACATTATCTCTGTGTTTTAGATATTTTGAGATATATGCTTAATGCTAACAGTCATTATCATTATCTGCAACATTTTGCACTTTTTCAGTGTTTTGCAGTTACAACAAAGATGCATTAAATACAAAAAAATAGAATAAGTCAAAGCTCCAAAGCCAAAGACATCTTTTTCATGGTTTATATCAGAATAGATAAGCCAGGGAGATGGGGAAAACAGAGAAGGGCCACTCTGCTGCTCGCTCTGCTGAGATGGACTGTTACATCATCAGTTGCCTCACAGCAAAACAACCAATCACAGCAGTTTAGAGGAAAAGTTTCTGTAAAAGTTTTTGAGCAGGCTTTGTTTGTTTTTCCTGTGTCTGCTGAGGTTCCCCCCGGGTGCTCTGACTTCCTCCCACAGTTCATATCATGCAGGTTAGATGATTTAGAGACTTTGACTCTGACTTGCCTGATGGTGTTAATATTACAGTGATTGCTTGTCTCTGTCAGCTGTGTGATGAAGTGGCAACCAATCCAGCACGCATCCTGTCGCCCACACTAAAATATGAAATTTGATAGGTAAGATCATGAAGGAAGTGGTGGAAGAGTTAGAGGTTCAATAAAACTTGCTGATTAATGATATTTGTTATTATGTTAATGCTAATTTTCAGCATTATCTCTTGGCAATAGCTGCATATTTTCAATAAAATATATCAAAAATGTAATGTTTTAACATTATAATAGTAGTTTGAATATTTTAAAAAAATCTGTCCTTTGACTCATTTTATGTGGTCATCTGCTGTGTTAGCTGCAGTGATCTGTGGAGCAGATCAAGTGGGGTCTGTTAGCGTGCCTGGATACTGTGGAGCTTGCTACCCCCACAGGGGCTTATTGAGCTTCTCAACTCTGAAAACATTAGGGCACTTTATCTTTTCGCTGTCAATTTTCATTTGTCTGCATTGACAAAATTTCATTTTCAAAACTGCAAACATTAGAAATCTACATGGATGATTAATTGTGTAAAAAAACTCTCACAAAAAAGATTAAATTACGTCACACCTCTTATCTGTCAACCTTTTTAATTCCTCACATTCTTCTCCAATGTCTAGACTTGGTATCTACAGTATATTACAATGCAGCATAACAACTGACAGCTTATTCAGGTGTTCAGGAGGTGTCTTATGCTAGTGTTGGCCATTGTTCTGTGTGGAGTCTTTAGCCTGCAGGCTACAGAAGCCTGGAAAGCTCACTACTTTTAAATGTCACACGCCTTCATTTTTTAAAGAAATTCTTTACACTCGTAGTCTTTGGACTTAACTGACGTTAACTTACCTGACAATATCTCACAGCTTTCCCTGGAGCCATAAAAGGCTTTAAGTAGCTTCTTTTTTTTTGTTTTGTTTTGCTGTAGTACTCTCTAACACCTTGAAAATGACTTTCCTGTGTAAAATTGGTGGGATTTTTGTTTAAGTGCAGAGCTGGAGTCAGAGGATTAGCTTAGTCAAGCATAAATTCTGGAAACAAAGTGACTTTGTCCGGTAAATAAAATACACCCACTGACAGCCCTTAAGCTGTTTAGTTAGCAGGCTGTATCTCGTTGAATACACAAGTTAAATTGTTAAAATGACCACTTGAGGTTTTAGTTTGCTAGCCAACCTACTGAGACACTACAAAGATGATCTCGGCAGATAGATAAATTGTTGTTTATCAAGCTCCAGCATATACCCCCTCCCGAAACCACTTTTTTTTTTTTTTACATTAATGTTTTTTTATGCTTATTTCATCAGTAAGAAATAACATTATTATTTATGAGCTATAGATGTGTTTGAAGGCAGATTGCTGGGTGTGAACATGACCAGGCTGTTTCCAGTGTGAGAGGGCTGACCACCCCCTTACTTTATCTCAGAACTTAATTTACTTAAGGATTGAGATTGATCAATCTTCTCATTTTAAATCCCATAAATCGATGAATCTGATGAACATAAATCAAATATGGATAAAAGGAGAAATAATTATGTTGCTTACTGACATAAAAGGGGGGGCAGTGTGTATGTTGTGTTGTTTTTATGGAAGAAGTGGGTGATGAACAAAAGAATAAAGCCTGGAACAAAAGAAAAACTTAGAGGGGAGGAATCGGTTGATTTATTTTTGCAGCTGTATGATAAAACGCACAAACCCCACAGTGGAGGTTTCTGACCCACCTCCGTCCCTTTGTGTAGGAAAACTCTGCATGAGTCGGTTTGAGATCATTTCTATAATTACAACCACTAATAACAGTAAAGAATTTAGCAGAGCTTTCCCGTGTAATGGCTGTCAGGTTTCTGAAGCTATTTGACCATAAAAAAGGGCTCTAATAAACTCTGATCGTCTGACAAGGAATTTCAAGCTCTGCACCACATCAGTGCTGTCATCTTATAAGTGTAATGAAAGAGAAAAAGAAAAAGCTTTATAAGAAAGTTACATTACTTATTTCTGGACAGGAAACTATAATCAATGTTACTGGATACAGATGTATCACATACAGAGGCCAGTTAGAGGTAAAGTGACATTGGATTGGTCAGATGTCGGTGAATTGTGGCCGTCACCCTCTAATTTAAGCTGTTTGTGTGATGGATGATAGAGACACACACAATAGGCTATAGTGACACAGTCCCATGTGTCTACAGTCAGAATAAAAAAAAAAGTGTCTCCATTTTCACTTGTTGTATAGCCCACATAATAAACAGACTCACAATCAAATAAGATTTATCATTTTAAGTTTGCCTTTATTAATTTAATGATTATTTTTGGACAGTGGTCTAAATAATAATATATAACAGTAAGAGCTACCAAAGAACAACTTTCAGTACAAAATGGGTACTTCTAATGTTTAGGGAAAAGGAATGGTTCAGTCGTTTAAGAAATACATTTATTTGCTTTCTTGCCAAGAGCCAGATGAAAAGATTGATAAGTATCTCAAAGCTGTGTGTTGCAGACAGAGTTGGAGCCTGGACATTAACTTAGCTTACCATAAAGACTGGGAGCAGAGGGAAACAATTTTGATGGCTCTATCTGAAATGTATAAATAAAACTCATTTATTAACATGTTATATCACGTTTGTTGAAGTCATACAATTGGAAATGTGAAAAAGAAGCTGTGGACGATGGTGCTTAACTTGAAAACTTCACTGACAAGACTTCAGGAAGTTGTGCTTTAAAGGTGTTGGTAGACATATATTTTCACTTTTGTCAGATCAGGCTAAAGGTCTCCATCTGTTTTGAGTTATGCTAAGCTAGGCCAACCACCACTTAGTCGTCTGAAGTTAATGCATAGACACAAAGAAGGAAAACTGCATTTTTCTAAATGCTAAAATATTCCTCTAAGGGTTCAATTATACCACAAATTTTTCATGTAAAAGTTTTCTGTCGGCAGATACGTGATTGTTGGTCAGCATGTTAGCTGCCAGCTTATCAAGCCACACTCAGCAATAATCAGTAACACTTGACAGCTCAAGAAATGCTAAAATTGAGCTTTCATGCAAAGGTCTGGTCAAAATAAATCATTACCACCACTTAATAAAAATGTTGTCATTTGTGTTTCATCCTTTTTCATTCTTTTGTTCAAGATTTCTGCTTCACTCACTCCAAAAACTGTAGAAAAGTCTTCCCTCTTTAAGATTGAACTCAACCAATGAGATCATGTTTCTTTCAGTCATCGGACAAAGGTTTGAAACTGAGATCTGCTGTGTCTTTATCACGCTCTATATATTTTTATTGGGTTTGAGAGGAGAGTGTTCTTGCTCTTCAGGTCTGCTATTTGACTTTGAACTTTCCACTAACTCTTTATTGTGTCAAGTAAGCAGACTTTCACTCTTGTATCTCTGAAGTAACTTTAAATATATTTATATAAATATATAAACAAACCATCTCAAGTTCCCCACAGATGGTCTCAAAGCATTTTCCTCCTCAGTGCTTTTTACAAGAGGTGGCTGTGGCCCAACTAATGACAGCAGCTCTCAATTGGATAGAAATATTCTTCTAAAACAGGACACAGATCACTGTTAAGTTCAATAAGTATTTGTGTAAGTGATAGTGTTGGAAATGCTTAAGAAAGCTTACTAGAGTTTTACATAGCATGCTGATTAGGGCAGAATGATGTAATTTGAAGTACAGTTTTAGTTCTATGACATGAGGTTAATGAGTAAAAAGATACTGGAAACTACAGAGCCAGCAGCTCTGCAAGTTCAAATGGCAACATCCACAACTAAGTGATAACAAATGTAAAAATCAGCAGAGAATTCAGTTTATTTCATGAAAACTAGATGCAGGATCCAAGACAGAGCAAATTTTATTTTGGTGTCCTTGATCATCACAGCTTCAGTCTCAATCAGTGACTGTATAAAGTGGACGATGTGACAGCTCCTCAGAAGTAAAGCTAAAACATCTTGCTCACCTCCTGGTGTCTGGCAGAGATAAAAGGCATAAATCCTGCCCCCTGAATGTTACTTTGCAGACGCCGGCTCCAAATAAATAACATCAGTGCTGAAGATGACAAGCCTATGTCAGGGATAGTTTGGCTGTGTTGTGTACAGCAGAGTGGAGACGCATGAGTCATCTTTATGTACAGTCATTGATCTCATTAGCCAAAATTTAGAATGCAACACAACCTTCAAAGGAATAATGGGTGAAATTACAGATGTTACATTCATGTCTATCAATGTAATAAGCACACTTTCAGGATGGCAGTAGCCTATTGGTTGATTTATGGGTCGCCAGAAAAACAGGCCATCGCAACATTGATATCTACAAATTTATATGTGCTTACTTTCTTTGTTACCAGAGGTTTTGATTGTGAACAACTTGAATGGATGCTCACATGTGCACAGTGTAACCTTCATGTACTTCTACTTGTCTGCATTGACAGACACAATAGACTTGTCACGTTATGCTAACACAATACACATTTAGCAAGTTACAAAAAAGTGAAAAAAATGGAAATGGAGCCAGGAGTCTGAAGTACAACGTGAGTGTAACGTGCTGCACAACATGAATAATATTTATCCTCTGCTTTAGCACATGCGCTGATCCATTCATGAAAACTGACTAAAAAGTTATGTATTAAAAGTTTTTTTAACATGAAATACTCACATACTTTTGTTCATACTGCTTTGTATTTTAAGGTGAAACCCTTTATGTATACATGAGCTATTCATTCTATGTACAAGTTTTTATTATTTAAAAAATAGAAGAAATTCATATCGACATAATAATTATCCCAGTAAGAGGCCTGCATGCTAGTTCCAGGCCTACATTCTGTCCTTGTTTTATCATCTCTTTGTCCAGGTGAAATCAAGCTGAAGGTGTTTTCAGATGAAAAGATTTCGTAGTTTCCATCTGGCCCTGATGCAGCAGCTGTTGGTCTGATATGAATGGATCATAATGGAGGACATTGCTTTCCTTTTGGTGAAAATTCAAGAACCATTAAAGAGTCACACAACAAAAGTGCACAGCGTGGCATTCCAGTGAGCTCATGGTGAGTTGATGCATGTGTGTGATGGGGGTTGTTTATTCAAAGGACTTGACTTGAAGGGTTAACCCTCGCTAAACCTTGCTTACACTGCCCATGTTAACTACTTCGCTCACACATCCAGATAAAGATTCTGAATTCTGAATTCTGCTCATGAAGTTAATTTAATGACTTGGACAATAATGTACAGTAGAAAGGGCAACATATTGGAGAAAAAAAAAGCTTGTTTCCAAAAGTTTCATAACTCCTTAACTCCTAGACCAGCATTACAATTTTGATTATATTGCACAAACATCTGCCATAATTGATATTGTGTAAATAAAATATGCAGCATGCTTTTTGCATCATATCATGCCTCCTGCAAGCTCTACCAAGGCGCCACTCCTCGCCTAAACTCAACAGAATATTTATAGTGTGTGACATCTGACATGGACCATCCCCTGGTTGTGCGCTACATATGTGAAAGGACAGCTCCTGACGATGTCCAGACCTGAGCTTGCAGTAAAAGTATGGAGTTCATATGTAAAAACAACCAGTATAGTATCAGTATACAGATTATGGTGGGCTGAATTTGGATGGCTTACTGTTATTTCAGTGTGTCGGTAACATATTTAGTTGACATTAAGTTAAACATAAATATCAAACTGAACTTATGTAGTAGCCAACAGGCAATAAGCTCAGCTAAGAAAAAGGAGAAACAGCAAAACCAGCCAGCCTGTTTCACAATACCTCTAAAGCTCAATTGTTATTATGTCAAATCTTGTTTGTATATTAAATTTCTATCGTACTAACCTTGTCCTATAATGCTTGAAAGGAAATGAACAAGCATATTTGTTTTCCAAAAATGTTGTGTGATAAATCTGGGGGGTTTGACTCAACTTTGCAAAATCAACACTGGAAACTTGGTTGACTTTGCTCCAATGTTTTGTTAACAGTCCAGTGTGTGTAACTTAGTGGCAGCTAGTGGTGAAGCTTGAGTTTGCACTTGGTTGAAACCTCCCCTCTCCTCCACTGTGAGCATGCAGAAGAGAAGCTAAAGTGACAGTGAAACTAGCAAAAAAGCGAGAGGCCCTCTTTAGAGCCATTGTTTGGTTTGTCTGTTCTGGGCTACAATAGAAACATTGTGGAGCAACATGGCTGACTCTGTGAAAGAGGACCCGCTCACTCTGTGATAAAAAAAGGCTCATTCTAAGGTAATGAAAACACATTCTTTTTGCCAGGGGATTATACACGAATGAAAGCACAGGCTACTTATCAATGCATATATAATCCAATTCTACCATACTCTATGTAACTTGTTAACTTAAAATCCTTCTCAAACCCAAAGACTGAAATTATACCTTCAAAAAGATTGCCACAGATTAACCTTCCTGGGGGCATTTGAAAAATACTGACTTGTACTCGACCAAAAAGACAAAATTTTAAAGTCTGACTCCACTTGAAATAGTGTTACACAGTGTACCACTGATCGGAAAAGTTTCAACTTGGCCTCATATCACAGACTTGCCCTCATGGTTACTGAAAGGTGTTATCTTGTTTTTCAGAAAATGTTTCCTGTATTTTACAATTAAATGGCTGGACATTACTCTCTTCCTCTGAAGAAGGAAAAAATTAGCTCTAATATCTTCAGCTTTGCATATGTAACTTATTAGTTGTAAATAACCTAAAAAGGCTCCAAAATGATCTTTTAATGAACAATACTGTCTTAATCCGGTTTTTTTTTTTTTTTGGTGAGCAAATCCAAGTATGAGTCCCACTGTTCTTAAATTGTGACCCCCAGTCGTAAGCTTTAGTCAGTTGGTCCCTGGAGATGAAAACCTTTTAAAACAGATGAAGATCATGTGATATAATCAACATGTCCAGGACTTCTGCTTAAAGAACCTGTGGTGGATACTGCCTTTTCCAACCTTAAAAATGTACTTTGAACCTCAACTTTAAGCCAACGTGGTTAAGAGGTCTTTGAAGTAATCTGGGAAAAAAAGGAAAGTTTAACCGTTGTACAACTACTGGGTAAATCCATTCACTAATGATGCTCATGTGATAGAAAACTTCAGAGTAGTTTCAAAATAGTGGTGAGATTGTTTGCTCTCAAAGATATACACACACTATGTTGCTAGTTTTTAATCAGTGCTGGTTTGGGTCTTTTAATGAGATAAAAACATAAAAAGATAAAAACAGAGTATCAACAAACCACTGGCATCTAGTATCCAGTGGCTGTTTATTGTTGCAGGGTGGTCTGGTTGAAAATATTGTCAGGTCAAAGAGAAGGTCACAGGTCTGATCGCTGCCACGACTGATGGGTCCTTCAACCGCCATGTGTCCCTGAGCCAAACACTGAACCATTGTGTGAGAGCTTGGTGCATAAATCTCATTCGTGGACAGAAAAGTAGCCTTTCTTTTTACGACAACATCCAGCAATAAAACTCTGACATGTGATATGTAAGTGGGGGCTGGAGCATCTAATGTGTGTAATCTTGGCAAGAGCTTCATATCTGGCAAACTGTCTCACTTACAAAATCTCTCTCAGATCACCCGTTTCACATGGCAGCGATACTCTGCCCAACATCCTCAACAAAGAGTTTGAGTCAAATCATACCCTTCCTGTCATTACAATACCCCCCTGTTCAAAGTGAAACACTGGCCCTGACCAAAGTTTAGCCTAAATCTGCTGCCTGAGAGATCCACTTTCATACAGCTGGTTGAGGGTTTGTGTCAGACGCACTTCTAAAAACAAAGACCACATGTGTCCATTTAATGCAAACCAGACATGTGGATGGAAGCGACCCGCCTCCAGCTGCCTGCCTCCCCTGTCTGGCCTTATGGAGGGCCATGAAATATGGCTGTGGAGGGGGCTGGGGGGGGGGGGGGGTGCCGGGGTGGTTATT
>JAPZDZ010000022.1:7706242-7755335 GCA_029783805.1 Acanthurus tennentii
GAACAAATATCAGCAGATGAAACACTTTCAGTGTATTTATTTGTAAATACCTTTACAGAAAGCTAAATGATTTTATTGTGAAGATGAACCTATGGCAATGTAAATTGGCATATAGCGCTATTACATTACAGTTACTGGAACTACATCAAAATTAAAAAACAGACCACAGACCCACAGATTACAGTGGTGAAAGCTGGTGTCATCCGTGCTAGGAAATATATAAAGGAACATTGTTTTTTTTCCCGTATATGTTTATATTTTGAATCATCGTCAGGTCAATGTTGATTAGAGGGGTGTTTGATTTTGCACATGGATAAAGTTGATTGGCTGTTTGATTTTTACTTTGAAGCGGTGAGAGCAGTTATGTTTTCGCCTGCCTGCATGACAGAAAGAAGGCATGTACAGCACACTGTGGACCGAGCGCAAGGGTCGACTGTTTCCGGGGCGAGTTTGCGCCGGCTCCGACGGGGGGGGGCCCGCCCGAGGGCCCGTCCAACGCTGCTTGCAGCTTTAATACTGCTTGTTCTGGGAAGCGAAAATTACAAACATTTTTTTCTAAATTGCTTCAGAAAAACAATATTTGTTGGTATTCTAAAACTTTTTTAATGACAAAGTCAAAACTTTTGGGTTTAGGACTGCTGGTTGGACAAAACAAGTAGTTTAAGTATTTAAGCTGTCATAGAGCTTCCAAAAAGCTTCTCGCTGTTTTATACTTCAAAGAAAAGTATTGTCAAAACAGCTGCTAAAAAATGTGAGATTAGTCATAAATAAGAGGTATGATGATAGAGAGGTAATGAATAAACCTCTTCCTCTGTCCATGTTCTCAGACCCCGTGGTCATCATGCTGGTGATCCACCCTGATGGAAACCAGTGCTTGCTGGGTAGGAAGAAGATGTTTCCTTCAGGCATGTTCTCCTGTCTGGCTGGATTCATTGAGCCAGGTAACAAACAAACACTCACATTGCATTGACTCACATTGATTTAAACCTGAAATGTTGTAGTTTACCTTGAACAGTTTTTTGCCTTTTTAAATGGGTGGTGACTGTGTACACAGGTTTATCTCTCTGCAATGTGTTGAATGTATAGAAAGAAAACAAAGTAACCTCCACTCCCTCTCTTGTCCCTGCAGGGGAGACAATGGAGGAGGCGGTGAGGAGGGAGGTGGAGGAGGAGAGTGGAGTGAAGGTTGGACCCATTCAGTACATCTCCTGCCAGCCCTGGCCAATGCCCTCCAGCCTCATGTTTGGCTGCCTCGCTGTTGCTGTATCAACAGACATTAAAGTGGATGAGAACGAGATAGAGGAAGCTCGGTGGTTTCCACGGCAGCAGGTACAAATTTAAGTTGTACTGCTTCTACTATTTGCATAATCACTGTTATTACCTCTAGCTCTATCTGTTATTACTAATTTTAAATGCTAAGATAGCAAAATACACAGCACAGCATTTGTTGTTAACCTGGATGTATGTTCGCTATGTCAAACAACCTTTTCAGCATTAAAAAAGTAGTCAAATCTTCTCTGAGCAGCAAAGCTGAGTAACTCAGTTGCCACTTATTAAATCACCACCTTTCTTGTTTAGTTGTCTAACAACAGAAGAATATTTGGATGAGAGCAACAAAGCATTTAGTGTATATCTGCTTAAGTACTGAAGAAGTGATGATGTTTCTTTTGGAAAGAATTCTTTACAAAAACAACGCAAGTGTTTAGAGCAAACACAGTCTTGTACTTTTCCATAAAGACAAAAATCAAATTTTTCTTTTACATCCTCTGTTTGTTTAGGTGATTGATTCCTTGAGAGGAGCCCATTCAGTTATTACTATCCCTCCCAGACAGACCATCGCCTACCAGCTGGTCAGACACTGGATTGGCATGAACTCTAATCTCTAAGCATCAGCACTTGACCTACAACCAGTTTAAGGCCCTTTTAGACATAACTCAGCAACGGCACCACTGTGCTTTGAAACCCAGTATTGCCACAGGCTTTCAATGTGCCATGATAACTTTCCTCTGTGTTAAGTGAATCAGAGTTTAGCCTCTCAGAGAGCTTGCGCCCAAAATTCAACTTTTTGAACTTTGGTCAAAAGCAGGACAGGGAATCGCTGAACCCAGTAATGAGCAAAGCTTAAATTGTGTTGTGCCTAAAGGGCCTTAAGGCAGATCTGAAGATGGTTTGAGACAAACAAGCTGTCAGCCCAGGGAAACACCAGATTCTTCAGTTTGTACACAACACAGTGCTTTAACATATTTTACCATTCAATGTCTCCAAATCATTTAAATGCACTGCTTATATGTGGAATGATGCAGACTTTACAGCACCTATAGATGGAGGCAAAGGCAGAAATGTACAAAACAGGCAAGATAACAAATCATACATTTTAAACTCGAAAGCAACAGTCACTGTCTACAATCACACAGCAGATCAAACAAAAGGCAGCAGTCCAATGGTTAGGTAGAAATGTTGATAGTGCACTTTTAGGTCAGAGCAACAGGCAAATGCAAATAAACATGCAAGCAAAAATCTTTCATCTTGATTTGCATCACACAGCTTCAACAGAAACAATCTGTTTGTTCCAGAAACAGTCGAGTGGACCAACTACAGCTTCAATCTATGATTCAGAGAAATAATGTTAACATCGAAAACACTTAAAGGAAAACCAACAAACATTTTAATACTGCAGAATTATTTATTTTTTTAAATGCCTGAATATGTACAGTTTATTGCCAGCATGTAAGTTTGCATTATATTCAAGCATATGAGGTTTGTGCAGAGCTTTTTTTAGCTTGTAGACAAAAACAGTCATACTTCGAAAATTATTTCAACTGACAGTTTAGACATTTTGCCTTGGAATTTAAGTCCTGCCACCCAATAGCACCTATGTGATCTCACACTCATTCAAACAATCATCAGCCATATTTACAATTTATTAAATGAAATTTATACAGATTTCACAAGCCAAGAGGATTAACTTTTTATGTAAAGTATCAGAAAAACTTACTCTCACTAGCAGCTTCACTACAGCAAGTTACAGCAAAGGGCTAAACTAGGACACTGACCAATGATGTACAAACTTTCATTAACTTAAATAAACTGGACATTTAAATTACGTAACAAAGTTTATTGTTGTTTTTGTTGTTGTTGTTGTTGTCTGTGGCGGAATTTAGTTTATCATAAATATATGTGTGCTAACATGATAACAGGACCAATCATCCCACCCTGCAGAAACCCACCATACTTACAGGTCTGTTTTATGTGTCACTGGCACCTAAAGTAACAAGCCCTTACCAGTCCAAGGCTCACATTGTTTTTTTATGCAGGACTTATTTTGGTCTGAATGCTTATCAAGCCTATATCTGAGATCATGGTAATCTCACAGAATAAACTGTCACAGGATACAGTGAGGATAACCAAGTTGTTTCCTTCCAGGAATTTTGTTTTTCATTACACACCAAATGAGTAACAAGCACATCTGTACCTTTTTACTCTCATTTTTCCATCTTTGCCATCAGCTTAGCATGCAGTACTGAAGCTGATGGTTCTGTCTTCCTCTGCAGTGTTTGCAGTCAAGCAAATGTTTGCTAAATAATCAGTCTCGCAGATCAGATAAGAGGAAAAGTCGGCCTGTCTACTGACTGTTTCAACGTCAGTTTTCCCCAAAAGGGAATCATTCACCATATACTCACAGGTCATCTGGAGAGCACTGTGCTTGTCCATGTCAGCCATGAATTCATGAAAAAAGCACTTTACAACTGTTTCTTTGTGATGTCGTATAATAGATAGGTTGTCCTGTCTGTTCTCTTCATCCTTCTGAGGAAAGCAGCTGTTGGCTTCAGCAGCTCGGCTCTCCTTGGATATGAAAACTTTTTTCAAAATATTGAAATTCTCTGCATAATCTGCATGATGGGACTGGAGAGAGGCCAGTTGGTGCTCTGTGATTTCTGGAGCATCTGAAACACATTCTTTGTCTAGAGTGAGAATGGGTGTTTTGATGATGTGTTGGCTGATGGACAGCAGAGAGTTCTCTTGATGCAGGTCGTCTACAGTGGACTGCAGTGAGTTTGGACCAACCATGATGAGACCTTTCTCTCCTAGGATATCTGTCACCTGGAAGTCCTCTAAATCCAAGAACTTTCTCTCTGCAGTCTGTTGTAGGGAAAAATTGAATTAGATTTTTAGAATTGATTAGAATCAGGAAAAATGTAAAGTTAATGGAAACCAAGGGCTGCTGTTAAAAAAATTGCTTTATTTCTATCTTGTTCCCATTGCAGTCAAAGTAATTCTCCTGCTGGTGTGGCTAACACAAAATATTTAACAAAAAAGTCGCCTATTACAGTGAAGATAGTTAAGTTTGTAAAGATGCAAAAACTTCTTTGCAATTGATTTTTTCATCTGATTGGCTTGATTGATGCAGCCTTAAAAGTGAGCTATTTTCTGGCTGTGAATATATTTTTAATGATAGATTTTATAGTATTTTAATGTTTTTTAATAGATTTTTTTTTTAGAAAAAAGTAAATCTGTCTTTCCTGTTTCAAGTTACTGACACTATATTCCAAAATATCCTTAAAGGAGTAAAATTGCTTTTAGAAAAACCACTGAAAAGTAATTCTTGAAAGCTGAATATGCGATCAAAGAACATGAACATGAACACTTGTTTCTGTGACTGAGTTGGATTTTTGCTTCATATCCAAGTTTTGCAGAGACAATTAGAGCCCAAACTCTCCTGTAGAAGGCATATTACCTGGGGATTTGGGTCCATCAGCCACTGTCCTGTTGTACTGCCTCGAGGGCTGGAGATGGGCGGGAAGAAGTATGATTTGTACCTGCACAGTGTGGCATGATAGAGGAAGATTTATTGAATAGCTGTTATAAGAAAGTCAAGTTGTTTTGACTCACTGATTTGATTTTATCAAACATGATGTATGTCTTAATTATCCTTTCAACATGCTGTCACATGCAGAACACAGAATGTGGTGAAATAATAGCTGCTCCTACAGGATCCAACCAATAACCAACTCAATAAAACAACAGCAGGTTTATTTGTTTGAAATATTTCAACCATCAGATGTGATCATGGGTGTGTGGACTCACAGAGTCCTGGACAGAATGGAGATGATGAACACAGTAAGTGCCAGCAGCAGTAGAGGAGTCACTGCAGCCACTGCTGGCACCTCATCTGAAACGCAAACATTCAGTTAGCTCACTTCCCAGAATGAAAGGATTTATTTTGAACCCATTATCAAACCAACATCTTTTTCCTCAAGCTGAACTCACAATAATAACACAGTAAATCAGTGCTGAGAAACCTGACTCTATAACACTTAAAGCCTTTCAACTGAACAGAAATCACTTTTAAGGCCAGGTAAGATGTAACAATCTATTTTTTTCAGGATTACATCTTAGATATTAGTTTAATCATTCCTTTTAAGCATGACAGAAAAAGCACTCACCAAAGCTCGTTCTCACAGGGATGCTGTTTCTATAAACATTATCAGCCAGTAGGTGAAGAGAATACTCTGTGTTGGGTTTCAGGTTGAGGAACGTGTGTTCCTGCTGTTGGTCTGGCCACAAAAACAGAGCTGAAAGTAGAAAACATTCTCTGTCTCTAAAGATTTATTGAAAAAATAAAACACCTGCAAATGTAAATTAAAATACATTTACTGTCAGATGTTGAAGGAAAAAGTTTGGAAAAATATAGGACAATAAAGAAATAATGTTTTAAAATAATGAGCCAGAAGCTTTCTAATTACAGTGGAAAAACAGGCAAATGTCATAACTGCTTTTTATGTCATATGTGTAAACATATACTTGTAGCAAGAAACTGAAGTTTATATGGACAAATAGTTATTTATTTACTGCTTTTGACATTAAATGCTTAATTGATAAAACATTGTTACAGCTATAAAGATGTTTTTATAATACTGTTGATTGAACTTATAATTATTACAGATACAGATGTTGTGATACAGAAAATTCCTTTTGAACCTACTTTGTGTCTCTGAGTCTTTCCTCAGCATCACTTTGTATCTGTTCACTCTGATAGATCCAGACTTCCTTTGCCACACCCACACAACTGTCACAGTCATTTTGGTCACACTCACCACTGTCAGCTCGTCCACCTCTAATAGGGCTGAGAAAACAGAGGGAAAAAAAGTAATATCCTGTAAGACCTCTTTCTGTCCTGAAGAGAGGAAACAAGATGATGTTTTTGTTTGTCTACTGTAAATTCATTTTGTAAATAAAAGGCTGCAATATGTGATGATACCCAATATTCCAGTGAAAAACACAACAGTCCAAAATATTTTCACTCAATCCCCAAATAATACAATCCAGTCTAATCTCGCACATAATGCAGTGTAAAATGCACTGGATGCAGAGGATGTTGGGGTCAGACTTCAGCTCCCTGTGAGCTCAAGTTAGCAAACTCTCTTCACTGTTTTAAGTCTCTGTTTTCTCTCAAAAAAAAAATAAAATTGATACATAAAAATCCATTTCTTGTCTGGAAACTTACAACTCTAACCCAGAGAAAAGAGCTGATTTTGCTGACACCATGCAAGCCTTATTCCATCATCCATCAGCCACAGTGTCGATTTTGACAGTAATAAATCTAACTTCAGCATGCTATCTGTGAAGACAAGATCTTTGCTAAGGGGTTTAAATGGCAGGTTGGCCTGGATTTTTGCCTAGACACCCTGCTACAGGCAAAAGATACAGAAGTATCCGCTGCCGTACCACCAGACTACAGAGCAGCTTCTTCCCTCAGGCTGTGAGACTGCTTAATGCACCGTCTGTACTCCTCCATGTTAAATAATTTTATCTTTTTTAAACAATCAATTTATCAATCAAGAGGGAACCACATTTTAATTTCATTATACAACTTGTTGTATAATGACAAATAAACTTCCTTGTATCCTTGCATCCTTGTATTTTCTGCCCAGATTCAGTCATGATTACCACCACACACTTTCATCTCTTCTGACTAGGACAGTGTTTACCTCCCTGCTGCAGACTGGCAGGCAGAGACTGAGGGGATCCACACTGCTGGTTGTAGACAGGGAACACACTGATCAGGTAGGACTCATTAGGGTCAACATCTGTAAACACAACACACCCTCTTAATATTTATTCAACCCAACAAAAGAATGACTCAGGCCTTAATTTGAGACAGGTCTTTGAGGTTTTCTTCTTAATTCAAGCCGACAATTCTCTGCTAAAAGGGTTTTACTGTGAAGCAGCTTCAGAGAGTTTGGCATTTGCAGCTGCAGCTGCTTCTTATAGCAACTTAGCAACAACAACAACTTTTTTATCTCAATGGATAATTCAGAAAATAAATTAGAAGGTGAATCTATTCTAACACAGCTGCACCTTGTATGAAAGTGGAGTTACTGAAGCTGTCAACTGTGGTTGAGCGGCTGGTTGATTGACGACTCTCAGGGCGCCACTGCACAGCAAAATGACTGACAGGTGGAGCAGAGGGTGGGATTTGTGGTTTCCCCCATTGGATCTGAAGGTGTTTCATAGCAGGAAAAGAGCTGGAAACCCACAAGTTTCTGACTGAGGGGAGAGCTGCAGAAAACAAAACCAGGATGAATGAAAAGAACAACATCACTTTGATCTTTATCACCATAATCTAAATGATCATCAACATACCAGCATAATGTTTAAGCTGCCCACTTTTAAAGCCTTTATTTCTTAGATGTCTACAGGCGAACTGTCACACCAGATATCAGCAAATTTGGATCCATTTAACAATTAACTCAATCTGATTTTCATTTTGTGGAGTCACAGGGGAGAAAGTGTCTGTACCAGCAGTGAGTGAGTGGGAAGCAGAGACCCTTAAAACATTTTGATCTATGAGCTCAATATTTGGCAAAATATTATTCAAATTAAGCTGTAACAATACCACTTCAAGCTATCCGCAGTCTAACACCATCTCATGACCTGCAATGTGTAGATTTGTGTCTTTAAAATAACTGCAAGTCAAAACAAGTATTAATCAACTGCTGCCTGCAAAAATCTACAAAGAACATCTGGTGTTGCAATGAGTTTTTATCAGAACATCATGTCACTTGCTTCCCTTCCGCTTGATAACACAAACACACACACAACATGTTGCAGAAGTTGATAGAACAGGCTTTACATTTGATGGTGTAAGATTAAAAGTTGATGATCAGAAATGGCAATTTAACAGATAAATATAGTTGCATGTGTGTACGTGTACTGGTACTTGGAACATAGTGAGGCTAAGTGAGGACACTGTGAGGGGCACGTTTTAACCAAAAGAGTGAAGAATATTTGGAAAAGTGGAGACATTTTGTCTTTACAACTTCAACTAAATGTTCAGTGGTAAATACTTGGTTTAAGGGGTAAGTTTTGAATTAGGTTTGGTTTGGGTTAGTGTTGTGGTTATGGTTAAGCATTTGGTCTTTACGGTTAAGGTTAGGTTAAGGGGCTTGGGAATCCATTTTGTATCAATGTGTGTGTGTTATTATATTGGTGTGATAATATGAGTTTAGAGGAGTAAATTCTTTTTACTTTTTTTGGTTTTATTTGGTTTCATTTTAGTTTAGTCACCCTGCAGATAAATTAGAGTGAACTACTGAGTAAGTGACTTCTTACATGTAATAACTAGTGGTTTACTCACCATTGTGTCTCTGTGTGTCAATGTTGAGATATGTGGCGGGTCCGTAACCAGCCATGTTGAAAGCTCTAAGTATGACACTGTAGTTACCCTCCTCCATCACCAGGGGTGCTGTCAGCTCTGTGACATTCTGAATTCTACCATCCTGGTGCTGCTTCTTAACCAGCTCATAGCTCACTTGATATCCGAGAATAAAATCTCCAGCATCACGGATGTCTAGGTTCTGCACAGAGACACAACATTCACAAAATATTTCCAATAGTGACTGGCATGGGTTTGGCTGGCATGGGTTTCTGCTTATAAGTATGTGTGTGTCAGAGTGTGTGTGTCTGTGTCATCATGGTAAGTTGTGGTAAAAGAGACACTGTTTGTGGTGGGAACAACCACAGAAGTAGATATGGGTACTTTTTCAGGTGTTTAGAGTCCATCTTTCTGCCTGTGGGCATATTTTTGTTAACACACTAGCGTCGAAACTGTGCAAGATATATATACAAAATTGCACTGGTGTGAGGCTGAGATATAAACAAAGACAGACTTTTAACATGGGTGTGATTTGAGCAAGGATGCCCGAAGTAGGGAGTAGAGAGAAGCCATTGTCCTCCCACTTTACACCTCTGGCACACATTTGTTTTAATTCACAGATCACTGTATCCAGTTTTAATTATAGAGTGCTGCACATACAAGTCCATAGGTCCAGGTATTTCCACTGTACCTTCAACATGAGATGAAGGAGAAAAGATCCACCAAAGTTGGTTTTCTCCACTCTGTACCACACCTCTGGAGGCCTAGAGGGGACTTGCAAAGAAAAAGCACAAAATTAAACATTTTAAGTCAGCAACAGCTATATGCAGAGAAATCCCCCAAAACTGTCTTATGAGCTCAGTCCCTGGCCTTCAATTTTATTTCTGAATGTAAACTTTTACCCATGTGCAGTGTCCTCGCCGTGACGTCAGTGCTCCAATCGCTCCAGATGCCAGACTCCTCCCTACAGGCCACAGCCACCCTATAGATGGTAAATTGCAGGAGGTCTTTGATTTTGTAGGTCAGAGTCTGATCTAGATGTGCAGGGAGAGAATCTGGAACCTGGAAACAAAAATCCATCAGCACAGAAAAAAATGCTGACTTCATATGGTATTTGTGGTAGCTTAAATTATTCAAAGCATTTTGAGAACATTTTCCCTTGTCTTTTTCAGAAACTCACAAGAAATTCATCTCCAATTTAATTCAGAAACTTTTTTTCTGTGGGGTGATTACTTAGCTCTCTGAACTCCTTTCATACATAAATTTCTCATCAATGCAGTTTGGTTGAAGAACTCCAAATCCAATTACACCTTGTAATGAGTAAAAGATTGGCACCAAAGCAAGGCCCACACTTAAAAAAAAGTGGTTTGAAGGAATATTTGGGAAAAATTTCAACAAGTAGTTCCAGGTTTGTAAAAATAAGATCAGTTGAACCATGCAATTTAAGATATGTTTGTATATGTGTGTTCTTGTACTTATTGCCTCATGGGGACCCCATTACATTCTAGGAACTTATTGCATCTGGGGACAAGCTAAATACCTAAGGACAAAGACAAGCCCCTAGGTGAGTGATGTATATCAACAGTGTTCTCTTAAGTAACCATAAGTGTGCTGTAATGATGCTAACCTGGGTCCATATGTGAGTGTCACTGACTCTATAGCGAAGTCGACAGCTGCCGTCACTGCTACTTGTCCAAGACACATCAACAGAGTCCACGGTGGAGCCAAGAACATTTAATACAGGCTGAGAGGGTTTGACTGAGGAAAAGAGACAAGGAAAGGAGACTTCAACTACTCTGTTATCATTTCATGTTTGTCCAGCAGTCAGTCTGTGGATTGTAAATTATCTCATATACACTGAAAAATTTAAATTTGGAAATGAAGATGAAGACAAAGGCTTGCAGTACCCTGATTACAGAGTGTAGTGGAGTGGTTAAATATTGGGGTCACTAACCTGCATCATATAGACAGACAGTATGAGGTTGGGACCAGATTTCACTCCCAGTCATATAATTTTTAATCCGAGCTGTTATGTCAAGGGTGGCTACCGGATTGAAGATTCCTTGACAGGATAATATTTCATCCTCACTGAACAAGAAAGAACAAATAGAAGAAGGCACATCAACACAGATTAAGAACTGTGGTATATATTTTTTAAATTATACATCTGGTTAAAAGAAAAAGCAGCATGGTGCTTAATTTTCACACTTACAGCTGACTTACACTGACAGACTCCTCTACATGTGAGAAATATAAAATAAGTTCTTGTTAAAGCTAGAATACGGCATATGTTTACACAGAGCATATAGTTGGAGAATTACTTCAAAAAGTAATATCAATAAGCCATCTTGCTTTGATCAGCATTTACCTCCTGAAGATTAGTGAGACATCTGACTCAGCATAACTGTCTGACTCCTCACTCCACTCACATACCATGGATCTGTCTGATATCTGGTAATAACAGGATATGTTCAGGGTCTCTGCAGGAAAACAAGAAGAGAATCTAGCCTCACCAACAAATTGCAAAGGAAGTCGTAGTTATTACCTTACCATTAGAAACTTAAAAATCCATGATCTAAACTGGTTGGAAAAAGTGGGAAAGCATTTTGATTTTATTTTTAGTGCTAGGGGGAGCAAAGTAAAAGGATTTTTTTAGATGAGGGTGAATTTGATGTTTTCATATTTTTTGTTTTTCATTTGCTTGCGTTGTTTGCATTTACGTTTTTCACTGACATTTACATAACATTCAGAAAAAACATCTGTGCAACATCCAGAAAAGACATATGAAAACCTTTTACTCTGGCTCCCCTGAAGATGTATTCTGGATGTACAAAGATTACATCATTCTGACATCATTCTGATTTTTCTTTGCTCAGTGGGTTGTAGTTTTTTAGTCTTATAGTTTTACATGAGGCAAACGGGATGACAGCTTGTTATCTGGTGAAAACGGGATAAGGTGGTTTGTCTTCTTCTTAAATGAGGAGGACTACTCTGAATGTTATATAACAGAGGGACACAGTGCAGTCTCTGACTGTGTTAGACTTGATTGAAGTACAGTCAGATGCATTCATCAAAAGATACTCGATACTCCTATGTGACATTTTCAGCTACATACAGGTGTCAAGAGCCATCCATGCTTGTGCTGATCTCTACAAGTAAAAAGAATCAAGTTTTTGAAAATTGAAAAATAAAAAAAGGAATTTGTTATGTTGTAATCAAGAGAAAAGAGTTCTGTTATCTCTGACACATTTATTTATCCCATTCTGACTATATCAAAACCGGCTTCCATCACAATGTTTGGATTTTTCTTTATCCCACTTTTGATGTGGCAATCTGAATCACTCAAAAGGATCCTTCAACTGCCCAGCACTCTGTGTGTAAGGTATAGCTTTTTAAAATCCCTCCCACCCCACAAGTGTCAATGCAATCGCCCTAGCCTGCACTGTCTATTTACATCCCTGGTTATGGTAAATTTAAGTCTTCAAGAAATTTCAGAGTCTATAAAGTGTCCCTAGACATGACTGAAACAAGACTGTTTGTGCAAGTGTGTGTACTCACGCTGTATAGATGAAGGATTTCGAGGGCCACAGTCACTGAGGTCAGTGACACAAACTTGCTTGTCCTTTTCACATAGCATCAGATCAGAGTACCTCACTATCACCTCTGACGCCCAAACACACGGAAAACATGACAGACACTCATGAATCACACCAAAACAAATCCTGATGAGTCTGCTTTTTTTCTGGACAAATTAGAAACTAAACCAAGATCAGCCTTTTGCTTGGTTGACACACACTCAACTGAACTTGTGACAAGTCACGTGTATATATTATATTTTTTTCATTTGCATCCATTTGCAAAAAGTCAAATGCTAAAAAACAAATTAAAAGGCAATTTTGAAATAAAAAAAGCTTGTTCAGAAAACATTTAAGATAAAATCCGAAGTTAAATTTAATCTCTTTGCAAATAACTCTAAGGTCCTTTAGGAAATAACTTCAATCAATTCAAGGTTAATGCACATTTACCCTAACACATATCTAATAAATAAAAAATAAAAATATTATTTAAATTCTGGGCTCAAAAATAATTTAGTCTAGACCTAAAAATAATACATATCTGGAAAAACAGCCATTGAGTTTTACATCTAAATATATGTGAGAAATGTATTGATTCTTGCAAGAAAGTTTTTCTGTGCAGCTCACCATCAGAAAACACACAGAGGAGGTTCAATGCTGTCCAAGTAGCAAGGTGCAGTTTAGGAGACCAAACATCCATCTTGAGTGTTAAAAATGAACATATATATTCAAAAAATCAACTCGTTGAATCCTTGAATCTTTTTACACCACTTTCTACACCAGTGTCTAAATTACCTACAGACAGTTGGAGAAACCGGTAGAGAAATTTTGTTTTGTCTCTGATGTGGTTATGATAAGGAAGTCAGCAGATGAACTCTGTGCCTTCTCAGATGAAGCCGTTGACATATAAGCAATCAGGAAATTGCTTTATGCCTCAAAGTAAAGAGACATCCACTAACACATCAAAGTTGTGTTAAAATTTCAGTTTTTCGGGCCTCCATGTCAACACATTACCAAAACCCAACCCTGAGATGTGTTGCATAATAGCATGACTACTGTAATCCATTTGAGCATCCCAGTTAGCCATGATGGCACACAACAGTTCGAACTCTAAGGCAGTAAGTTAATATCTGCTGATGCATTGGCTAGGTTAATTTATCGATGAAGCTGTACAAACATTCATGGTCCCAAAAGTATGAATCTCACCAACTTCTGTGACCCTCTAACTTTTATCTTAAGCGACCAAGTCAAATGCCCACCTGTCCGGCACTTACTTAAGACATCTCTAAAAGCAATGACAGGGAAACAAACTTTGTACATATAATACAAATTATCATGGTATGTAAGTATGCATGTTAAATGACTAAAGCCGTAGATTACTCAACATACATCAAACAGGTGGATTTTTTACAGTATGATATGCATGAATACTTTACAGCAGGCTAAAGAGTTTGCTTGTGTATTTAGCCTTTAAGATACACAAGGCATTTTTTGCAGGAGAGTAGATGTATTTTTAATACAGGGATCTTGATGCTGTTAAACTGTTCTTCAGAGTGATGGACTGTGGAGAGAAACCTTTGTGTCTGGTTGTTTAGGTGTACAGTCCTCTGTAGTGCCTACTAGAAGGGAGATAAGCAGTCATCATGCTGGGTTGGCAGAGATGCTGAGCCATAAGTTTGTAAAACTGAATAGATGCAAAGACTAGATCATGAATGCAATACCACGAGTATTTCTCTCAATTTTGTGAATCAAATGAGCAATTTTTGTACAATGTCAACAGTCAGAGCCACAAAATGAACTTACACATGAAAAAAACATGTTCTTAAGTGAAGACATTTGGATTCATACTATCCAATAGGCAGAAATGGTTTAAATAAATTGACATGAAAGACTCAGGTCAGGTTCTGTTCTCAGCTTTACCACAAGCAGTGTGCTCTTTGCAGGGATAATGGGTAAGTCTGTGTGCTGAGCTCTGGTAAGGAGCCTCTCAGGGTTGCTAATGCTGGTCATGGACCTTACACAATATGACTTGTGTCACACAAAGGTCATCTCTGTTTTGCACAAGTAAGATCCCACCTGTTTGTTAAGTAACAGCTTCTCCTTTAATAAACTATATTCTCTTGAACAATCCAACCAGTAATTGTTACCTCTTACTTTCTCTCTCACATACACACCCACACAAAGTGAAGATAAATATGACGGGAAATTACCCAAAGCAAACTGTTCCTCATTTGTTTATTTTTCACTTTCTCTGTTCAAAAGCAAAATTTCTGCTCATCTCTGCTCATTTTTTCTTTCTTATAGAAAATGGAAAAAAAAATCTTGTACAAACATTTAAAAACGACTAACTGCCAAAAAGACCAAACAAAAACAAAGAAATGCTGTACAGATCAGTAAAGAAAGGATTAATTCTTTCTGGACTTGTCTGTCTGCCTCAATGCTGCTCTTCACACTGTGCAGTGAATACAGCAGTAAACAAGCTCACACCCTCCAAAGACACACACTTAATCAGCAGATAAGTGTGTAACTGTAGACCAAAAAGGCTAAAGCAGAATCTTTTTCTTGAAGTTCACTGAGGTGTTGTTGAGTTTCATGATTTTTGAAGTCTGTTAAAATGTCAAGTTATAGGATATCCTGAAAAATTGATGTCTTTGCAGTGTTTTTTCCCCGCCAAAAGAGAAAAACGTGAATAAGGTTGCATAAATGATAACCTGATTATTTACAATGGAGATGAGAAGTAAAACAGACCAAATACATCTAACATTTCTCCACTGGCCCTCTGTGATCGCTGTCTGGTGTGATGAAAAATTCTTATGATTTCAAGAACAGTGCAACGATCACTTGATTAACTCAGAATCTTTTTTGTTGGATTTAAACAGTATAAAAGCTGCCCGATGTTGTAAGGAGAGTTGCTAGTTTTTGAAAAACTACATGAAAGAGAGATTTTTATCTTTGATTATCTCAGAGGCCTGCTTGATAAACTTAACAGTGATATAACTTGGAGATTTGTAGTGACAAGTATGAGATACTGGACATAAGCATGTGATCCTCAAGCAGCTACGTGACTGTGGCACAAATTTACAGTACAAGTTTAATATGTCTAGATTAGAAAATTGATTTCCCAGGAAGAGAATAATTCTGTTTCTGCCTGATTTCCTGCTTAACATTTGTGAACAGGCTGAAAGGCAGAGCAATAAGGTATACAGTCAATATAATATAACCAAAGATGTTATAACAAAGATTAAGATCTGCCTAAAAAAACTGAGTTTGGTACTAAATTCATTCACCCAACACATTACAAAAACAGCTTCAAAATATCTGATTATCTTGATTTTAGAGGTTCAGGTAAAAACATGGACACTTGTGCTCAGTGACATAATTTCAGGCAGTTTTTCAAAAATGGCGTCTTGTATGGACTGCTTTCACTGATGGTTAAAATCGCTGCAGTTCAAGATATGAGTAATCCATGCTGCTGCACATCTACAAGAGGTTCCTGAATTGTCAGGACTTGATAATCAGACTGAATTGCACCTGTGTTTTCTTTTACACTCTATTATTCAGTCTCACAATGTGATCATACTAGTTTTTTAAATTTACCTCGGTCACAACAGAAATTTGGCTGCTGTGCTTTCTCGTATTTAAACACATGAACTGCTTAAAGTGCTACACATGTGAATGCTTTTGTGGGTTAAAATCAGCTGTGAAGTGACTGAAAGACAAATTAATGTTATCACTTAAGTATCTCTGATCCCTTCTGACTCCATTTTTCCAAAGTCTATCTTGACAGAATATAAAACAAACTTCCAGCAGTGACCTAAATTTAGTCATCTTTTACACTGTGACTTGATATTTTGGTATTAGTTTGTCTACTGTTTTTTAAACACAGCCAATAAACTCCAAACTTCATTTGTTGGCAGTTTCAGTTAAGAAACATGTCATCAGCCTTTAAAAAGCTGGCTTGTCTGGATGCCCCTCATTTCCTTTAGCTGATTCAGGTGTGAGGTTGTCTTCATTTAAAGGCATCACTTTGGTACAAGCATATTGCTCCTTTACATCCATTCCGACTCATTCTTTTCTTGTGTGAGCGCCTCACCTCTGCTCCTTGTTTCAATGAAGGAAACAGACTTGGGAGCTATTGAACACGATACACAGCCGCTGACACTGCACATGGCAGAATTGAAACTGAAACTTTTCCACCACCATCTCTTTTAAATTATTTTTTTTAAGTTCATGATAATAGTGCAGGAGAGGTGCAAAAGCCAGACAAAAAAATGCTTCTAGCAGGAAAATAGACAAAAAGACAACAGTTCAAAGTGAAATCATGATTTTAAAAAACACAAAAAATAAGCACCCACTTCCCACCAGTGAGTGACGGTGATGAAAAGCTCTGGACTGTCTCTGACTGTCTGTCAAAACACCCAGGATGTGTTCTGCAGCCAGAGCAGCATTTCAAGCTTTCCAAGTTGGGCAAAGCAATCAGAGTTTACCCAAACCGAGCAAAGCTGGGTTCAACCAGACTGCTTCCATGACAAGTCCAAGTGTGTGTTTGTGTCAGTCAGCATGTCTCCTTGTGTGAGTGTGTGTACAGCAGTGTGTGTTATTTGTTGCGCAGCAGCTCCAGCTGGTCCTGGTATTCGGTGAATATTCTCTGGAATCGAAGGTTCTCACCAATGACTGGCAAAACCTCCCGCAGCAACTCCCGCTTACATAGACCCTGAACAATCAAAATGATGACAAGAGATAGTTAATGCCTGAAAAAAAAGCTTGATAGCTGCAGTTTTTAGCTTTTCACACTGTATTTCTATGAATTGTCACATGTTCAAATAAAATTTCTGTTGCCTGACAAAACAAGTAGGACGAGGAAAATGTTACTTAAAGATTTGGGCACTTTTGATGGTCCCTTTGACTATTTTCTGATGGATTACAGTCAAAATGATTTATCCATTAACAAAAAAGTAATCTGCTGATACTCTTAGTTAATTTATTTATGTTATTTAATTTCATTAATCAATTTGTTTATCAAAAATGGAATGTATTGGTTGTTGTTGGCTAATTTTTCATCTCCTTAGTCTGCTGCTGTTGCACAAGCACTTCCCTTCACACTGTGTGCCATTAAAATTACAGTGTAAGAAAATGAAAAAATATCTAGGTGCATCTTTGCCAGTGACTTGATTTCTAAAGTCTCTGCTAAACTCTGACACAAACAAATTTGTTAAAAATCCCCCTTTCTTATTTGCAGGAAAAGTGTGTAGCATTCAGGTCACAGCTTCTCATTTTTAGTCGGCACTGACTGTCACTTACACTGCTTAAAATGAAAAACATTGTCAGTAATTAGCTGTATTTCCATGAGTAATTTGATGAAAAAGATCTTTGATGAGGGCAGGAAGCTCACTCTGTAGCACCGCTGTACTAACAAGTGGACTAAGTGTTTTTTATAGTCCCAACAACGCCAACAGAGAGATGCCTCTTCTCTAGTTCAACAAGCTGATAGAATTTCTGTCATATCAATAGTAAAGGCTTCTTGTGTGATCAAAAGGCTTCCAGATTTACAAGCTGCAGCTGTTATTTCAATGTGTCAGACACATGTTTTATCAACATTGAGGTAAATATAAGATTCATTTAAATACTGAACTCTGTATCAACTGATACCTGAAAAGTAAATGGACTGGGGCAAAGAAAAAAAACAAAACAAAAAACAACCAAAAAAACAACAACAAAAAAACAAAAAGCCAAGGATGAAACTCATTTGACCAGCAGATTGTAAAGGGTCATACCAAAGTGGTGGGCTCCCAGGCTGTGGCAGCTGATTTGTGGACAGGACCCAACAGCTCTTTACAGAGTTCTCTGAGACGATTTTCTGAACCTGGATGGAACACACACATACATAAACACACTTAAAGTAGTCTTAACATCAAAATGTTATTGTATTTTAACTCCTGCCAGTCCTTACAAAGAATGAAATCATTAAACAGTGACACTTTGGTACCTTCATTGACGAGAAAACGGGCGTAGATGAGCAGCCAGTAGCGATACTCCTGTGCCGACTGCAGAGTCAGAGCAGATGCCAGCTGATTCTCCAGGAAGGCCAGCGTCATGGTCTGTTGCAGGTGGTGAGGGGTGGAGGAGAGGCGAGACGCCAGACGACCAGCACTGAAGGGACCACAGAGAGTTTTTTATTTACTTATCTATCACACATTATTTGGACTTAGAGACGCTGTGACATGAAGGTTAACTAGACATTAGTGTCATACTTGAGGTTGCGTCCCTGCATGATAGCCAGTGGCCCTGAGGACACAGCTGCATCGTGGGTGGGTAGGCAGCTCCTGAAGTCAGCACACTGGACCAGAGAGTCTCCTTTATCTGCTATCAGAGTCCTGAGAGAAACAGATTCTTTAAGTTTAGAAGGAAAATCTGTTCTAAGTGGATGTCTTGCAGTTCAAACACAATTACTGTAGAAACACTTAATAATGTAATAATAAATGCAAACATCTTTTAAAACAAACTCATTGTCTTTTATTATAAGAGGCAGCTGTTCCTGGGATGTGTTTCTCGCATACACCTTAGCTTTAGTTTCTCACCATGTCTCCAGTGAGGAGCTGAAGCAGTAAGACTTCCCATTGGACAGTCCAATGACTGGAACTCCCTGCTGAGTCAGCAGAGACTGAGACACTGTGATATCAGCACCTACAGAGACACAGAAAAAGTTTTTAGGAAAAACAGCGAGACTGGTCTCCCCATACTCATGATATTAAAGGTTACTATAGCCAATATAATCTAATTTGAAATGGTCTTCCTGTAAAATCACACACATTTTTGTTTCCATGACTTAGATTGTATGATAAGTAGAGAGCTTGAGTCAGGATGTTGTTAGCCTGTAGACAGCTAGCCTGGTCCTGTCTAAATTCAAAAGTACACCTGCTTCCAGCTCTGATTAAAAGAGAGCATGTTTAGTTTATTTTATCCATACTTAAAAGAAATTAAAAACTTAACAGTTGATAATATAAGCTGTGCTGGAACATGCTACCATGTCTTACCAGATAAAATGGTCAGCAGAGTCTCGTTCTTCACCAAGGCCTTCTGTTTCTGAACATCCCTGCACACAGACAGATAACAAATTAACAAAAAACATCAACACAAGAAGACACTAATCAGTAATCAATACAAAAGCCCTTGACTAAAAAACTGTCCTGGAACAGTTTAAATAAAACACTTAATCACAATTCTGATAAAATATGTTTTTAATCAGTCCACATATTTGGTCCACAAGTCTAGAAGAATCAACCACTAAACATCATTAGCAGATAAAGTGGGCACTGACCAAACAGAGAGCGTAGCTCCTGCAGTCAGAACCATGACAAAGTGGGCAGAGCAGTGCAGAGCTGACACAGGCGTGGCCAGCTGAATGGCGGGAAGAAGCCGCCGTCCACAGGAAGAGAACACAGACAACATCTTGTCCTGACAGGCCACTGCAAGGACTTCACTGAGACAGAAGAAGAGCAAACAGCAAACTAATTTATTGGTGTTTATTCATGTATTCATGTTTTTCTACATTAGTGCCAGTGATTTGGTTTAAGCCGAAATGAAAGCTTTTTCTATTTTAATCACACAATGAGACACTTCAGTGGAGCCTCATACCTGCTCCCTGCAGCAGTGACCACAGAGCTGGGCAACAGGGTGTTCCAGTCTCGCCCATCTCTGGAGCATCGCAGCTGGCTGAGCTTAGAACCTGCAACCACTGACACCTCGTTCTCCACCTCAAGGAACACTGACGGCTCCATGCTCACCTACACACACACAATCACACATTTACTTTTCATAGCTTCACATGTATTTTAAAAAACAGTCTCATCCTCACTGAGTGATAATGAGGTCAAAAAAGGAACCTGCGTATGTTCATACCTGGCAATTTCATTTGATCAGTGCAATAAGTGTTACCTTGTTGAGTTTTATACGTCTGTATCAATATAACACAAAAAACATCACTAAATTCCTTTTAATTTGTGAAACACCTTAACAAGCCTTACATTGTAACACTAGAAATTCTGTGTATGAATGGAGAAAAAAACAAAGAGAGATGCAGAGAACACACACCAGAGTTTTAGAAAGTTTTTGGACTCCTGGTTTAACTTTATGCAGAGGTGGCCGAAATTTAAAATTTGAAATGGTTTAAGTACAAAAAAGGGACCTATTTTATATTTCTTTATTTTGATTGCAAAGGCACTATTCTGTCAGTTAAAAGACACACATAAAAAGCAGAGCAAGATATATAAGAACTGGTGTGTTTGAAAAATAATTTGCATTTGTTACTGTCAATCATTCCCGCTCTACATGCTCAAGAAGGAAAATAGAATATCTGTTTAATTTAAGATGAGTAAAACTAAACTGTCCTCAACCAGCAAACTGAACATAAGGCTTAGGGTTAGGTTATAAGTGGTTCTGTTCTTAAAAAAATTCTCCCTCATGTTTACAACCTGTTTAATCTTGCACAAATGTTTCAAAAAAGACCAAACACACACGCACACATGGAGTCATAGTGTGTTACCTGCAGGCTGAACATCTTCTTTATACTTGGTGTTGGTAGTTTAAGAGCAGCCAAAGCAGCTGGAGGAGCTGCCACCCTGCTGGGCTCTCGCTCAGCTGGAGGAGTTATCTGACAGGATGAGGAGAGACAAAACACTCTTATTTCTCTGGCTCTCTATATTTTTTCTAAGACTACACAACAAAAAACATTAACTAGACCCTTAAATACCACTTGCTGTTTAGTTTAAAGGCATATAATGAAGTATTTATAGGTTAAAACATTAAATTATAATCAATTGGGTACCCAAAAACAAAATGCATTCTTCCTCTTTGGTTTACCAGCGTTTTTATAAATGGAATTAACGGAGGCTTTATGGAGTTCAATAATCTGCCAGAAAACTGAGACCTTTATCCATCCATATTTTTCCCTGTATCTCTCTACCTGAGTGAAGGGTTGGCTGATGGGAGCAGCCATCTTGTCTTTCCTTGGCCGTCCCTTCTTCCGTTTCTCTACCACCTCTCCACCATCCATCAGCAGCTCGGGTTTCCTCTTACTGAACGATGCGTTTTTGTTGATGGTGGCCGTCTTGTCCTCACTGTCACTGCTGGTGTCTTCTTTAGATTTTATGTCTTTCAGGGCAGACATAGTGTCTTTTGGCCTGCTGGATCAACAGATAACAGTTTGTTCTCTTTTTTAACTCTGGACCACCTCAAACATCTAAACCACTTTCCATATAAGCTGAATCAATCACCTATCTAAAGGGGTGAGGCCAGCAGTGGAGGAGATGGCAGCTGGGACCCCGGGTGTAGCCTTTGACCTTTCTGTAAACCTGGAGTCCAGAGCTTTCATTGGCTCAATCTTGGAGGCAGAGGTAAGCAGCAGACATGGCTTCACACTGGAACATTAGAAAACCAGAAAATAAATGGGACAAGAGGAGATTGAAGAAATCGAGACAGATTAAAAAATTAAGGTAAAAGGGAGCGGGGGGTGGTACACAGGAGTTAGGTATCTGGTTAAGAAGATGCACAGACAGGAAAAAAATGCTTGCTGTCAGATTGTACCCATCCTTGTTGTCCTCCAGGCCCTTGGCAGCGTTGCTTGGTGGAGGTGAGGTGAGCATGGGGTCGTGGTTCGGTCTGAGCCCCAGAGAAGACGCCTGTCCTGGACTGGAGTCAGAGCTGAGCTGGGAGGAGAGCTGGGTGGACATGGAGGAGCCCGAGGGCAGGATGGGAGCACTGTTGAACAAAGCCGGCGAGAAATCCCTGAAGAGGAACAACAATCATCTAATGTTTATATATCTATCAACGCTAGTGCTACTATTATAGCTACTACAGTTAGGAACATGAGCAGGGGCCTACTTTGACTGAAGCAGAGGTCTTCACGAATATTCCATAACCCTCCTAACCCCTTTCATTCTCTAAACAAAGTCAGGCCGATCCAAAATAATATTCAGTCTAATGAGATCTGGTAGAATCCAATTTTGAATCTGCATGTTAATAATTTTACTATCCTATTAGATACATCTGTATCAGCTGTGATCACATCATCATTGGCATCACCAGAAAAATATGTTTTCTGAGGGAGAGAGTGAACTGTTAATTTCAGGAAAAAGATGACATGTACTGCTGCTGTGTTCCACCTCTGCTGCTCATTAATTGGCAGTGCATCGTGCTGCTGCCAGTGCTGCCGTTTCTCTCTGTTTGGATTTGTTTAAGTCTGCACATTTTGAATATCTGTTTTATTATCCTTGATTAAATACTGGGCCAGTTTTTCCATTATCTAGCTGTGGTGGAAAGGTTCTATTTTAGTAAGGCACGCAGTCTTTCTCTTGGCATTTATGATTCGTTTTTTGCTTTTAAAAAAAGGATGCAAGCAACAACCCTTGAAAACACTCTGCACATCAAATTAATTAACTCCTGATGTGAGGGATGCATGCTGGCTGGACGAGTGACAGCTGAACTGTACGAGGGATAAAATGAGCTCTCTCTTTTCTTTTCTATCTTGTTATGAGTGTTTTGCTCCATGCAATGTTTCTTGTCTGCACTGCACTCTGCAGGTGAATGTTGATGAAGGCAATGAAAGAGGATTAGATGCTGGTCTTCACTGGGGATGAATCTGTGAGTACAGAAAGTGGCTATTAAAGGGGGCATAGGGTTAGGGTTGCGAACAGGTTAGGGTTAACCCTATTTGTCTCAAGGTGAGGGGAATTAAAAAGAAAAGCACTCCAGCCTTCTGAAAAGTAGATGGGGGTGAAACTGACAATGCCACCATGCAAAAAAAAAGACTATTATGGAAAGAACAAGGTTACAGATAAAGTACTAAACTATGCGCTAGTGTTGTCACGATACCAACATTTTGGTAATAAAAAAAAAAAAGTACCATTTTAAATGCCTCAGTACCCCAGTACCAATTTAGCACCGGTATACTGAACAAGCCTACTATGCGCTATTTTTTAAATCTTACATGTGCCTTATGTTTGTGGTGAATTTATGAACTGTGGCTTTGTTGTCATTTGAGTTTTTTACCATCAAATGGAGACACTTTATGTTCTCTTACCCAGTGTCCAGCTGAGCAATACAGAGCGGTGTGATTCGTCTTCTGCCGTCTGCGGTTCTTGTCTCTACCTGCTTTTTTAAAAGGTTCTGGAAGACAACAAAACAGAACATTAGAAAAATATAGGTATAATCACAAACAGGATCTAATAAATTACCTAAGATTTGAACTGGTGCTGTTTTGAAATTGGTCGACAACATTCGCTCCTTTGTTTGACTTCCGTTGTTTGTTTCTTCTATCTATTCCCTGCACATGAATGAATTAAGTATGATTCATTCTCAAATGTATCACAACTCCCTTTTCTCTCTGAATCCAACTAAGGTTAAACACTTTGTACTGCCTGTTGGATTCAGTTCTGTTTCCCACCTTCCTGATGTCCTCCAGAGACTCTCCGTTCATCACACTGTTGAGTTTTGGGGCTGAGGATTCAGGTCCGGCGCTGCCCAGTCCAGAGTTGGCCTGTGCTGAGTTCTGCCGCTCCTGCTGGTATTTGAGCATCTCGGGGTTCTCGATAATGGTCGTGGAAAGCTGAGCCTCGGTACTAGTTATAGCCAGACTCTTACCATAGATGTTCTGATGGATGCTGTTCTGTTTGTCAGAGGAAGACAGAGATGAAGTTTGTTTTTGGGTTCTTAGTGATCTTGACAGAATGATTGAAAGTAGGATTGCATCCAAACAAGAAAAAAAAAGGAACAGTTTATTTTTGCTCTGAAGTAGAGCAGAAATAGACTGTCACGTTGTGTTTTTGTAAGTGTTTGTTTTTCAGGTTCCATGGGTTTTAATTAGTTTTGATAAAACTTGTCTCATTTAAACAAACCTTTGTGTTTTATAGTAGATCTTGAGTTTGTTCTATTCATTATAAAATGGCAATGTAATTCTCTTAGAAAAGACAGAGACTTGGTTTTTCAGGCAAAATCAAGCCCCTTTACATTCAAACCCTCTGTTCTCTTAAAGAGCATGTATCTTTTAAAACAAGTGAATCAAAAAAAAGAAAAAGCTATAAAGCAGGTTCACATCATAATGAACTGATTGGGGACAAGTATTAAAAAAGACCTGAAGTTAATAATGCTGAGACAAGAGTGAAAACAAGATCTAATTATAGTTTGAAATGTAATTTGTTTTAGTTCATTGGGCTAAATAACTAATTTCCTGTTGTACTGCAGACATACATTCAGAGGATTTGAACATGATCAGAAGCCAGATGTTGAGTTCATGATGTGTGTCTAACCTTCTCCTCCTCGCTCAGTGGGTCTCCCAGTTCATCCAGTGAGAAATCCAGATAGGCCACAGTGCCGTCCATCGAACACACCAACATCCCCAGACCAGTTAAAGTCCTGACACGCACACACACTCTCAAACTCAGAAATGTGTGATGTCTTTTAATCCTGTTCATTAGTGTCTAACCACGTATAACAGAGTATGTGGTAGGACTAGATCCCCCCCAACAGACATTTGTTAGATCTGCCGATTTGATATTTGGAACTTCAAACAGGTATCCTTCGTTCTAGTCTGAATTAATTTAACTGTGAAAATGTTTATATTCATAGCAACTTTTTCAAAACCTGAGGGGCATTTTTTTATATCAGTAATATTGTTTCTTCAAATTATTTCATCTTTGCATCAGGCCTTGAAATTCTGGAAGAGAGATACTGATGCAGATGTTTGCATGACCTGACAACATCTGTCTGGAACTCACCAGGAAATGTCCATAATAGATTTATCAAACAGATCATGGATGACCACCAGGGGGCGTTTCAAAGAGGTCAGCTGGAGGAAGAAACAAACTGTCAATGTTAGTACTGCGTCCCTTTTTCTGTTTATACTGACTATACAGTTACAGATACTGGGTTAAGAACTTTATTCTGAGCAAACATTAAAATGCAATTCAGCATATAAAAAAATAATAAAACTGATAGGTTCATTTGCATTTGCAAAATCCCAAAACCAGTCACTATGGCAGCTAGTCACGAGTTTGTTTGTTCATGCTACCTAACTACTAATTATGCAATTACAGAAACTTAAGAAACTGTATCGACTCAGCATTTTAATTTATTTGTCTATGAAAAAAAAAAAGAAAATCCCTCAATTAAGCTCACTGAGGTAAAGACAAATAAGAGAGTTGTTATGTTTAATGAGGTTTGGTATCTGCGTGGAAAATGTTCATATTCAGCTTAATAAACAGAAACAAATACCATGAAGCTAACAAAAGTGAGTTGTGACTGAGGAACCTGTATCACTGGTACTAACTTATAATTTTTTATCAGCCATAAAACAAACTGAGGGGTGAACTGACCCAGACAGAGAGCGATCGGTCTTTGCTGCCAACAGCGCAGCAGCAGTATGGACAGCTGGGTTTTGGAGAGCTGCCATTCTTCTGCTTCTTCTTAAAGATTTTTGGGTTGAATTTCTGCGAAGAAAGAAACAAGATTAATTAATGTGCAGTTAAATTTTGAATCGAGTGTACCTTCAAAAGCTGTACACATGGCCCAAACCTCCTTACCACCACAGTTACAGCTTTACGGTGGCCCACAAAGTCCATATTTGTCTTCCAGCCATCCCTTTCGACGATCTGAGCAGTGGGACCAGAGTTGTTCATGGCATGGGCAGAAACCAGGTACTGACCATCTGGAGACCAGGACAGACGCAGTACATGGGTTGTCCCACCACACTGAGACACAGAGAGGAAAGAAAATAATTCAACTCTCATTAGTGAAACTTTATGTGACACAACAAATAAATAAAAATACACATGTGACAAACTGAAAGAAAAACCTGAATAAAAATGTGATAACACTTAACAAATGCAGATGTTTTTTTGGATACCTAATGATGGAACAAGTTCATATCCTAAATCCACAGCAATGTCACTCACAGCTGGACAGTTTTTTGTACCTCACTGAAAGGTTTGGTTATGTTAGCTTCCATCTGCCAATCCACTGTCCTCCACACTTTAAGGCTGTGGTCATCGGCCTGGGAGGCAATGTACTTTCCCACTGGATCCCACGTCAGACCTTTAACCAACCCAGTGTGTCCTCGCAGGCATGTCACCATCTCTGAAAAGATGGAAGGAAGACAGCGACATTAATGATGAGCTTACAAGGCTAAATTATCATCCTGCTCTACCATTAGGGTTATACTGAAGAGTGTTACAAATTCACCTTTGAGAAATAAAAATTGTATGACAGCTATCAAATAATATTAAAAGGTAAAAGGTTTGATCAATTACTTTATCAGAAAAAAATCTCTGCAACTATTTTAAAAACAATTTTATCCTTAAGCCTTAAGTGGAGTTTTTGAAGTAAAACTATTTAACACTGCAAAGTTCCAGCTTCTCAAAAACAAGAATTTGCTGCTTTGCTTTGTGATAGGAGAACAAACATTTGGGTTTGAGACTAACATCAAGCTTTTAGAACAGGCATATCAGTTAGGCTAAATGAGCAACTTGATGACATTAATTTGGGAAAAATTATTTATTTATTTTTTTTAATTTATAAATCCAATTAAATATAACAGCGTGATTAGACTGTCTGTTGCAAAAGTATCATATTTACCACACAAACACAAGAGTAGTATCAGTCTCATCTAACTCCAAGCAAGATAGCAAAAAAAAGCACTATTTAATGAAGATCTACTACAAAGTTGAACTATGCAAAATGTTTAAGATTTCCTTTTTTATAGAAAATGGCACATTCTGCTACAGACAATGTGAACTCCGGTTTCCTACCTGGAAATTTGCGAGTATTCCAGATGACAATGGTGTTATCTACACTGCAGGAAGCCAGCCACATGTCATGAGGAGACCATGCCACATCCATCACATCTGCAAACAAAACACACACACTGAACCCAATGCATGAGTGTAATGATGTGTTACTAGTAAAAGGTTTCCTGTGACATTTTTAAATTCTGGTAGCACTATGGGGAGGGTTGTCTATGAGTGTGTCCCTGTTTTGCTTGTCCTATCACACGCACAGGGATGTCAATGCGCACACATGCGTGCACGCACACACACACACATGATGTAATGCACATTTCTATCAATGGTTGAACAATTTTCCACTAGCCTATTGGTTGTGGTAACATGGCTAAACACCTTATAGCCAAGAAGCAATTTTCAGCTAATAACAGAAAACTAAACAATGCACCACTTAAAATACTAAATGTTTTAACATCAAGAAGGTGAAACTCAAACTGAACACTAAGACATAAAAAATAATTGTTGTATAAATTTGTGTGTGCTTGTTCTTTGTGAGCTGTCAATGTTTTCTTCTTTGTGACATGTGTGAATATGAACACATTTAAATGTGTTGTGTCTTATGTGTCTCACCTCCAGTGTGGTTCCTGAGGATCGTGACACACCTCCACTGCTCTACGTTGGCCAACTTACTACTCGATCCAAACACTGTGCTCGGACCAATGAACCTACCAAGAGGAAGGAGAATGAATGAATGAATGAATGAATGAATGAATGAATGAATGAATGAATAAGTAAGTAAGTAAGTAAGTAAGTAAGTAAATAGATAAATACCACAAAAAATCAAAATCAATCTGAACCAGTCACCAACTCTTATGATTCAAAACAAAAGCAGCCAAAACCTAAAAAAATTTCATTCAAGTTCAGAAGAAAAAAAAAAAAAAAGACATCTGTGCTTGTGTGTGTGTGTGTCTGTATACATACGCTGCTCTCTTCCACACCATGACCAGCTTGTCGTCTCCTCCTGATGCCAGGTACAGCCCATTGTTGGACCAGCGCACACAGTTCACACATGCTGTAGAGACAACATATACTTTTAATGACTCACATTATATATATAACTTGCATGAGTTTGTGCTGATGAGACCACTATTAATGGCACCTGCAATACAAAACATTCTAATTAAATCCGATCCTTGCACAGTACATGAAGTTCGGTCCTTACAAACTGCAGCAGCTTGTATTTCTGTCAGTGGTAGTGCAGAACTACAGAAGCCCTAAGCGGACATGGTAAACCATGTCCGCTTAGGTCTTAAGTACAGAACAGATGTGGGTATTTTAATCTGTTTATTTAGAGCCCAAGCCCTACCGAGGAAGGGCTCTGTTGTTATTCTAGTGTTTCTTTCTTATTATTATTACGCCACTCTAACACTTAATTTGACCCCCCGAACACGCTCAAAAACCCACCAAATTTGGCACCCACACCAGGTCTGGCAAAAAGTTTGATAAAATGGAAAAACTGACCCCCAAAGTGCTGAAATGTGCTCTCTAGCGCCACCTAAGCACACTAAAACGCCCACTGCTGCCCACAGGAATGTGATAGAGGGACCAAACCAAAGCTGAATTGTAGAACTCATCAAGGCCTAAAAATCACGCGCCGATACCCTTGACCTAAAATCAACAGGAAGTCCGCAAATTGCTTTTCAAAATAAAATTGACATCCAAAATTTCACTTTGAACAAAAAATATTATCTACAAGGGCGTATATGGTAGCGTCTTCAAAAGCTAATAGATGACTGAGGACACAGTGCTTATCAAATATCTGGAGGGGATTTCGTTGTTTTTCGAATAGTTTGGATTTTATAAGCCCTCAAAGTTGGAGTTGCAACACAACCTTGTCTGCGCCTTCCCATTAAAGTCAATGGGAAAAAAAGAGACTTGCGTTAAACTATGGCCCCTGCAGTCTTAAGTAAAAGTCTGACTGCTTTCAAACCTATGCCGATCGGAAGAAAACGAACATTCCTAGTAGACTATAAAAGGTTTGTTTAGATTTGAAAAAGTTTGTGGGATCTGTGAGGAGTTTTTCGATAATCGTTTTCTCATTTTTTTCTCCCTTCTCCACTCTGACGGTCATGTGACACACTCTAAGCACTGGAACATTCCACAATACACACCAATTATAAAATCTGAGAGGGAGAAGAGAAAACTCTAAAACTAAAACTGTCATAACTCAAAAACCGTACAAGATAGCAAAAGCATGTAAATGCAAGATTTATAGATCCAAGTCTTGTGACCAATTTAAAATTTAAATACAGTCTCTAGCTCAAACTATGTTTGACCGGTCTTAGCTCAAATAGGTGTGGGTTTGATGGATTTCTCCATTGGATTGAATGTGGATTTCTCTGTCTGCCTGCATTTTTGTCTCATCGCCACACAGCTGCCAATACTCATGTCCATCACACTTTGACCCGTTCACTAGCACATCCTCTATTTTTCAAAGTAATAGCTCTTATTTTTTCCAACAATGACCCAAAATATGGTAAATATGGGAAAAAATAATTAATTATTTACACTTTAATGCAACGGATAAATATCCCAAAGGGCCAGAGTGCGAGAGCTCTACCAACGCTGCTTGCAGCTTTAATTTAATTCTGTTTTTGTGAGGAACACTATTGCGGGAGCAGGGGAAGTTATACATTCAAAATAAGTTGCACGTTTCTTTTTTGCTTTTAATGTTCATGAGTTTTTGAATCATTGTATTAAGATTTTATATTGATTTGATATGTTATGATATTTGTACCCATGTAGTTAAAGCATTGTACTGCTACCATGGCTCACTGAAAAAAAGTAAAAGTAAAAAGGTTAGTAGAGAATAGGTTTGCCTTCCGATTCAGCATGTCAGTATCTGACAGCTCTAGACATTGATGATGCCAACATTAAGGTAGGAAAAGATAAATATAGTATGTTTATTTTTATACAGAGTTGTCTCAACCCACACTGGCATTGCTGTTCTGGTATCAATCATGTAGTGTACAGTTGACAGGATGGCTGTCTGTGAAGACAGTAACACTACAACAGAGGTCAAATGTGGAATCCGAAAAGACTGACATGTCCTTAGGGCTTACATTCTATTCCTGATTCACATCTTGTGTAAATTCTCAGGTTTATGTCTGAGAACTGAACTACAACCTTGCAGTAGTATTAATAATACTACAAGGAACTGCACTTGTGGTGATAGTGCCTAAAAAGGATATTACTCATTTATTTTTAAGGCTTACATCCCACAGGTACTGGCTTTCAAGACATTTTTTTCTTTTCATAAGGGTGCTTCATTGAAAGTTTCTTTGCTGTATTTTAGATGCTGTCTGAGAGTACCCATACTTACACACACACACTCCATACATATGTGGAGTGTGTTTGTTTGTGTGTGTGTGTGTTGTGCACACCAGGTGAACATGATTCTTCAACTTGTACGGAGCATGAGGTTCTATTCTTTTTTTAAGTGAAGGGCCTTTTAGATGTACTGAGCTGACAACATAAAGGCTGTCAAATGGCTCCTAACTTTTCTAAATCCTTCCAACTTTCTCAGGTCAACAATGGAACTGAATTACATTCCAACCCTGTTGGTGCTACACACAGCAGTGTGAAGCTATCTGTGCATCACTGGAAAAAAAAGTCTTCTCTCTAGCCTGTTTACTGATCTCCTGTACCAAAGAATAGTTTTGTTGTATATTTCCCCCTACTAACTGAGAGAACCAACCTTTTGCCCCACATATGATGGTCTGATAACAGTGAGTCTGAAAGAGTTTCGACACCAAGGACAAAACTTATTCCAACTGTGTTCTTAAAGACTACATCCTCTTTGGCTATTTGTGTTATTTTTTTTGTAGAAGCAATAGCAGCAGTGTTTGTTGCATTTTAAGGCTACAATACTTGTTAATAGCAAAGTTATGAAGTTTTAGTAAAAAACATTATGGCAGTAGCAGAGGTGTGAGGACAGCTATTCACATTAATTTGTTGTTAATCAACATCATAACAATTTAACTAACAACTGTCACACCAAACAGGTTCATTTGAAAGAACATGAAAACCAAAGCACATGTGGCTGGTTACCTAGGTGATTGTCCATCTGGCAAAGCATTTTGGGAATATTCTCATTCTTCTCATCCTCCTCTCTGAGGACTGGCGCCATGTTCCAGATCATCACCTTGCCAGAATCCTCCCCTGAAATAAAAATAAATAAATCGATTCCAAAAAAGCTCAACTTATTCATCCTTGACTTTTTGTTTCACAATGAAATGTTTCAGACCTCTACGTGTTAAATTTTGAAAATGACATCTAAAAACAAGAAAATTAATCTGCAGTCTGAGGCTGCAGTAGAGCATTTAGTTTGGTCTCTGTGTTTTAAAATGGACAGACACTGTGCTTTTTCATCAGCTCAGTACCAAATCAGCATTGCATATTATCATAATGAAAAGTATAAGTTTGAGCACGATATCAGAAATCAGTGAAGAGAGTTTGGTGCCAGAAGATGTAAACATGGGAATGGTCTCACCTTGCCCACCGGTCGCAAATTTTGTCCCATCAGGGTGGATGTCAACTGAAAATATGGGTTTGCCTGTAAAACACCAGTCAAAATCTAATGTTATATATCAATCACTTTATAAGATTCATAGACACAGACCAACAGATACTGTGGACTGATGTTGTAAAAACAGACAAAAGACAATTGTGAACAGAAGAATAATAGTTCAAGGACAAAATATTAGGAAAATGTTTCAAAACAACCCAGGAACATCACAGCAACCTCAATGTTTCTTCATCAGGCTTAGTATTGTTCAGAGCTGGATGGAAAATTCCTCAACCTTTCAGGGATTTTCCACATCTAAACCAGAGAATGTCAATAATCTGAATTATTTTTTTCTTTTCTGGTTTTGTTGGTGACTGTGGATCAGCTCGACATGTGTTCTAGGATTTCTCCATAAAGGGATCAGTTTGTGAGATCCTCTAAAATTACTTAGACAGTGTATTTAATTTCTGTCCTTATGAAGTGACGCTTAAGTCCACAAATTGAAGAACATACATATGACCAATTTTACAACTTATATTAACTCAAAAGCATAAACTAGGTCAGTAAGTAGTGTTTAGGAGGACATCCAAGACAATGTAAAAAGTAAATATGTGCAGGAAAAAAAGAGTACTGTCAGAGAACATGTTCAGGGGTGAAATAAAAAGACAGCAAGCACAAAATGTTGCAGACACCAACCTTTGAAAATTTAGAAAGTCCTTCATGTTTGCTTATGTGTACCACAACATGTCATTTCATTTCATTTCAATTGTTGTGATTTTTGTTTTCAGTGCATAAAATGATTGGTTAGTCGCGTTCATTTAGCAAAATCATAGACAGACTTGCTGTTTAAGCTTCCCTAATATGGGGATTTGATGCTCTTTTCTCTCATTGTTTTTTGGGACATTTTGTCAGACTAAACAACCCAACTTAAGATGTCACCCTGAGTTCTGGAAAACTGTCAAGAGCATGTCACACTATTTAATAAATAAAATACTCAGTTGAATATCTGTATATTTTTATTATAGTAGAAAAAAACTGTCCCATTATTTAATCTAAGCTTTTGTTTCTTTTTCATATACATTTCCCTTATCATCTATCCATGTCTTTGTCCTTCAAACTTCCTCAATTAACAATAAAAGACATTTCACCCGTGTACATCAGAAAAAGGTAACTTTTTCTAGGTTATGTTTCTTACGCATAATTACTAAAAGCTATTTATCAGGTAAAAATAACATCGGCTGGCTGCAGATTACAACGACAAATATTTACACTCAGTCTCCATATCATTTTACAGCAAATGAATGTGAATATATAATTTGTCCATTCAGCTTTACAGAATGGTTTGATAGACATTTTCAAACTTGTAGGATGACTCATGACTAAGTGAACAATCTTTAAAACTATTTACTTAACTCTACACCGATGACAGTTACAATAGCTGCATCCTAAATTGAGGTCATTTCCCTAACGGTTAACTTTCCAAACTGGTAACCTAGGGATTTAAACTAAACACCCTTTAAGTCTTAAGTGGAGCTTGTTCACTGTAGCTACTAATATAGGATGCGTCTGCTTAAATGTAGTATGAGACGTCAAAAACATTTAACAAAGAGTCACTTCGAGATAGCAACTTCGACATGGGTCATTTTGGCAGGTATGTAAGCTAGCATCAGGGCACAAGAGCTAGCCGAGGGGGCTAACTAGCTAGCTAGCTGAGGTTAGCAAACATTGGTTCATACATTTGTAACAGCGTAGAGTGATACTGGTAATGACAAAACGCCAACGGTGTATTATTAGTTGTTAGATTAAGTCTAGTATGTGAGTGACTGTGAAGTGACAAACAAGTCAGACAGGTGTCGACCACCACCATCATGCTTCTTTATCAATTCAATCCCCTCCGACAACAAAGCCCAACTTGGTTCAACAGATTCCTGCACAGGCTTACCGTTGTGGCTCACCCAGCTCGGCTTCAGCAGCTTCATTTTCAACCCGATTTTTATTTTTCTCTTATCTTAGTGTCAACAAACAATCCATTCGGCGATTAGTTCAGTTGCAGAACTAACACTGACCCCCTACCCTTTGTCTCAAACTCTGACCGACACTATACTGGTTTGTGGTTCAACTCCATCTCTGCAGCAGCATCCCTGAGTTTCGGAGCCTAGCGGCAGCAAACAAGCACCCCCGGACAACAGGCGAGGTGACACCAGGCAGTTCAGGAAGTGTTTCCGGTTTTTTGTCGTTTGGGGTTTTTTTTGACCGCGGACCGGAAAAGCGTGGAAGGCAGCGATCACAATAGTTCCTAATGAGAGGAACTTTGCAGACATTCTAAAGACAAATTCAAGAAAAATAATCGGTTTTATCTTTAATTGAATTTAGTGTTATTGTTTACACAAAAAATTCCAACTGGAGAACCAAAATTATCAAATTTGTCATGTCAATGTAAAGTGTTCTTAATACGGCTTTTATTTTGAAAAGTTCTATATGTTGTAATGCGCAAACTCTAAATTTGAACATTCAGTGTGAGGAGGTAGTGGGTGTTAAAATGCTTCAAATGATCCTGAATATTATATACCACTTTCACTGAAACATTAGATTTTTTCACACTCACAACACTGAAGCTGAAAATCCTTAAATCATTACTGTGTAACAGGAGATGTCTAAAACAACACAGTGATTTTATTCACAGACAGTTAATGGTAAAAATCAATTTCACACTGGGATAAAAAAATAGAACTAAGAGCTATGTTAGATTCTGTTTGGACTGAATTCAGATGACTTTGTGAAAAAAGATAAAGCCAGAGGAAAAATGGCTTAGTGTTGAATAATTTATTTATTTCATTGCTTCACTGATCTTACTATAAATGACAACCAATAAAAAAAACTATTCCTATAGAAAAATCAATGAGTAAAAAAAGAAAGATGTAAAATCATACAAAGTGTAAAAAAGAAAAGCAAAGAAAAAACATATTTCAGTTATTCTGTATGAAATCAAATATCACAATTACAACTCTGTTTATGTCAGATAATAAATGTTCCAAACATTTTATTAACAAGAGTATCCCAAGTACTACAAAAAGCACTACAAACACACCCATAATCTTTAATATTACAATTTTCTGTAATAATTCTATTAATGATAGATGTTTAAAAAATTCACGTAAATCTTTTGTCACTTCATTTTTGTGATGATGTAAACTACAGTTAAATTAACAGTCAGCACAGTCAGTGTAAACAGGCTCACATTCCAAAACAACAGTAGAATAAAGTTCCTGCAAATTTCTTTCAAGACACACATGATTTTAAGAGGGAACAAAAGACATTATTTTAGAGAAAAAACGACACATTTGGCACTAAAATAAACTTACTGAACACCAGTGTTGTTTCAAAAAGTCTCTGTTTTCCTTATACATTCTGCTTCAGCACAGTAGCAGCCTCTGTCAAACCGAATATAATGTTGAAAATAAGCCTAAAACCCTCAGAAAGTACGTTTTCTTTTTCAACCAATTTCTCAGTCTGTTCAGGACAGTTTTCAGTCAGATGAAATGACACACAGCAAAAAAGATATGTGAGAATTAAGACAGATTATGTTTTTTTTAGATGTAACAGGTCTACGGACATTGTGATGATCCTTTTCAATTCTGCAACAGAGAGTTTAAAGGAGATTTAAGTTTAGTTTTCAAAACTTATGATTATCTTTTTGCTGCTACATATGTTCAATTCACAGCACAGCGTAAAATTTTACTAGCAAAAAATGTGTTTAATTCCAAAAAAATCCTTAGGGAAAATTCACACAATTTATGTGTCCAATCAGTGTTGTCATTTAAAAGCAATGTTTCTCAGTTTGTGCTGAACTGATCAAAAAAGCTGCAAAATCTTTTCCTCTGACAGAGGAATGCTTCTGTAAGGCTGAGCATTCAGGCTATTTCAGCTTAGGCAGCCAGGCGGCATGCTGCCATTCAGAAGGAAAACCTCTCTTCTTAGCTTAGTGGGTACAGACACCATAAGTTACCATGCAATGCATTATGGTACATAAGAGCACTGCTTTTACAGCTCTGCAAGCTGTCTCAGTCAACACTGCACACACTGAGGAATTTATTATGAAATGACTTAATTTACCATAGACATTGGTTGGACATCCACATATGTGGAAATATATCTCTTTAATGCTGAAGGTCAGTCTTCCTTCAGAAACAGATGAGTCAGTCAGACCTAACTGATGTAAATGGTATGGGCAACGTAACAGAAACACCTCTCAGTTTAACAGCACCACAATACTGTTGAATCACATCTGTAATACATTTTGAACAAAAGCTAACTATTGTTTACTTTGTGACAGCAGGATTGCTTAAGTGCTCTTAGTCTGCATTAGTTTGAGCTGTTTTGGAATAAAAACAAATGATAAGAAAGTGTTTCAATAAGCTTCAAAGCTTTTTACGCTTGACAAAGATTTAAAAATGCCCACAGAGTGTTTCAAAGGACCAGTTTCATACGAGGCCTGAGATTTTTCAGTTTTTGACATGAGTGGTGTTCTTAAGCGGGTCGTGGGGCTTCATGGACCTAATGTTCCTCTGAAAGTAGCTTCAATCTGCTCCAGTGTCTTGCCTTTTGTTTCTGGGATGAAGGCCATGGTGAAGATGACATTGGCAATGCACATACAGGCAAACAGCCAAAAGGTTCCAGCACTGGTTAGAAGATCCTGGAAGAAGTTGCAGTTAGATAAACAGGGAAGTTGCAGTGATTTTGGAAAAGGCCATAAAGGGTTTCAGAAGGACTGTATACACAGCTAGAGCTGTGACTCAGGATTGTCTGTTATCACATCATTTATAAAATGATTTTTCCAATTTATTTAATTAATTATTGGACATAAAATTTAGGAAAATTGTTTAAAAAATTATTTTTACAAGTTTTTGAGAATCAAAGGTGACGTCTTCTTATTTCCTATTTTAAACAATCAAAAAGTCAAAGATATTCGCTATATAAAAAATAGAGAGAAAGCACCAAATTCTGACATTGGAACCAGTGAATGTCTGACAATGTTTGATTAAGGATTCAAACAATTATTTTAAGTAGTCATTTCAGCCTTAATTTTAATCAAACTTGAGAAATAACACATTTAATATATCCCATAATATGACTCCAATCCGTCCAAAGACACACAAACTCTGTGACATGTGATGTTTTTGACATAAAAAGGCATGTTTTCCAGTGAATGCTAAATAATCACTCCACAACTGTGGGAGGACATTTTGCTTATGTGGGTGGATGGAGGATCTGCCACATTAATTGAACTATTTAAACTGTATTTTAAAACTTGTAAAAAGAGATGAAGAGCCCATGTTTTATCTAGACAGCATGTTACAAATCTTTTTTTTTATAGGACCTAAATTATATAGTACACTAATGTTGAGCACTCACCATCATGTCTTGGAAGGTTTTGGTGACGATGAATGCCATGCTCCAGTTGGTAAGGACACAGACAGCACTGGCAAACCCCCGTACTTTGGTGGGGAAAATTTCTGACATGACAAGCCATGGGATCGGACCCCAACCAAGAGCAAAACCTGAACACAGTGACAAATTATTAATGTGGTACAATCCAAATGTTCTTGAATATCATGATCACCTTATTAGTTGCCCTAATTTTTTTGTTGTTTTAGGGATAACATATTTTGCAGATGACACCCAAATTTGGCTCTGTAAATTTGTGATGCAATATCTAACAATATTAATCACAAAAAAGAACTAGGATCAAAATGATCTGCTTTTCAGCTGACAACTGACACAACCTCTCCATTTTTCTCCTTTAAAAAATGGAATGCAAGGCCCCCACCTACTAGTCCCAGAGCACTTTCCCAGACTGCCACACATCATTAGCTGTTTGGCATCTTTACTTAGCCAGGAAACATGCCATATTTAAAACATTCCACAAAAAATGTGCTACAAAGAACAAGAGGCAGAACTGAAGTTGATGGATATAAATGTGTACAACAAGGGATTCAGAGAAAGGGAATAGAGATGGATGAAGAGTGCCATGGCTAAGTACCTTCAGCATAGTTTTATTCTGAGCAAGCTAAATTCTTTGATGCTGCTGACAAGCTCTCCTTAAAAGCTAACTGAATTAGAGGATCTCACCTGTGATAAAGACAGCCATGCTGGCTAGGGCCAGCCAAGTCAGGTCAGAGGGGGGTTCTGCACCAGCCTTGCTCTGGATGTCCAGCATCGTGAGGCTCAGGGTTGTCGTGTTTAGAGGTTTCGACATCAGATAGAAGTAAATGCCAAAAGCAGCTGTGCTGATTGTCATGGAAATACCTTGATTATTAATGGGAAAGCAAAGAAAAATATGTCGTGATCTTTAAGTCTTGACAGTCTTGAGACTGACTCCAGTCCAGAATTCGAAACCACTATAAAATTAAATAAAATAATTAATCAATCAAGATCATTTGTAGTTCTTGAGCATTTGATACATTTATTAAAGAGTCAAGTAAAGAGCCTTAAAACCTTTGGCTAAGAGGGTGCCCTTTTTTTTTAAATTAAAAAATATGATTAAATAAAATTAGCTTATAACATTAAATTTGATTAAATTTGATTAAAATATACCTGAGATAATGAGAAGAATTTTCCTTCCTGCTCTGTCCATGATTAGTGCTGCCACTGCTGTAAAAATAACCTGAGTGAGACCCACAATCACTGAAGCCAAGTCACTCTCCTGAAAGACAACAAAAAAATCACAACAATGCTTTTTAACAAGACAAAAAGAAAGTTTAACAAAGTTTTTGTTTGCATCCAGGTTACATTTTTCGGGAATATGAATAGTACATTCTTTAAAGTTTGATTGATCAGAACAGCCAGTTGTGTAAAACAAACAGAAGGCTGAACCTTATTCTTTAATTAGATCTTCTTTATTATTTTAATATATAATGAAATTACTCATATTATGACTCTGCATTGCTAAAGCAATCAATGTGGATTTTTTTGTTGGGAATAAAGATACATCAAAGCACTCTATCAAGCAACAGAGGGCAACTACAGAGAAAAAAAGAGGACCAAGATTAAGATGACAGCAATGGACAGTGACTGCAAAACATGCCTGCAAAACAGATTAATTTTTTACTGTAACTGGTTCCGTGCTGAGACCCTGGCTTCATTTTCTACAATAAATAACAATTTAAAGTCATCTCACCTTAAAATGTGCCTTTTCAAATATGGTTTCAGCGTAGAACATGATAGCATTGATCCCCGTCATCTGCTGAAATATCATTAGCATGACACCGATCACCAGAGGCTTGTATACACCAGGATTCTTCAGGTCGGACATCTGAAAACTAGAGCTCTGGCAGAAAACAGAAAGATAATGCAATCATTGAGACATTGTATTTTCTAGGACAGCAGATAAGACAGCTTGACCTGTTGACCAGAACAGTTTTGGTATTTACCTTAACTTGACTGACATTCTCATTAAGGAAGGTGCTCTCTTCAAGTTCAAAACATTTCATTAAAGTCTGGTTTTAGTGGTGTGGCCTGTGCTAAAATCACTTGACACCCGTCTCTGTTTGTTGCCTCTAAACTAGTTACAAACCACATACATACAGGCTGACATTGTCAGTATCCCAGCTAAGTCAACCAGATACAGACCCACCTGCTCATCACAGGCATCCTCGATGCGAGCACACTCCCATTCAACAGGGGCGTCGGGTCCTCGCAGGAAGCGCAGAGCATCCTCGGCCTCCCGCCTTTTGCCCTGTGACAGCAGGAACCGAGGTGTCTCTGGCATGAAGATCATACAGACCATCAGAAGCGTAGGTGGGATGGAGCTGCAGATAGCCAACCAGCGCCAGTCTAGGAACAGACCTGCAGGATGAGTTCAGAGAATTTGGTTATCTAAAGTTACAAAAAGGCTGTCTGTAATTGCATGCTCCCCATGCTTACTGTATGTATGTCTGTACTGATATTTCAGTTTCAGCCTATGTTTCTCTGTGATCCAAGGTTGGGACAGTCGACAAATCTGTACAAACTTAACACCCTCGCTAAACTCCAATGGTTCAACTTCTCATCTTGCTGCAGTGATGCAGCAGTAATGCACTCCTGAGCTACAAGACCCTGTAACCCTGTAACCCTGTAACCACTTTTCTGTTAGACCTGTAACAGGTCTCACAGAAAACTTTCCTTTGCACAAACAACCACACCTGCAACTTTTCCACTTTTAAGTCTGTTCTCCTTTCTTTATTTTCATCCTTACACTGATGTTTCTGCACATTGTGATAACATGGTAAAGCAGCTGCCCAAAAGTTGCTGGAAAAGACTTTATTTCAAAACATTAAATAAATGAAACACAGTTATCACCTGTGTTGCTGATATTTTCTGATTTTGCTCATTTGAAGCATGGAAAGAAGGGTGAACAACAAGAATTCCCAATGACAATCTAAGACACACATTTCATTTAATTTTATTTCAACGATAACATTTTTTGTTTTAGGAATAAACAATCAGACTTAGACAATGTTGTGGAGTCACCAGCTGAAGGATTAGGGGACCTCTTACAGAAAGATGAATACTACTTCAATTATGGAAGAACTTCCTCTCAAAATTCACATCATCGCTACAGATGGCATGTCCCCATTTCGAGTTTTGTTCTCTGCTGTCCTGAACATGCCAGACACTGAACTGTCCATGACAAAGCAAAGGCTGTGGGACACAGTGGAGGTTTGTTGAGTCCAGGTTTCCGCACAGATGTCTTTATCTCCTGTATCTAAAAGTATAAGTTTCTCTGCTGATCTGATTGTTCCACTGAATTTTTAAAATCATCCCACTGTTCTCCTATTTGAATCCAGTGATTAGTTTGTCTTTATTACCACTGAGATTAAACTGTGCTATTAAATCCAGTAACTCTAAACAACTCTTTAGTTACCAATCATTTGTATGGTAACCTGATGCTCTTACGTCTTTTACATGATACCGACCAAATGAATACCTAATTTGATACACATTTATGTGCCATTTCAATCATATGACATGACAAACATATTTTTCCACTGAGCTCTAACACGAGACAACCCAGCTCATGTGACACAAGAGCGTCCACTGACCAAACGTAAATGCTATGCAGTTAACAAGATTAGCAAGAAGCATTTTTTTCACACAGGTCAACCAGTGAGCCTGCTGTTGAAGAGGCAGCATCATATCGGATTGTATCTGAGGATGATCACATCACAGTGTGCCTAGTTTTGATCATCTCCTCTTCACAGCCTTTAATTTCAAAACAGTACGGCAACCTCAGAAAAGGCACTTTAGATGAAACAATGTTTTCGCAGTGTGTTTGACAAAGAGACAAAGAGAGTGAATACAGGTAATAAACTAGAGAAGGCAGAACTGAAGTTCTGTGTAAGGAGCTGCTAAATGATATGAAGCCGTAAATTAAACGCTCAATGATTTACAGCTCATAAACTGCTGTGTTGGTCAGTCACTCTGTGGTTGTTCTTTTCTTTTTAATGTTCAATTAAACATTAAGCCAGTTAAAAAAACTTGAAGTCAAACTTCACAAAATGAGATTTAAGGAAGCTATTAACACCTCAAGCTAAGTTAACATACCTGCAAGATACACTCCCATGATGCCTAGCACCACCATGAGTTGCACACAGGAGCCTAACAACCCGCGTACCCGCTCGTGTGCCATCTCAGAGATATACAGCTGTGTGAAGAGTGAAAAAGGAAACATTACAAAGGCAAAACATCAGAGTCACTGGCAGCAATTGACCAACTTTCTCTAATATTTTGTGTTCTTTTAGAGGCCTTAATCAATGGAAAAAAAATGGTGAATGAGCTTGGAAACCTGCAACTTTCAGAGTAGTACCAAAACAATTAGTCTATTACTGTTACTGATGAATTGTTTAATTCTGCAATTAATGATTATTTCTATTATCGATTCAAATACATTTTATTTTCCTGATTAACTGATTAATCATTTGGTGTTTATAATCACAGGACATAGAGAGAATGCTCACAGTAAGTTAGGAGTACCAAAATATGTCCTCAAACTGCTTGATTTGTTCTTCAAATCTAAAACCAAGCAAATTTAATTTACAATGATATAAAATAGAGGAAAAAACACTCTCATTTAAGAAACTACCACCAGAGAATGTTTGGCATTATTGCTTTGTAAATATTTTTTTATTAGTTACTTTTTTAAACACTTAAAGATATGCCAATATCCTATGTTGAGATATGATAGTGGCAAACCTTAACTGAACAGACAAAAAGACCGTTACATGCTTCTTACCGGGACGACCAGTGACGTGACTCCGCTGGCGAGGCCGGTGAGAACTCTGCCAATGTAAAGCATCCATACATTCTGTGCTGCAATCATGATGGTGAAACCAAAGACGTACGGCAGGGAGCAGAACATCAGACTGAGCTTCCTGCCGATCTTCTCCACCATCCAGCCGCCCAGCAGGCCGCCCACCGCCGCTCCCACTGCCACTATAGACTGACATACAAATAACACAGAGCTTCAGAAAATAAGGTTTTTTATTCTATTCAGCTGAAACTGTATACAATTTTTAGTAGTCCAGGTTATGTAGAAATAAGAACAAGAGTTTATGTAAAATTCAAATCTGCATTTGTTTGCTGACAAGCTTTTCTAGCTAATCCTTTCAGTTGTGTTTATCTATGATGCTTATCTTAATTAATCAGATCAAAAGAGGCACTTTCACACACAAACACTCATTAATCAAGAAGATTTATACAAATTCAGTGGCCATTGAGAACAATAAATGTTAAATAAAAACCAAAGCTCTGAAGTGTACTCTGGGAATTGTAGTTGATTTCTGGTCCAAAGCATTTATATTAACAGATTTTGACTGTAATTAAAGGACCTGACATTTTCTGACACAGCTGTTTACCTTAGGTACATGTGAATGGCTGTCTCTGAAGTGATGCCTTGTTTATTATATAACACACTATATTACTTGCTGTGTTTTTATTGACTTTTTTTGTCTGTATTTTGCATGTGACATTTACACTCCACAAAGTACCCTTTAAAATTCCAAGTAGTAAAAGTAGTTAAAGTGCATTTAAACTATTATAAGGTATAACCAACTCTGGGCTTAAGTAACTTCTGTATTTTTTTAGGAAGTAGTCCATATTAAGTTTTAAATATATTTCCCTTCATACAAAAGTAAACAATAGCCATTTAATTTCTCAGTTTATTTTGCTTTTGAGTTTTGTTAATATGAAAGCTTCTTTTCATGCTTCCTAATGCTGTTACTATGTTTTACATCGAGCAAATGAAATGTGGTGAGATCGGACAACATGTGATGACATAAAATGACTGATAAGTTAAAACTATGCTGTCTACAAGCTGTTCTGGTTTGTGACATGTGATATTAAATCATCATACCCCAAACCAGGAGGCCTCTTCAGCATCCAGCTGCAGCCGAGGGTCAGCCATCCTGGTTAATTCAGGGAGGGCAGGAGAGCTGTACCCCAACACAAAGCCGAAGCTCATGGGACCCAGAACAGATGCAAACGTAGCCAGGTACAAATTCTTGTTCTTCACTTTACTGTGGAGAGAAAGAGGAACTGAGCTGACAATAGGAGGCAGAGGTCAATCATCAACATGTGAACTGATTGGATGGTTAAGCTGCTTACATAGGTATATTTGCATGTTAAAATGCACTCAGATAAAAAGAAGAATACTGTAGACTCTATAGGCTGACATTTAGAGGTGCAATATGCAAATTGTTTATTCTGTGTCATTTTTAGGAAACAGAATAATTTAACACTGATGAACAGGGGCATGTTTATTTGTTCTTAATTACATACAATGAGGTATGGTTTTGCAAAGAATTAGTGACACTAAAACAGTATAATGATATTCAATAAAAATATTAAAAATGAGAAAGATAAAAACTATGTATATTAATACATATCTTAAGTGTTGTTTCTGAGGTTATCAGATAGAGCAGTGAAGAAGTTACTCAGGACACTTATAGAGTGTCAGAAAAGGATTTGTTGTGTGTGCCTCAACAGCACTTCAGGGATATCACTGGTGTGTTTTCAAGTTATAGCCACATAACTACAAGCTATGCAGATTTTCCATTTCTGCTGAGCAGATTGGAATGCAGTTTGTACAGTTATTTAAGTACATAGTGTGTCTCACTGTTCAAAGCAGCTCTTGTTTCCATTCCTTCCCTTGGAAATGAAAAAAACAACATCAAAGAGCAGTTTTGCCAAAAAAAAAAAACAATAAATGAACTGATGAGTTGATTAAGAAAAAAGATTGTCATGTATTTGACCAGCTGTATCGTCATTTAAGTCATTTATCAAGGAAGAATGTATATTCGTGACTTAGGAAGTCTGTCTGGGAAGTTGTGATGATATTTTCTACTATTATAAGACATTTGTAGGCTATAAAATTGGGTTTTGTTACATAGTTAAGCAACTTGGTTGTGCAAATTTATTTCTTCAAGTTGATCTTGTAACTTTGACAAAAATGAATCCAGATTTAATATTTACGTCGAAAGATAAACTGTTAAGAGTCTACTAATTGATTTTATATTGCTTAGCAACAAATAGTAATGACTGAATACATTGAGTGATTGACAAATTGATTTTTTTTTTCAATCACAACAGCGCTGTTTGTCTAAAATATGTTCTTACCAGTAAATAGAAAAAGATATGCGAAGACCTCTGCAATGCTTTTCAACAATCTGTCTTTGTATTCGGCTGGTTGGATGTTTATTTAGGTCACAGTTAGTTGACTAAGCAACACGAGTACTCTCCTAGTTGATTATGCAGCAAACAGACTGCAGTTATGCTGAACTGGTAGCTGTGTATTAGTGTGTTAACTTACCTCAGATAGGCATCCTGTTCAGGCAGAAGTCCTGTAGGATCCTCATCTCCACCCTCGGCATCCAGCAGCCTTCTCCTCTCGCTCTGGATGTCCATGTTTACAGCAGTGACGTTTCCTGGTGTTAACTCCCTTTACTTGTTCACCTTTAACATGGATCACAGGTAAGGCAAGACCACAACCCTGAAGAAAATCAGCAGTAGCTACAGTACACAGTGGAAACCGCGAAGTGGCAGGACGGAACCGAAAAGAGAAACTAAATTGTTACAGTATCCAATATGGTAGTAGAGTCATTTAATAAACATCAGCCATTTGAGTCTTAAAACCGTCGTCAGTAGCTACTCAACGCCAAAGGTTCACACGAGTGTCGTAGCTTCACCGGCGGCCAACTTGCTTCGTCAATATTACAGTCAGCTGATCATTGTATGTAGCTACACGTATTTCCGTTTTCAAAATAAAAGTCCTCGTAAAGCTGGTGGAACAGAGATTGTTACAAACTTAGTCAAAGAATGTCTTGGTAATTTCTTTCATAGTAACTACAGTGGTGTTTTAAAAACTTTAAAATTGAAACACCTATGCTAGCTATCGAATATCGAATTATTTTACCATTTCAATAAAGAATCAGTCAAAATAGGCCCACATCGGGATCGTCTGAATACGTTTTGCGCCGTGTTTGAGCACAGTCACAAAGAAAAACATTTTATTTATTTATTTATTTATTTTACAATATTAAATTGTCACTACAACACCATACACTATAGTAACACAAAATATAAAACGATTTGACACTATCTTGGTGCGATTGAAACGACGCCGAAAATGACATGACGAAAATTTCTTGCACGTATTAGAAACTCTTTGTTTAAGAAAGAAGAGCCCCTGGCTCTCTCAGCTGCTAAATGTTGAAGTTGGTCGGTTTCCATGGTGACATCCGGTTTTTAACATTATGCAGCAACTTAAAATACGAGCTAAGTAAAAATTACACAACGTGAAAGGGAACTAAGAAGTGTAAAACATACATCAGCTTTTTATACAAACGCAATGGAAACTCTGGAGGAAAGAAATGGCCAGTCGGTAAACGCTTTATTGCAAACAATAGCAAAGAAGCTAGAAGTTATAATTTAAGATAGTATTCCAAATCCGGGTAGCTAACGTTAGCTAGAGATTAAAGAGTTAACTCTAACTCTGTTAGTTATATTAGTTAGCTATAATCATAAGGTAACATTACACTCAGAGGATACTGAATAAGCAGAAGACATTTTTTCTGAGGTCAACCAGCTGATTAAATTGCTTTTTTTAGTTGATTTTTTCTGTGTACAAAGTAGTAGTTACCGTTACTTGACTTTTTTTTTGTTTTTCCGCACCCAGCTAACGCGACAGCAGCGTTTTTTCTCAACACTTGATATTATTTGCTATTCAGTGCTATTAACATTATATAACATTATAGCAATATATAATATAATTCAAACACCAAAAATACAAAAGTGTAACTTTACTTACTTAATAGAAAACTTCACAAACCAAACCCAACTTATTGAATTTACTTAGTCTCTGTGTGTGTGTGTGTGCGTGTGTGTGTTTTTCTAGAGAGTTTTCCATCAGGAGACAGAAGAACAGTGTGTATTTCCAACTGCTGTGTCAGAAGAGGTGCTCAATGAGGCCAGGAGAAAAAGCACCCTAAAACAGCTTTTTATTTTCCGTGAAATCTTTCTGGCATCAGGAGAGGAACACCCTCAGAGACCAGAGCTACAGGGGAGCCTCATTATTCAAAGCAAGGCTGCAGAACAGTGAGAATCATAAATGAAATGAAAGACATACACATGATCAATGGTGAATGAAAAAAATGTGAAATCGTACTACAGTTATTTTCTTTAGGGTTTATTTAAAAAAAGCCTTCAGGTGTGCTTTCACCAAGAAAAGCAAATATATTTTCTGTGTTACAACAGGGAAAAACCAACCAGGAGGAATCTTTGCTCAACTTTTGTGCAGGGTAACATGAAATCCAGTCTGTGCCCTTTTAGGGTTAGTATGCTTATAATTTTTTTTTGTTGTTGCTTTTTTTTTGCAGTTACAGAAAAGGAACACAGGCAATGCAGAAGTTCAGCTATGAGAGAGCTGTGATCTTCTTCTTTAAAGCCATCACACTGCAGCCAGAACAAGTACAGCAACAACAGCAACCCTAGAACAGTAACCAATGTGATTTTTTGACTTACGAGAAGTTACCTGTTATGTTATGAATTTTGCTGCAGAGTTAATGATGAGCAATACTAACCTTGATTATAATGGTAATAAACAAAACAACCCAATAGTTTCTTCTTATTATGCTACACAACTTTTTTTTCAGTTTACCTGTGTGTTAAACCTTTTTGCTTATTTCTGTTGGTGTGAGATATTTTCCTAAGCTCTAGACATACTGTTGGTGTTTTTTAATCTCCTCTGTGTGAGATGGCTGATAATGTCTGCTGTTGTGTATGATAGCCTCAGCTGTATGTGAGTCAGGCAGAGGCCTACCTCCAGCTCTGTGACTTCCAGTCTGCCGCAACCTGTTATAAACGGGCCTGGCTTCTGGAGCCTGGAATGTTCAGCACCCGTTTGGCCTTCATTTATAATCTCCAGGTGAAAAAAAGTCTCCAAAACACTTAGCTGTTCTGGTCTTGGTAAATTGATAGTCACTTGTACAATCTCAGTAATTTCTTCCTTTTATTTCTACATCTATCCAGAGAAAATCAGGTTAAAACACAAATTAAAAAATCAGATAATGCTAAAGTTGCAAAGCTACTGAGCTACGACAACAGATATGAAAATAGTTTTCTTTGATATATCTGCATATGTGGACAGAAAATTAGGTTTGTCTGCTGTAGCACTGATAACATAGCACCCTTCATAAAAAATCCAAAAAAAAAAAAAAAAGCAGCCAAAACATGTATAATCATTTAAAGGAGATTTTTTGATTGCCTTTTTCATGGACAGGGACAGTGTTTGTTTGACCGAGGCCTTCACCTGGACGCTCTGGAGGCCTTTAGCAAAGCTGCTGAAGTGAAGCCAGGCGGCAGGGCCTTCGAGCTTAGAAGGTCAGAAACCTGCATCATGAGATCTAGATCAAAGTTGCACTTTTGTGCTCAGGTTTACAAATAGTTATTTGCAAAACATATAGTTTTTAACAGTCTGTAAAGATAAGAGATCAATGATATGTGTGAAGATATTTGTAAATACTTACATTGATACATAGATCTACATTACAACAGCTTTAACATTTTGGACAATATTTTTGAGTGGGTGAATAAGAGCCAAACACATCATTAATCACAAGCACTCAAAACATCAGTTGTGGTTTGCACTATGTATGTTTTTGTTTGTTTTGGTTATTATTCTAGCTTTGTTTCCAATTCATACACCTCGTTTATTATGTATTCTGTATGTTGTAACTTGTATACCAGCCTAGCCTGTCTGACAGCTGCAGGTCGCCACTCTGACTGTTTAAAGCTGGTGAATGACTGGATTGTGTCAGATCTTCCTACTTCCGACCTTTACATCCTCAGAGCACGACTGTACAAACTGCTCAACCAGGTAACAACTGCATGAATGTTGGTTGATGGTGTGAAGAATCAAGCAGCTTAATGGGAGAGCAGAATGATCTTAAATCTGTTAAGTCCCAGTCATGCAAGCAATCAGTAGCATAGTAATAGACAACAAACAACATTGTGTTTTTGTATCAAGACAAATAAGCTGCAGAAAAAGCAAATGTTATCACTATTTACAGTTGAAACATTAATGTCTTAAAGAAATTAAAGGTAAAAAGATGCTGGGAACAAACGTATCTAATTTTGCAAAATAATCAGATGACCAGATATTAATTAATTCCTCTCTCTTAATATTTAGAGATACTCAATTTAATGATACTGACTGGGATAAAAAAAAATGTAAAAAGTTCCTTGTAGTATCTTAAATATAGTGTGGCTATACACAATCACTATCACTGTTTTCTCTTTAATCTAGACGTTACAGTGTTATCAAGACGTGAAGTCGGCACTGGCATTGAATCCAGCGTGTCCGGTGGCTGGAGCTCTGATGCTGCAGCTGTGTGAAGCCAGTGAATGGGCCAGACAAAAAGCTGTGGACAGAACTTTGACTGGCGAACTTCCTGAAGCCCTCTGCATGATCAATATCGCTCTGGAGAACTGCCCTGAGGACACACGCCTCTACCTGGTCAGGTGAGAATGAAATAAAAGGAAAGTAGTTACACTTCTCAAATAAACAGTGGCTGTAAAGTCAACAAAATGCACAAGTTGACCAACAACAAGGTTATATGTATAACAAGAACCTACAGGCTTTTGACTGTAGGAGGAAACCAGGGAACCTGAGTGAATAAAAACATTTTTTAACAGCTTTTTTTGTCTGAAATTATTGACTTTTTAGCATATAAAACAGAGATGCTTCAGATGTCGCCTTGATAATTGGTATTCTTTGTTATTAAGTAAGAACAAACAAAATGACTAAAGTAACATTTTTAGTAATTAACTAATACCTCCCATGATGCTTTGCTTAAGATTTGAACCGTTCATTCTGGTCAATTTTTTATCAAATTTATTTTGATTGAATCATGTTCGGGCTGCACGGTGGCTCGGTGGTTAGCAGCGGTGCCTCACAGCTAGAAGGTCCCTGGTTCGCGTCCCGGTTCGGGCG
>JAPZDZ010000022.1:7758947-7794435 GCA_029783805.1 Acanthurus tennentii
GCCACCCTGCGCTGCACCACGAAATTAGAGCCCTTGGTCTATGAGGAAGTGTGTGTATATCTCTTTCTGTACTGTGCACATAAACAGAATTATTTTGTGTACATTAAAACTTTAGTCAGTGGGGAAAAGTAGTCTAAAATCCAGAAGTAAAGTATTTAATGTTTATTCATTGCTATAGCTTAACTATTCTATGAATCTGTTTTACCAAACAACAATTATTTAAAAAAAGTTTTGTTGATTTTTCAGAGGAAAGATAGAGATTATCAGAAGAAGCTGTAGAAGTTAATTTATTTAAATCAAACATGTTTTCACGCTTTACTATGAATCGCCCAAGTGTGTGAAAAAAACAGTGCAAATGCTGATTGAAGTGATCTATTTATTTGTTAATTTGTTTATGCTTTTGTGTGTTTGTGCACATGTATGTCAGACTGTTTCTTTAAGCAGGGTGAGTGGTGTTATGCACTGGCTGACTACCAGCAGGCTGAAGAGTTGATGCGTCCCGATGACCCTGCCGTCCGGCTCCGCCTTGCCGTCATCCACAACATGCTGGGCTCTTTCTGCTTCCAGGACGGGTAGGAGCCACACCAACGAAGACATTTAAAACCCTCACAATTAATTTTGTTTAAATGCTATATTTGTGGGCATATTTTATTGTGAATGTATATTGTGTACGCATTTTCAGTCATTTTTTGGATGCAGTCGACATGTTTTCCTTGGCCCTCAAGTACAACCCCACAGTTAGTCAGTACTATGAGAACAGATCAAAGGCCTTCCGAAAGCTCCGTAACTTGGAGAGAGCCAGTGAGGACTTCATCTGCATGCTGATCCTTGATCCCACCAACAAGGAGGTTAAGACTTCTTTTCAACCTTCAAATCTACTGATATTGCCATATTTTTGAAAGGAGCTGGTCTGTTCAATTAGACAAACATCATTTTAACTTTTCCAATAATTTAAAGTAATTTAAAGTCTCTATAAATAAAACAAACCAATGTCAAGATACTGCTTTGACAGATTTTAGCCTTGATGAAAATCTCTCATACACTGCATTTAGTTACAACAAAATCACACACACATACATGACTCACATTCCTAACACACATTTTGTAATTAATTTAGATCAACCTCTTTTTACACAAATGCACTGAAAATGTGATTCTGCAGATTTGTCAAAAAATTTGCCACCCAACCTCTTGAAAACAGCTAATGTTGCCAAAGTTTGTGCATAAAGGAAGTAGTAACTTCTATGACAGTGTGTTGGTGTGTGTAGGTACCTCCTATGCTGATGAGTCTGTTCCCTGGCTGCAGTGTGTCTGATGTTTTATCCAGTCCAACAGGAAAAGAAGTTAAAGTTCAGCTGATGGACGTCATCAAGGCCTGCAGGTCCTCCTGTGATCAGCAAGGGTCAGCGACACATAAACTGACTCAAAAGCTGGGACACACCTGCTTAACACTGACTGTGCAACAGCTGACAGACATTAGAGCATATGCACAGCAGCTTAACTTGTTACAAGTTAAAGAAAATAATTATATGTCATCTGTACTTTGGAGATTAAGTGTGTTGCTGGTAATTTACTTTTCACATCATAATGGCTGGTAGTGGTACACCAACTGAGTGGTAACTCTTTTTTCTTGAACAACCTCTGAATCACCAGCAAAACTGAAATCAAAACATATAGAACATGAATAATGATATAGTAGAAATTGCATATGAATTCTTAAAGTTTTTAGTGATTGAAATGGCACTCATCTCATAATTAATTTGTGAAGATACAACTGCTCCTTGTGTTTCCCTGTTAGGAATTCGTATGGGCATTAAGGAGAATCCTGTGTTTTAATGTGTTCATAGGCTGAGTGAGAAGCTCCAGAAAGTGACCCTGACCAGTGAGAAAACAGCGAGCCAATCAGAGGAGCTGTCAGACGCAGGAAAGAAGCTGAAGTTGTGTGTAAATCAGCAGGAGATGCAGCAAATTGTAAAGAGTCCTCTGCGGGTACAGAGGGAAAAATCATAAATGATTGCAGTTGAGGGTAAATAAAGAAAATATTCATATTTAACACCTGAAAGCAAGGACAACTCTTTCAGAATTTGTGTCTTTGGGGTGCTGTCTGAGCTCTGTCTCAATAGTGATAGTAAAATTCACTCCCTTATAAATGTTGTTTTATCTATGACAACATAGTGTGTTTGTACCAGCATTTGTCCATGTCTCAGACTTTAAAATGACCCTAGTTTGCATTTGAGATGTTGCAAACCTTGTGAATAACCTTTAAAAACACTTTTATTATGAACCAAATTAACAATATGACAGCTACAGTTCTTTAACAACACTAAGGTTTGAAACTGAACAGATAAGGGAAATCATTTTATAACAAGAAATACATATTCTTCATGTGAACAAAATATAGAAATAAACTATAAAGACAAGCAACATGTCACACATGCAGTATCTTAAATTACTTCATACATAGAAGTGAACACTAAGTCAGACGTTATAGTCTTAGTCAACAGCGGTATCTCATGTTAAATGTGGTTGTATTATTCTTTAATTAATATGTTATTATGCATGGTAGCCCAATAGGTGGCAGCAGAGGCACAATTTTTTAGCATGAATACCTTTCTCAGGATTATTCATTACTAAGTTTGACAAGCAGTGTTGTGTTTCATGTATAACCTGTGATTTCCATGTTTGGGTACCAGCTCTGTAACACTGCGCAAGTGATCTGAGATCTGATTAGTAGAATTATTTTGAGATTGAAACAGAGGAATTATCTGTACCAACTACAACTAGTAAACTGTGAATGGATGATTATGCATTGATAAATGTTTGTGGAAAAAAACCTTAAAGTCTCTTTTTAATATGAAACTAAAGTGAACACAGGCTTAACCCCGCATTTATCAGACAGCTGTCTCATTATAATTTCACGGATACTCCCATCTGCAGTTTAGTTCCACATATGTTACAGCTAAACCATGTAATTGTTCAGAATTATACAACACAGAATATATATATCAATTTCAGTTTTATGCGGTCAGTTTCAGTCATGCATTCTCTTTGCCTTAAATTATTGTTTTTTATCTTTATGTTTTTATTCCACTGTCTTTCATTTATGAGTAGTAAGACCATACATACATGTTGGAAATATAAAATTACATCTTTTACAATTTACAATTCCATAATAATGCTCACCATTCTCTGAAACCAAGCAGCATCTAACTTGAAGGATATCATGATGAGATGATGTTTTATTAATTGTAAAGGTGCAGTGAGGTCTCAGCAAAGAGAGAGCTGTTTTATGCAGCTCAGAGGACATTGTCTAAAAATCTAATCTGGCTTAGAATAGCTTGTATGGTATGTTTGTGATCACCCTCAAAGTCAGAAATTAGTTCTGAAAGGCTACACCAAAAAGCAGAGCAAAAACTTAACAAACTGATGGAGTGGTTGTTGGATGCACTGATGATTTGGGTAAAGATACGACACATATAAAATATTAAAAATGACGAGACATGAAATCTACATGTCTACAATCTTAGTGACAAGATTTTTTTTGTTAGCCACATAAAAGAAAAACTAACTGTAACTTAATAATTTCTCTCTAGTGACCCCAACTAATGGTCTTTGCTGTGTTGTTCAGTAAAAGTGTATCACTTGTAATCAGTATCAGAAGTGAAGATGTGTTGTGGCTGCAGCTCTGTGGTGTTCTGTGAGAGGCAGCTGACCTCAATGCATTAACAACAGCTGTGGCAACAGCTGACACACAGAGAAAGGACCCGTGGCACGCTGGCTGCTGTCTCACCATAGAAAGTATCCACACCACATAGCTAAAAGCACAAACATACCAAACATACCAGAGTCTGTTGCAGGACCTTCACGCTGTGCACTTTGGTTCCTAATTAACTCTAATGAAAATGGATACAGAATATTTTCTCTTTGCCTTCTCTGAATAAGCTGCCACATGTGGATTATTAGAGAGAGGCTTCTTTTCTGGTGTAGAAGCCTTTTTTTTTTACTTGTTTAGATATATTTCTTTATCATATTTGATACCCACTGAATTTCATTGTGCCATAGAATATAAGTGCAGATGACCAAGGAGAGGACCAAGCTCGCATTTCTGTCAGTCATTGCTCACTGTGTTGATACTGCTGATGTCCTCTGAGCAGTGCAGCATCAGGACAGGCCTGGGTTCATACCCTCAGAGTGTGTGTGTATGTGAGTCTTTGTTTCTCTTCCTTTAAGGATCACATCTTGTCCTAAGTATTAGTTGATTCTCAAAATTCCTAAAACTGCACATTTTGCCGGTCCCAACAACAGCTCTCTTAAGGTCAGGATGTGAATTTAGAGTTCAGATTAGGATTGATTGTTGAGGTCAGAAATCACAGACAGTAGACAGTCTTTGAAAGCACAGTAATAGTATGTTAAAACGTGTGTGGGCTTTAGTCACTCAGCCATGTGGTGCGGAATAGACAGGGGCTGTAAAGGACCTGAAAAGTGTTTCACACTTGCGCAATAAAAGGCTCGAGTTACCTTCCTGTCAGGGCAGGGAGGCGCAGCCAGTCAGGCGGTGTCAGTGGCCCAGCCAGGCAGGTTTCTGAGTCCAGACAAAAACACCTTTCTCTGGGCACAGGAGCTGGTGGCTTGGCCTGGGCTCAAAACATTCCCTGTTGGAGGGGAGGTTCATTCACATTTTGGCTGAAGACTGTTATGTCTAAGCTACGCAGAACACATTTGTAGTCTTTGGGTAGTGTTCGGGGCAGGTGACGTGCGTGGACGCACAACTCCATGTCCTCCTGAAGTGAAAGTGAAAGGGGATATGTGGGTTTGGAATTGGATTGATGTTGCTTGACTGGGGTGGGCCTTGAAGTATGTGCCAGTCAGGGTTTTTGTCAATTTCTGCCAAGACTGCTAAGTACCTATTATTGCATTATGATAATAGCTTGGACTGTTGAGGCTGTTAAAATTCCATTCTACCTCAAAGACCAGCTAAAAAACAGAATCACCAGAATCACAACATCATGACATTTTTATTTTCAAAATATTAAAAAAATATGAAAATCAAATACACTGAATATACAATCCTCAGTATCGCAATAAATAATAATATATTAACACAAGTATTCACCAGGAATAATGTCTGAACAATGCAAGTTAGAGACAGAGGTCACAGCTAAATCTGTACAGTCAGTCAACAGACAGATTAGTTCACCTGCTGATCCAGAAACACATCAACATGTTTCCATGGGCTAACAGACTGGTGTCTGGGCCACTGTCTCCCCTTGCTCCAGCGTCTGATGCATGACATACATGACACATTTGGCACTTAGGGGACGTATAAAAATGGTAAAATTGCTTTACAGTCTTGTAATTCTTTTAAATAAATTCAACCTTGTGGGTTCTTTGTTTGACAGAGACAGTAGAGAGAAAGAGGAGGGAGGCGGACAGACAGAGGCAAGCAGACGAAGGGTCTCCCTTGAGGAACATTTCTAAAGACAATTTATATATTTTGGAGAGATAAAACATCTGCCTGTTTGTTCTTCTCATAAATTTTCCAGTCAGTTTTACTGGCTTGTCTCAGCCACCGTCTCTCTGTTCGGGCTGTGTGTGTTCTTTCTTAGCAGGCTGCCTATCCTCAGCTTAGGACAAGTGCTTCAGACAGCTTATTGGGTCTTTGAGGGCATCAGAGGCCTGATTTGCCTTTAGTTCTTGCCCCTAAGTATTATTTCTTGCTGGCTACAGAAGCTGGTGGATTCCTCAAGTTGCAGCTGACCTTAAATATTCTACCAGCCAAAATGAATTTTTGGAGTAGAAAGGAACGTCCACATGATGGTTGGTTTCCTGCTGAAGTAGATTAATTTACCAGCCACATACAAGTTTATCAGCATTTGGCTGACAGTTATTTGGTGATTGTCCCATTTCCTACTTGTAGCCGACCACTATCTCTGGCTGTTCTTCAGGATGAAGTGCTCCTATGTTAGAGCTGACAGTTATGTTTTTGGTTTCACTTCCAGCCATTAATTTCTTTGAGTTTGCTGATGCTGGTCCCTTTGATAGGTGTTGATGGCCGGGGGTTGTAAAGAGGCAGGGTGGGGGTGCTGCAGCCTCGTGTCCACAGCTTCTCGGTGGGGACTGTCCACACAGTTCGAGACTTCTTCTGCGGTTTGTCTTTTTTCTCTTTAGAAGTAGCAGGGGACATGGACTGGAGAGAGAGGAATGAGGAGCCAGGGTTAGTGTGACATAAAGGACATTTAAACTGACTAACAGTGAATGATGCTGCTTTATTACAGTGCCACTTTACAGAATAATAGTGGTATCTTTCACCTTCTCTACAGTAAATGCAACCCACTGCTCTAGGTCTAACCTCCACTTATATGACCTGTCCAGCAGTCTTCAACTTCAGCTCCCTTTTCTTATTTAGAACTAATAAATGTAACATACACAGCAGCAGAGAGTGAAGCAGCTGAGCTTAGCAGCATTTTGTCCTGTCCCTGCGTAGCGGTTCTTCTTTGGCAGCAGCAGGATGAAGGACACAGCCAGAGACAGATGGTAGAAACTGTGGACATAGGCATAGTCCCACTCCTGCAGTGAGAAGAATACGGCACATCCTACTTATAGTGCTTTCAGTTATTAATGTTAATATTTTCAGCATATGAAGATATGTAACATGACAATTGGCTGCCTTTTTGATAGTTGCATACTAATGAACAACACAAAACATTTTTTTAAAAGATATGCAAATGCACAACTTAAGACTCTTGAAGTAGAAATTGAAACATTATGTGGTAATGAATTACTTCAAGGATCTACTTAAGCAGTGGATATATGTGAGGATGTAACCTTATGGCATACAAACTGACTGCTTAGCCATGATCTTAGCATTTTCATATTGTGGTTGTTATGCTTAAGAATTTGATGATGGTCACCTCAAAGTAGAAACGAAGCATCAGAGCGAGAGCACCGAAGCAGCAGCCTGGACCAACCTGCTGCGTGTACACTTTCTTCTCTGGATATACTGTCCTCAACTGCTTCATCTTCTGCAGCTGAAATTACATTGATATCCACAGATAAGACAAACATGAAATTCAAGATAAAAGATACAAGGAAAGGATGGAAGAAGAGGAGAAGACTGACAAGAACTTAAAAGAGAGGAAGAAAATTTTTGAAAAAATTTAAATAAGTTGAAGTGTTGAAAAGAGAGGACAAAAGTCAAAGTTGATGAAGGAGGAAAAAGATGTAAAAGATAAATGAAATCCTCTTTAAAAGAAGAGGAAAGAGAGTAAGAACTGAAAAAAATGTGAAGAGCTTGAATCAAATTTTCATTTTATTTGGTATTTGATGTACCAAAAGCCCAAACAATATGCTATTATCTGAATATTAACTCACTGTATTTTATTATAATCAAAAACCTGCTATTCTAAGACTGCCTACCCATTTGACAGTGATGATAAAGACAGCTGATCCAATGGGTCCAGAGTAAATCCCATAGCCCCAGCGATCCTGGTAGATCCTCACAGCAGTTGTCAACACTCCAAACATGGTTATACTGGAGCGCTGAGGTTCATCAAAGTCTCCCAGAGCTGAGACAAGGACACACATTCTCAGTAACTCATGTAGAGAAAAACAATGGAACTAGTGTTACTTTTTTTAATCACTTTTACAGGTAGTTGGTCAAAATTTTAAGTTGTGTTTTTTGGTCTTAATTTTAAGTAAATTACAATCAAAATCACATTAGTCTTTACTTTTCTAAGAACCCAGAGGCTCTTAGAATACTTAAATCCACAGTGAAGCACAAGGGTCTGAAGGTTTTAAGCTTGGCCAAAAAAGAGACCAAGACCTTTTTTACAGTTTGCATTCGAGTGTCTTCCGTGAGCAATACACATAAATGTGTATGTTTTGTATTACAGTTTAAGCAAAGGGACAAAAAACATATGACTCACAATAGCCAGATATATTTTAAGGTTACCTGAAATAGCATCACCAATTCAGAAGTTCAAAAATATAAAGGCCTGGCATTTGGCCATTGGTCATTGTTGCAAACCTTAAAGGCATTAGATAAGTTGATGGGAGAGGAGCAAATGTTTTAATGTCTGTGCATGTGCCTTTGTGTGTGAGATCTTGTGAGAGAGTAGCAGCAAGCAAATCCAAGCACTTGTGAGCTAAACTCAAACACACAACATATGTTATCAGCAACTGTTGAAGAGCAGGTTTTTTAAGACCTTGTGTGGGGGAAGTGTAGTTGCTGCATACTTATTTAGTTTTTGTTTTTTCCTGATCTATTAAGATACCAAAAAGCAAGTTACAGTTTTTCAGAAAAATCAAGAAAAGTAACCTATCCAAAATTTTGGAAGACAAGCAAAAAGACACACAATTAGTCATTGTGTTAACAGGCGTTGACCTAGTCCTTCTCTGAATGTCATGACTATGGACATCTATTATGTAAGACACCTGCAGAGACAATGACTTTGCTTGAATCTGAACCAATAGCTAACCAGTCAAGCCACAATTCGCTCCGTTGCTTTATCCACAGCAGACTGTATAGTAGGACTTACCTATAAGTGTGACCCACATGGAAAGAGCTGTGCCATAAACACTGAAATACTCCAGAATGTCGTATTTCATAAAACACAGGATGGAGAGGCCCGGTCCATCACATGCATGGTAGATCTACGGAAAGACATATAAGTTCAAGTCAAACAGAAAGTCACAGCATCTAGGCTTTTATTGCCCTTTAAATCCAAACCCAATTTCAACAGCACAATAAACTGCTCATATAGGAAGCATTTAAGCAGGTATTTTTTCCATTAAAATCAATATGTCCAGGAAGCTGTTCAGGATTTTATAAGTTTGTCTAGACTGATAAATACATGAACTTGTTTTTTTAATGCCCAAAACATTTCTATTGTGATTTAAAAGATAGCAAAAAAGTCATCATTCTAGCTGAAGATTAGATGTTCTGTTACTGTGCATTAATACTTCAATTAAAGTAGCTGAGGTTATTTTTAACCTTTTACGCTAAAAATTGTCAGAGCCTAAGCCTTAATAGATTTGGTGAGGGATTAGGTAGAATTTGGATTTGATGAGCAGATCTTATCTAGTAATCGGATTCAATAAAATGATACTAAACCCCAACCATACATTTGTTTGTATAAATTCCCTTCAACTTCCATCTTTCAACTTGACATTTAGACTGACTAAATAAAAAGATTAAAGAATTTTATACACGGAGTTTAGAAAAATATCGAATCTGTCAGTCAGAACCAGAAACATGAGTGTTGTCAGATAACTGCATGTTCAGTCACCAAGATTTCACTCAAACTTCCCAATCTATGAAGTGCAAGCAACACAGTTTTTGTCTCACATTGAAACAGAACCATAAGAAAATTCTCACCGCCGTGAAAAACATGGTAAAGAAGTAGACCATGGCCTCCATATGGAAACCCCTCTTCGCGGCTACACTGGCTGTAGGCAGGAACACCAGGCTGCTGACTGTAGGAAGCAACATCTTGGCAATAAATGCACCCATGGTAGAGTATCAGGGGCCAAGAAATAAAACTCGAAAAGAAACTTTTGAGAGCTTGTGGATGAGATGTTAAAGAGTCCCTTTGGGCTTCAGAAGTTCCTTTGTCTCTGAAATTATCCCACTGTATAAACCAGTCAAGCAAATAAAGTATAAGCTGTCCAACTTATGTGATATTAGCAAGGAAAGTAAATGTCCTCAGGTCTCTTAGTCCTCACTGTGTGTGACTAGTAGGTCATGTAGTGAATGGATGAGCTAGAAAGGGCATATACAGTACAAATACTCTCTCATGCAGCATGAACACACCCAGCTGTCCAGTTTGGCCATTTAAAGTTTAAATGTCCCCCTGGTTGGCATGCCCACAGGGGCCTGTATGTGCAGTGTAATGCCTGAACAGCTGTTTGCATACTGGTGTGACATGGGAGGGGCTGCAAGCAGGGCAGGGACTAGCTAGCTACATTGTAGCATATCTGTGGACTATTCCAAGCCGGGGTTGAACGCTATAAGCTAAATTTTTCTTCATACTTGTTTTACTTTGCTGTGGTAGAATGGCTATCTATTGACTTTGTTGGTCAGTAAGAGAGTTTGAGACCTGTTATAGCCACCATTCAGCCAAAGTAGACACTGACTACCATTAAATATTTATATTATTATCATGTACTGATAATGTTTATAGTGAATGATACTGCAGTACATGGTTAATTTGCAGTGCCACTGTCCAACACTCATACAGGAGGCATTACATACTTATGGAAATGGATGCCATGATTCAAGATAGTGCCCATTCAGTTCATTAGGTATTGCTCTCCCAGCATGTGTGAGCCTTCTTTCTTCCTGGCTGTCTTCCCCATTGTATGGCTCACTGCCAGTTGAATTTAAATTCAGAGGATGTCAGGCACATGCAAATAGCTTAGCCAAGGTCATCACACATTTTTCAGCTATTAAATCTTCATGACTTCATGACGTATAACAGTAAAACTTTGCATGTCCCTTTGGGTGTCCTGTCAGCGGTATCTTTTATAAAGGTGCACTATTAGGTTAATGCTTTTTTGGTTTGCAGAGGATTTTTCTGTCACACAGAAACAAGTTTGAAGCAAGGCTGACTTAATCACACTGCCTCCAACTATTATTACACCCATAATCAATAGTTGCCATACTTTGATATGAGATTACCTGTACTAATTGTAACATGCCATTGAAAGTATTAAAGGATGAAAGGATTTTGATAAACATGGAACATGGACTCCCAGAGCCCATGTACCACTGCCACCTGACCGTGAACTTGTGTGGACAACATTATGTAGTTTCATTTAATTTCCCCAACGGCTTTGCAAATAGAGTCAAAACTTCATGCTTTGAAAAGCTTGTAGGCCAGTCTCTGATGCTCTATATCAACTGAATTGGGAAAAATGTGCAATTGGTGAGACCAGCATTTTGCTGTTTGGAGACAGCTTGAGGTTTTTATTTGTCATTTCCTCAGTGGAGTAAATTTTCCTTCTCTTGTGGTTTAAGCTAAAATAAAGTGTTCAGACAATTAAAAAAAATTTTTTTTTGCAAGTTAGATTTTTACAAAATCTGGAGTACTGATTAAAGTGAAGAGAAGACATTAGGGCATTAAAAGTGCTGTCACGATTTTCTATTTGTTGTGGTCCTGTAATGTGGCATTGGGCCCACCCTGCTGAGTTACTCAGATTAAAGCCATTCACTCAACACTGGTAGGGTGGTGTTGAAAATGCCACAATCTGCTGCTCTGGCTGTGAGAGAGCAGTAAAAACATGGATTTCACTGCCATTATCTCATCATGATTCAGCTGACACAGCTGACTCTACTCTTGGCATTTGGAAAACATATTCTTGATCGAACTGAGCTGGGTACTGTCCAAATACAGACCCTTTCCATTCATTCACGATACCATAAATGTAGCTCTGGCCTCAAATACTGTCTCATTCAAATGTCTGGGAAGCCACACCAGCAGTACAGTTGTGTATATATCACTTTCTTGTCACAGTTCACACCGTGCTTTGAGTCAAATAAGTATGTAAGCTAAATTGAAAAACAGTATTAAGTCATGAACTTTTTGAAAATGTGGTTATTTGCCATCAAAGGATAGTATCTGTTAACCATATCTTAGTGAGTCCATATCTGACTCAGTGCTTCACTGTAGGTCTAAGGATAGATTTCTCTGAATGTCTTGAATGATCCCATGTTGGTGGTGATGCAGCAGTTGCCCTCCTCTGCTCTCCTCTCAGCTGTTACACCTGCTCAAGGCAGTGACACAAAGAGTGCAGTATGTTTGAAGGTTTCACCCCATGCCTCAGATTCTCAAAGTGTTTCTGTAACCTGAGCTGCCGGAGCCTGAGCTGGAAACCAAGTCTCAGGCCCCATGGTTTTTTAACACTTCCATAGCTTAACCACGCCCTTTGATGGGAACTTCTCTGTAGATTTAACCCTTCCATTGTGTTTGAAACCAATCTGGAGCCTTTTGTTACATTCTTAAATTGACCAGTGAGATAAAATTTGTTGATATAGCATAGAAAGACTTAGTTTTAAAAAATGAGTTAATCTGCACATATAAAAATCTGAAGCTCTGCATAAAAAAAAAAATCTTGCAGCTGAACCTTTGTATGAGGTCATGATCAGTGACCTTTGGTTTCCCACTGCTGAACCCTGAAGGGAGTTCCCCATATTCTGTGGGAAGCATGTACATTTGTCCAATCCCCCTGTATCCAAAAAGTAATTTGCTACAGTCAGATAAACTGATGCAGTAGGGTGAGTCTTTACTAGTACAACTGTTCATGAGTCAGATGACCTTAGATGACCCTTAAAGTCCTGGTCAAAGAGTTCAGCTTGGTGTACACTGGAATGTACCATGTGAAAGTGGTAGAAGCTTAAGGCAAGACATACTACACAATAGACACAGACGTGGACAGCGGGGTGGACAGCATCTGCACATGCAGTTCTGTTTATACTTTGTTAGGTTTCTGTTTTTGCGGACATGTCTTCACGTGTTAACCGCTTATACACTCTGGATGTACAGTTATAAAGTTTGGGCTGCTGACCTTGTAGGAATGGGCAGGTGATGAAATTTACATCACACAGTTTCCTATGGCTGCACTGATGAGCAAGGTATGATTAGTCCTGGATTCCCAAGGCTGATGCACATGTATATTTAAAAAAGAATTTTAAAAAAGTTCAGAAGTCAGATTAAAATTTTACTAAAAACCTTTTTTTCACTGACTTTATATCTGTCTTTATTTTACAGCCAAAAAAAAAAAGCAGTTACAATTGTTGAAACCAAAGACAATGTCTTGATACTAATGAAATTATTTTGAAAAATAATTAACCCTTGTCGGCATAGATTGCTGGAAAAAAAAGGATTTTTTTCCATGGAAAACATAATTTTAAGGTGCATGAGTCAAGCATTGATTTTGGTAAAGTTCTCTTGCGTCATTTCAAATTATTAGGATCTACCAGAAGAAAAGATTTTCCACTAGTGGTCATCCTGACACTCACTTTAGGTGAAAAGTTAATATACAGCATGTCATGGGCCACTGAGACAACTTGGACTGTTTTAAAGAAAAAGCTCATTCAGTGTAGCAACATAATTGCTAAACATCCTGTTAATCTGGATTTTTGTGACAGTGAAATGTGAGGACCCTCAGTTCATCTTGTACAGGAGAGTTTGTGGCCCATGGTGACTTTCACCTCGGGACCCCTCAGTCTAAACACGGCGGGTTAGTGTGGGAATGCTGAACAGACTTCCTGGACGCATCTGAAAAAACACTGGGCTTCCTTTTGATTCAGTAATAAATAGCTGTGACCTCTGACCCCCAGGCCTTCTTTCACAAATATTTGGAGGGCAGTGCTTATGTTTCAGCCAGCCAGTCACCCCAGACAAATGCAAAGCAGTGTGAGTAAAGCATTTCACCTCAAATCTTGAGTTATTTTACTTCGTTACTAATGATTATCAACATGATATTTTGTTGTTGCTTTTAATTTCCACAGATATTTTATTTTCATTCTTTGTTTTGATTAAGATTCCAGTAAAACCCTATATATGCTCTTTTAATAATATAACAAGCTTAATAGGCAGGAAATTATATTTTTTCTTCATTTTCCCGTACTGAGACTTTTGGCTGTTCTCCTCCTTCATCAAACTCTAATTAAAGCTAAGCCTTGTTTTTTTCTTGATACTGTCATTTGAAGGATAGTTTCAAAAACTCTAAAACGGAACAGCTGTCCTCAACTGTTTATTGCACAAGAGTGAGATAATGTTAAAGATACAGTTCAATTCGGTGATTCCATGTACAGAACTTTTTTGGTACATTTTCGTGAAGGAATAAGTTTGCATTCACAGTCATACATTCATATTCTGTGGCTATTCAACCTGGCTCCAGTTCATGATTTTCATCTGCTGTAAATGCTTTAGAGACACTCCCTGTTTCCCAGGAATGTTTCTAAGCTGCACAGGAACTGATGCATTTCATCTCTCCAACAGACTAGAAAAACTGCTGCTTGTTTGAACTAAATTCAAGAGACTAAAAAAAGTATAACCAGTGAGACAGAATATATAGTGAGTGGGTTTTTAGTACAAAATGTCAAAAACTTTAGAGCAGTGATGATTTAGAGCAGGGGTCACCAACTATATTTGAGGGCCAGATTTTTACCGGACAGTCACCTTGGGGGCTGAACCCTTAAATAAAAATTAAATAAAAATCAAATTTTGGCATAACATTATTATTTGATGTTTTGTTTTGTTTTTTTTTTCATTTCATTACAAAACTGAAGGCATTTTTGGCCTTTATGAGTCAGGCTCCTATCACCTATACCACAGTCAACCACCAGGAGTGATACAGATATTTTGCCTCAATTCAATTCAAGTCAACTTTATTTATAGAGCACTTGAGAAACAAACACCGCGGAAGTGAAAGGAAAAGGCCTCTTATCACAGGAAAATTGCACTCGTATATATGTCTATGCTCTCAAAGGCCATGAAACGAAAAGTTGATTTGGAAAACAGATCCTTTAATGATGACTGGACTGAAAAGTACGCATTTACCATGCCAACCTTCCGAAATGCGTCACCTGTATGCCTCATTTGCAACGAAACTGTTGCTGTTGCAAAACAATATAATCTGCGCCATCACCACAACACTAAACAAACAGTGCAGCGAGTCTGTCCTCATTTCGGAATGTAGCCTAAATAGAGTCATAAATGGTGGAGATTAGTTAAGAGTCTCAGTTGTTGTTGTTTTCAGTTGCTTTTATAGTGTGGACCACATGATGTTTTCTCTTTGATTCTCACAATTTTGGAATCCAGTCGCGGGCCGGATTGGACGGTTCGGCGGGCCGGATTCGGCCCGCGGGCCGCCAGTTGATGATCACTGATTTAGAGCATTACCATGTCTGTGATCGCTTAATGCCAAATCACAATTTAATGTCACATGATAACAGTACTTCTGCAGTTTAATGACTTTTGACAAAATGACACTGGTTTGCCTAATTATATGAATCATGCCAGTATCTAACTGTATTTTCCTATGGTAGAAATACTGTTGTTCAACCATCTGATACTTAAAACCCCTAATTTTTACAATATTGGTCTGGCAAAGATTTAAAAATGGATGACAATTTTATCTTTTCCCATTTGGATTCCTTTAAAATGAAGAAACTGGCCAAAAAACTTTGCATTTTTAAATGAATGTACCACAACTTATCCCGAACCATTCAACAGACAGTCAAAGCACTATGTAATGGAATGCATCGTACTTAAAACAATGTTCACTAGTCCAGCAAGTAGGACCAACCTCAGATACAACTTGGCAACGGGAGGGATTTCTAGCTTGCAAGGTTTATGGTTAATAACACTATGTACAGTTAAACAAAAATAAATATAATTGGACAATATGCCTTACAACAAGACTGGTAGTTATCCAGACAAGTTATTATACTCACATCAGTATTAAGATTTGCACACACAACTGGCAGGCCATGTGTGCTGTGGACTTAAAACTGAAGTGGCAAGTTGATTAGCGAATAGGATTTAAGATGATCACTCATGTGATACAAAGTAACAGCAAGTTCAGAAGAGCAGTGTACTTACTGCTTGTGTTACTGTCGCCATCCTGTGGTATTAAGAGAGTAAGGGATCAAAAGACTACACTATTTGAAGTTATTATTTTGTTTTTATTATTCTTTTTTTCTAATTAAAAAAAGGTTGAGGGGATACAGGTACAGGCTAAAACTTTGCATTAATTTAGAACTGTGAATAGACAGTTTGACTGGAAATACTTAGTGGGTTTTCTTTTTCAGAAATAAATGGACACTCTGCAGCCAGAAAGAAATATTTAATCATACCATGGTTTAATTGTTCCAAAATGCATCTTACTTCGGCCATGTCAGGAAACAATGTGTTATTTGATGCACTATCAACTGTTATGTTGCTACCCTCACCTGAGTTTCTAAAACAGGTCTTTCTCAAGAACCCATAATCTAAAGACCTTCTCTACGTATTGCATTAGACATGAGAATATGACGTAATCTATCCTGGTTGAGAGCAATCTACCCTATTTAGAAGGGTTTGCCTGATCAGGCTGTTTTTTCTTCCCATGTCAGCCTTCTTTAAACAGATGAGCTCTGTCTGTTGTCCTGGGGAGCCATATGCACATGACTGATTCGTCACCCTGCACTTCAGTTATGCCATTGATACATTGAGATCACATGAACATGTTATATGGACAAGTTTAAGGTATTGTACCTGAGATGTACAAATTCAAGAGCAAAATGTATAATAAAAATGCTGATTTTCTTGAGAGTTGATGCTAATTGACACCTAGAAGCAGGACAGTAGTTTATCCCAACAAGTTGATGCATGTCAGCCTGTGATGAGGCAACATGTTAATCACAGACAGAAAGCTTGGTCAGGGCCCCTTAGCTTCCTTTTCTTTACACTTACTGGGTACCTTCTTAATGTCTGTATGCCACAAGCAAATCTTCCTGCCAGAAAACCTCACTGTTTTTAAGTATGTGTTTAATGTTGTAAAACGGTTGCAGTTTGGCACATTCGTGCTACTCTTGCTTTGACTGCTGCTTGAACCCCAGTGTCCTGGCTGAAAGTCTTAAATGTGACCCACCATTCTAACCCTGCCCCCACCCCACTTGAATTTGATCACTCTTTTTACTTAATCGTAAAAATAATTAATTAATAATGGAGATATCGCCAAGAGCATCCAGTATGGCTGCAGATGGGTTTACATTGGAGTTGGTTGAAGACCACGTGCGTCACACACAGATGCTAAAGAGGTATCCCTTGTTCTAAAAAGTAAACAAGAGGTCCTACATGTGACAAGGTAGGAGTGAGAATGGTTTGGATGATGTGTCAGCACTTCAGCGGTGTGTGGGCTTACATAGAAACAATAAGTACCGGTGTTTATATCCACATAATTCGTCTCTGGTGTTTGTTGCCCATTAGACGGAGAAAAAACTAAGGACTCTGAATCTGTTACCCCAAATTCAGCTGAACTTACAAATTTTCTTCTTTCTTTATAGATTTGTTTAATTTATTTTTCCATTAGATTGTTTTCAGGAAGAGTGTGTTTTGCTTTACACATTTTAGAGTGATGCTTTTATATGTTTCATTTTTTCCCCTTTCTGCGGTTGCATTTATGACGCCTTTAATTGTTCTTTTGTCTGCATGCGCCAACCCTAATGACTCCAGACTTTGTTTGGCATGCTGCAAATTGGCACTCACAAAAACACCCATGGGAGTGTTATAAGCCCTCGTGCAACATAGCTTTTATTTTTTTGTTGTATGGAGAGTGGTGGGCAGTAGGGCTTATTCTTCTGGTCTAGCGGCCTCCCTGAACTTTGACTATCTGTTTATAAATCTGGCGATGGTGCAGAGCGATTGCTAATGTAGCCAACAGACACACCAGCAGCAGAATTAAAAATCAGAGAAATGAATCAAGGAGGAAAAGAGGTTCTACAGAGATGGATAATGAGAAAAAGGCAGAGGTGGAAGATTTTTCTCATAGGTAGCTGTTAAGAGCTTGTTTATCAACCCTGGCAGCTGACGTGTGTGTTTCCAAATCATCCTGGACTGAAAAATTTGGGGTTATACCTTTAACATAACAAACCAAATCTAAGAGAAAGATACTAAGCAGTGTACATATAGAGAATTAAATGAGAGATCAGGAAAGAGAAAACAGTGTAATCAAAAGAACAAGTGCAAAGCTGTAGAGAGACAGCTGTAGAAACAAAAAAGGGGTGAGAGAGAATCATAGAGAAAGGAAGAGAGGGAGGGGTAAGAAATAACAGCAGAAAAAGATAGAGAAAAACATTGGAGAGAGGAAGAGAAATTGTAAGAAAGCCAGAGGGAGGGACACAGATAGACAAGGAGAAAGAGAGGAAGACGACATGGTGGGCAGACACGGTGGTCTTCAGAAGTCTGCTTGTCCTCTCATCATTCACTCCTCTCTTTTTGCTTCTCATTCTTCTGTCTGAATCGCCACGTACCCATTTGTTTTTTGCTTCCATTGTCTTTCACAGTGTGTTTCAGAGAAGGAGAAATATCAGTTCACCATCACTTACAGATATATTTCACTTCAAAGAAAGTAGTTCATGATGCAGAGTTTTATCATTAAACACACTAATAAAATTTATAAAAGCATGAAACAACAATTAGTTCTATGTCCACATATTTCACAACAACTGCAGAGAGCAGTAATTTTTTTCTAAGGACAAGTTTCATAAGTTTAACTAAGTCTTCAAGTCACTCCTGAACTTGAACTCATGCCCTCTACTGTGTGTTCTAGGCTCATGTCGTCCATTGATTCCTGATATTGGACACATCGATGGGCAATAGCTTGCTTATTACCATGGTCAGTTGCCAAAGAAAAAATAATTTAGACCATTAATTTACACTTTAATGTATTTTGCAATCAAAGGCTATTTTTTTCACAAGCCATAACAAGGTTTCTCTAGTTACACCTCAGGGTTTGACTAATATCTGGCACAATCATTGCCATCCTATAAAGTTTGAGTGTAATAAAGTCAGTGTTCCCTACTCCAGTAAATGGAATGAACCATAGGTATGACTCAGCAATTAAGGATATCTCTTGTCTGCTCAGTTCATTAAACCATTTGGCTCGTCTATGAGCTACAGAGTAAATGTTATGCTTACAAGATTTAAAGTCAGCAACACTGTGTACAACAAAAAAAAACAGTACAAATATTTTCGCAGTATTTGTAACTAGACTAGCTAGTTACCCTGCCATGTTATTGTACCCAAATTGACATGACGGGCCATTTGTACTGTTAGCTGAAACCTAAACTAGCAAGTTTAATGGCGAATGGGATGTGAGATGATCATTTCTGTGCTACAAAGTATCAGCCAGTTTAGAGAGGCAGTGTATATCATACTGCTTGTGTTACAGTCACCATTCTGTGGTGTTTAGAGGATGAGGCACTGGAGAACTACTCTGTTGTAAATGAGATATTCTATCTATTTATTTTAATTTATTTTTTATGTCACAGTGACTGGATACAGATACATGCTAAGGCGGCAGTGAATCTAAAACAGTAAGCAGACAGTTTGACTGGAACTATTTAGTGGGTGTCTTTTCTCAGGAATTAATAGACACACTGCAGCCAATTATAACTGAGGTCTCACTCAAACTATGTTATAAATATGTAGTAATGACTACACAGTGAACTGGATTGAGTGCTCCAAAGTGTTAGGCATCATTTACACATAATGTAATGGGACAGCGGCATGTAACTACGGGAATTAGAAAAGGTAGATGAAAGGACGAATAAGGCACTCTAACAATGATTATAACTAAATCCTAGTAATAAAACACACATGTCATCAGCTTAAAACAGTTTTGATTATGGGCTTTATTGTTAAAACTTAGCCAATAAAAGTCACAATTACATAGTTTACCCACCATAGAGAGCTGACAGGCTTTTTTACCAACTGTAAACCATCCTATTTAGTACATTTATGTTGGTTACAATTTTTTTTTGATCACTTAACTTTTGTTTTTCACAAACCTCATTTTTGGGGTCATTATGATGTTTATATATGAGAGTTAAAAAAAGAAAAATAGGTAGTGGATAAAATATCTATATGAGATTTTTTCTTTTTTTAACTCTCATATATAAACATCATAATGACCCCAAAAAGTCGGTCTAGTCAAACATAATGCAGGATATCCAACGCAAGGTAAAACATGTAAAATAGACAGCATTCAGTTTGTGGAAAATATGGGCATGATTTCATCATCAATGAAAAAAATTGTTTAGGTTAGTCACTGAATGGCATTCAAAATGAACCACTAGCTGGTAAACATAATGGAACGTTTAGGGAATACATAGCCAGATGTTTTTCAGAGGTTAGTGCAGAAACCAAACCAAACCAGAGCTTAAAATGAATATTGACTTAATTCGTTGGGTAGACATAAATACAACTTCACTGAATGAGAGTTCTTTTTTTGTCCAGTGGATGTGTAAGGAGGCCATTTATTAATTACACTTTAGCTAAAACAACAGCATAATGTGAAGATTTTCTGTTCTTTGAAAGGAAAAGATGCACTTTCAGGAGCATTAAAACCTTAAGTGTGCCATTTTAAAAAGTCTAACTTAACCCATTTGCTGCTTACACATGTTTGACAAACTGTCACCTTGCTGGGATATCTGAGTCTTCAAACTTTTCTAATGGCAAGTTTTTTTTATCTGTCTGTAGATCTTAACTGTTCATACATGAATTGTAACCACATACTCTCATGGAAACGTGGTTAAATCTCATAAAAATGCTGCATCTGCAGACTGCCTCTGACATCTTTTCCTCCATCCTTCTTTCTTCTTCCAGTACTGGGCAACTTTTACTAATTTGACCATTTTTTCTTTTTTTGTGATTCCCTCTGTCACCTGTTGCCATCATCATTGTTTATCAGTTGAATGACAAGAGATTCATTTTATAACTCAAAATCTCTCCTGGTTTTTTAAAGGCTACACAAACATACTTTACTTTACACAACATACTTTAACACAAACATAAAATTATAGTTCTAACATCAGTTTAGCCAGTTAGTCACACATAACACCATTAAAAAACAAATTTAGAAAGAAAAGCAAGATTACATCAACACTGACTCCTGATATTGGCCTGTTGATACTGTAGGGCTGATATGAATCATGCACAACTAATCTAATAATTTTTAATAGGCTTAAAATAAAATTCTAAAAAAACATCAGGGCAACCTGAGAAAAATGAATGAGAAAGTCTCATCCGGAAACTGATGTTTCAGCTCAATAAGGAGGCAAAGGACCCGAGGGAGAAGAGCACTGTGGGAAATAGGTTATAGTTCCCGTCTGTCTCCAGTCTGTATGTCAGTCTGTCTGTGTCAGTGTCCATTTGTTTGTCTCTCTCTCTCTCTCTCTCTCTCAGAGCACTCTTCTTTCCAAAAAAAGAGTCATAAGGAAAACCGAAGCAAGACAGTAGAAAGGTGTAATGGTGATATAAATATAACATGAACATGTAAAGTTTATTTGCAAAGATGTTTATTTCCAGTAGATTTAAGATGCTACAATAATAAGCCCAGTCTGATTTAGAGGAAAAAAACAGTCATGAAAGCAGAGCAGCCAGCCAGGCTTGCTCCTGTTTTGTTTTTTTTTTCTCCTAACTCCTCTGATCCTCCCACCTTCTCTCTCTCCTGCCACTCAACTGACTGGGGAGAAGGAGGAGGAGGAGGAAGAAGAGGGATGCAGGGAGAGCACACCTTACCTCCCTCCCTTCCTCTCTTTCTTCCTCCCTCAGTCTGTCTCTCCCTCTTCACTCCACAGCGACAGCAGCACTCACCAACACACCACCACACACCACTGCTGTCGCTGGCACGCTAACACACACACACATTCACACGAACATGCACACACTCATACACACATAAACACACACACATACACACACACACACACTGAGCGGCATCCTCAACACAGACCGAGACGCCCTTGGACTGCTGCAGGCGAGGTGAGTGGGTAAATATTTGAAGCCTCCTCTGTGTGTGAGTGTGTGTGCATGTGTTTGTGCATGTGTGTGTGTGTGCGTGCTTGAGTGTGCTTGAGTGTGAGTGCTTGTGTTTGAGTGTGAGTGTGTGTATTGTGTTGGAGTTTGTGTAAGTTGTGTCAAGTTTGTGTGCCTCACTGTGTATTTTGTGATTTAGTGTGTCCATGTTTTTGTGTGTGTTCATGCGTGTATGCCTGTGTTGGCTGTTTGAATGTCTGCATGTGCTGGTGTGGTTTGCATCTGCTCTGTTTGTGTGTATTTGTGTGTGTGCATGTGTTTTATGAGGTACAACAGAGCCAATGAGACTTGTGTTTTGCACCAGACCAAGACAAATCCACAAAATAATGCTGACTCTCTTTCAGAAGTGTGTGTTTTGTGCAAACGTCCATGTATATTAGTGTGTGTTCCTGGAGAGGCCAGTCTGTCTGGAAACTTGTCAGCTGTTGAGAAATGTGTGTGAGTAAGAGATTATGCATGTGTGTATGTAAACTGGTGAGGTAGAGACTTTCATGCCAGTGCTACTTGTCAAACTGTGATTTCTGGTTTTTGTGGTTCTAAACTGTTGCAGAAAATTACAGGATAAAATCTCCCCACATTTTTCCAAGTTTTCCTTTAAACACTCACTAAAATGCTCTTAACATTGTAAAAAAATCTACTCAGTACTCATCTACTCACACAAAAGGACTCCTAGTATAATGAACAAGCACTTTTAAAGTTGGTTTTAAAATCGCAGTCACTGGGGTTGTGGTAAAGATCCAAGTGTTCCTCCAGTTAAGGATGTAACTTTGATATTTGATCATAAATCGCTAATCTAAAAAAAAACTGATTCAGTGATTAAAGTAAAACTGCACCTATTATTTAAAAGTTTATATAATGTTCAGATCTTGCTGAAATAGGTTTTAGCCTGTAAGCATTAACTCCTGTAGGAACTGCATTTACTTAAAAAACTCGAACAATCACTTTGTATCAACTTATGTTTGTTTTAGGTCTTTTTATGGAATTATGATTACCAGGTATGATAAAAAAAAAAAAAAATCCTGTTGTGCACAAACTGAGCACTGCACAGTAATGTTTATAGCACAAGTGCTAACAATCACTTTTACCGGAGTAGATGATCATGTTTTGATCACTTGCGATGATTATTGGGTGTATTTGCGATTTCACCATGGACCTGAAACTTGAACCACAGATACAACCCAGAGAACAAACTTAATTTTGGGAATCTGAAAGAAATTGTGGGGAGCCAAATGCATTAAATAGGGCAGCTAGGTGCAAGACCTTGTCATTACAGATGAGAAATTTTCAAAGCATGTGTGTGGGCAAATGGACATTTTGGAGGACCCAGTTGCCGGCTTGCCATGGTTCAGATCATTTTGCACCGAATGTTCTACCTTAGACTCTCAGAAAGTCATATTAGAACTTGTGTTTACTATCTGACTCTTGGGGATCAATTCATTCATTCAACCCCATGAATATCAGAGAAAACCACCAGCATGCTTAATTGTATTCCTGATCTAATGAGTAAACACAAGACGATGATATTGATGATGATCCTTGACATGAGATTTGAGTTATTCAGTGTATAACTCAGGTACTGATAATGAACAAATGATATAACTTGGAATATTTACTAATGAGAGTTACTACTCATACCATAAACTTGCATGTTAGTGTGCAGTATTGCATTCAAAAGGACCTGTTTAAGAATTTTTTGATCACACTAGTGTCACCTGTAGTCCCATGTCTCCATGCTAAAACTGGTGAAAAGGAGCAAAGAACATTTTCTAGCTGTGATCAGCTTGCATTTTGAGACATCAAATCTTGGCATGTTGTAATAAAGATATTAATGCCAGAAACCAGAATCAAAACATGTATAGAAACTTTGCAAACCAGTCCTGCAGCCTTATCCAAGTCATTGGTGCCCTTCTTATGTTCCACATTTTTTTCTTTTCTTTTTGAGAGAACAGTGATAGTTTAAAACAGAAGCATCGGTTTCCCTCTACGGATTTTCTGTTTCTTCAGTTGGCACTATGCATCTGTTAGGCCTTCACTGTCATCACTGCTCTGAATAATATAATTGAATATTACATTTATAAACAATACCATTTTAATACTTAATAAATGAAAACAGCAGTCATTGTGCAGTTTGGAAATAGATAAACGTCTGTGCTTAAAGTACACAAAAGGAGTGGCAGCCTTGTCTGCTCTACTAGTGTGCTATTAAACTGCTAAGATTTGCTCCAAGACATGTAGTGGTCAGGCACTAATGGGCTCACTTGCCTTCATAAAACCTGCTCAGAGGCAATTTTTCTTTATTTCACTGCGGTTGAATGTAATACCAAAGAACTGAGTCTGGTTTGTTTCCTGGGAAACCCAGGCCTAAAGAGTGAGTCAATAAATAGGTCAGAGTTCAAGTGTGAACAATCTCCTCTGGCTTCTGTTTGCCCAAGGGCCAACTAAACTCTGCTGACCTCTCCTCAACTTCTCAGACTGCCTTACTTGCTTGTCCTCTGAGTTTTTCCTCCTCTCTTTCTTCTTCTCACTTATTCACTTTATCCATCATTATCTCTCCCCATCTCTTTGTCTGTCTGCCCATCTGTCTGTCTGACTGTTGGCTGTCTTGGTCTTTTTTGTATACAAGAAACCCAAAAGAGTCCATTATCCACTTTGCATGTGTACTTGAGAAGAGACCGCCGCTGAGGAAACAGAAGAGAGCTTGGCTAATGGTGTAAAAGGCAGAAGGGATGGGTCTGCCCACTGACAAGCAGACATCCTCAACCACAACACATTCCTCCTCCAAATCTGACCAATATGGACTTTGGAAGGAAGGCAGTGACACCAAACACCAATTTGTCATGCCACTTCTTCATATCAGAAGTGCAAAAAAAGGTAAAACTATGCAGCGGTTTTCATAGAAATTTCATCAACAAAATTGTCTTGGCTATCGCATTGGACTTTCTTTAGCATATACTGAGTAATTGTGGCCTGCCCGGGAGGTCTGCTTCAAATGAGCTGGAGCTTGTGGCGAGCCTCAGCGGGTAGATTCCTTCTGTCCTCTTGTCAAAATGTTCTTGGAAAAGACTGCACCGCAATTCTCTGATGGCCAAACCAGCACCTTGCAATGCAGCTTGCTGCCACCTGTGTGTGAGTATAAGCTTAAGTTGAATTTGCTTTTTATGTAAGTGCAGTGTAAATGCAGATATCTGTTGTGACTGCAGCCCTCCTCGTTGGTGATTGGTTTGTGGTCTAGTCTACAGACCAGTATCCTTTTGTCCAGCACCAGACAATGTAGAGGTCCTCTACAGAAATTTTAAAAACAACAAAACTGATATATGGAGCAGTATCTCATCGATTCCTCTTTGCTATGCTCTAATGAAGTAACCTGACACCTCAGATGGAATTCTTGCATATCTATAGGATATACTCCTATATATATACATGTTCATCTGAGAAACAGCAATAAACAGCATTTGGGATGGGCAGGTTTTTTCATAAAAAAAGTTGGAGGGTAATTGGAGGAATATTCTGTCTGTCAGTCATTACTCTTACCAAACTCATTGAGAAAAAACATTTTCCTTCGAGAAAAACCTTCAATGTTGTTCTTTGCTCTTCTTTTAATGAGGAAATGTTGTCCGGTTCTGGTAAAACTGCAGCATGCACACTAATGTCTTTGGTGGCCCCCATTGTTTGCAAGCTAACAGCCGCTTCTTGCTATATCTAAACTAAATCACGCCCATAACTACCACCTGTTTAATCCCAAAGGATACTGATTGGCCCGGTCATATTCTGACGGACACAAACAAATCCAGTTGGATGTTTTTCAAGATGAACCTGTGTAATTTCAGACTTGAAATCTCTGAAGTCCAGTTGCCTTGCAAGGTTACTAAAGAAGTGTACATGGCCAAAATTTTAAAGAAAGACCCTGTCCAGGGAACTCCGGGTTGATTTTTTTCTCAGCATCGATCAATCAGAACTCTGTAAAGAAATCTGTGGGTTTACTTGCTTTTATTTGGATCAATGTGCTTACTGCATAGCAGCTCTCACAAGGCTGAGAGTGTAGCAGCGTGCTTTCAATTCAGGTTATGGAAAGTCTTTACTAGTACACAAAAACTGAGTGTGGACTGGCATGTTAGCCACACCAGAATCATTTTCTGTTTTCACAAGGAAGTGATAATGTCTTTTGCAGAGCTGCACATAATGAATTGATCATCAAAACTGATTAAGTTTTGTCAGTCTACTATTTTAAAAAATGACATATCATACAGTGCAAACTTACTCTTAACTTACAAACATCTTAAGTTAAATTGAGTGGTATTCACCGAACCCTAACCCTGCCTGGCTGATATTGAGGATTAGATAATAAAAATCCAGTGTTGCTCTGATATATCGGGCTGACTGCTCTGCTCCAGTCCAGCCTCCCAGGGGGACAGACTACTGCTGTCTGTCTGCGGAGGCTGCCAGCGTTACAAAAACAAGACAGTGAGGCGAGGGGCCCCAGGGGGTCAGTGGCAAGAGGGGCCTGTCAGGGTGGGGACAGCACTTTGGTGAAGGAGAGGGAGACAGTGAAGATGAGGGAACTGTGTTTACTTTTGTCCTCTGTCCCTGCCCTGCCCGGCTGGCTGGGAAATGACAGCAAAGGGGAGGAGGAAGAAGGAAGACCCTGTCTGGACGGAAAGAGGCAACAGGCCGATGCTTGTGTGTGTATATTTGAATGTGTATGTGAGCCAGAGAGACACATAGAATGAATGAGATGGAAAGATGCAGCAGTTTTGGATAGGTTTATTTATGAATGTATGAGCTCTTCTGTCTCTGTAAGGATGAAGTTGTGTTTGGCACAGTGGACCTACTAAAGTCAGTCTGACAAAGTAAGAACATTGTAGGAAACTGAAGACATTTTTGCAAATAGGACACTGTTGCAAAAAGAGGGTAGTAGTGAAGTGTGTTTTTCTCCCTATTGGCAAATGAATTACACTCTAAATATGGTTGCAGTGAGGTGAAGGTAGAGGCTGTGACCATAATTGTTCAAACCAGAGGAACAATTATACAAATTTTTGCCATCTTATTATTTTTATGTTAAGTAGCATCCAGTATTAAAGAGCATTACTGCCACTCATTGTGGCAAAGAGTTTGGTTAAAATGGAAATAATTTAAGAAGTCCTGCATTATTTACATAATATTATCACATGTGTACTATTGACATGATGTCAGTATTTAATTTTTAAATATCACAGGTCATCAACAGCAGAAGTGGTATATAACCACATCTGAAGAAAATAGTTGACCACATTAAGGACACTGTGGTGAGATGAGAAAGTTTTAGCCAACTGAAGTGTTCAGGCAAAGTGGAGACATTTCAACAAAATTATTGGCATTTTGATGAGGTGGAAACATTGTGCCAAAATACAGAGGTTTTAGCATCATTGACACTGCAGCAAAGTAAACACTTAATAACAAAGATGAGGGCATGCTGGCAAAGAGAGGACTTCGTGGTAAACTAAGGGATTATTGCAAATTGAGAACATGATGCAAAAATGGTAAAGGACATTTTTAAGCACATTCTAAATCTAAGCATCCACTGAAAGCAGCTTACAACACAGTTAGCATTTAGTCAGTCACACACATATGCACGCATCATGCTAAGTGTCACCTGCTCCTGCCAGGATGTTTTGGTAACGTGAAAACATTATATCATGGTTGGGACATGGCTGCAATGTGAGGACTTTTTAGCAAAGTGAGAACAAATGGAAGACATTTGAACAAATTCAAAAGCAATTTGACGAGTCCACAGTGGAAGGGACATTTGAGAACACCTGTTTAGATTGAAGTTGATGTTTAGACTCAAGTTTAGGTCAGTGAAGGTCAATGTGTTAACTGAAGTCAGGTTTATAGGAATAGGAGGCATTATTTTATATCAATGATAGGGTTCTTAAGTATAATCTTACAAATATGGATATGTGTGTAAGCAGCAGAGACAGAAGTTTCTGTGTGAACAACACTAAGAGTATGAGAAAGCATATAACTGTGCACCAAGTGTGCGCGGTGGGCAACGTGTATGTGTGAGTGTGTGTGTACTCAGTCACGCCACTGGCTGAGTGTATACACATGTGCAGCTGTGTCTGACCGAGTGTCCGTCTCCTCTGTGTGTGTGAGTACGTGTGTGTGTGTGTGTGTGTTTGGCAGCTGGCCGGGCTCCAGCTGTGTCTGGTTGGATAATGAAGTCCAGGTGCTGCTGCGCCTGCTTTAAGACACCTGTCACCAATATTTAGTGCCAGAGAAAGCCAGACTGCAAACAGGGCGAGACGAGCTGTTTGCTTATTTTAACAAGGCTGCCTAACTAGACCTGAGGACACAGGATGTACTATGAACCCTTTTCTAGGAGCTGTGTCTGTGTGTGTGCAAGTATGTGTTTAAGCGTACGTGAGCATATGTGCAACACATAGCCTCCAGAAATCATTCAGCTCCCCCCACTTTTGCTGAATCAGACATTGCAACCAAGAACTTGAAAGTTTGGACACAAAAGCTTTAATGTTTAAAAGATTTGTGTTTTTAATTTCAACAAAATTTGTGATAAATCCCATTTATATGTATTTGCTTTGTCATTTGTTAAGAATTAAATGTAATTTCTTCACTTTTAAGTTTTGGCAAAAAACAACACAGATCCAGCCAAGGTAATTAGCAGTCCAGTGCTTTCTGCAAAGGCAGTGTTCACATGTGTACATTTTAATGCATTTATTGCATGTGTGTGTCTATGTAGGAATGACTGAACACAACAGTATACAGTATAAAGACGTTATATCAAACAACTGTCACAGTTCAAATCTATTTCACCCGTATTATTAAAAGGCTAACAGAAAGTTCTCCAGTTACCTCTGTAGCAGAACTAACTCCATTGATATGCATTGTATGTTAAACAAAAGCTATCGTTTCTCTCTCAGCCTGGTTAACACATTTTAAAAATTTGGAGCTGCAGGAATCCCACCACAGAAATCTGATACAGCTCAGTTCACTGTGAGTTTGGTTTGTAAATGATGGCTCAAACAATAGACACTCCAAACCTGACTGATTTTGCTCTTTGAAATAGCACACCTCTCTTTCCTGATGGTGAACAGTAAATTTATAAGTGTTTCATAGTTTTGCAAGATAAAGGTTAAAGGCTAACAGCAATAATGAAATGAAAGCTATGTTTTTTCACATATTGAGCATAGAAAGTGACAAAAGAAAACCAGACTTTGTTGCAGGAAGGGCCTGTGAAATTTCTATAGAATATTGCTTATTGATGCAATGAAACTATTACAGTCTGAGCATTCAAGAAAGAGCAAGATACAAACTTTTTAGCCATGATTCTGCAGACTGATGGGATAAATATTTTATAGATTACATACAATTTGGTTCAATATTCCTTTAAATCAAAGGCTTCATTGAGTCATGAAAAGAGGGGTACTTGAAGTACTCTCCTTTTCCTGTGTGTCTGTGCCTGTTCATGTTAGCCTTTACATACAGACATCTATATTTCCTTGTAGTCTGAAGAGCCAAACAAAGGCCTACCTGTGTAAAGTTCTAGGAAACTTACCTTCGGTCCAGCACATTGGGGCTTGTTTAACTTTAACTTTAACACAGGCCCCTTAGCTGTCCAACTCCCGTCTGCAACACCTGTGGCCTCTCAACAGCCTGTCTGTGTCACCTTCTACATGCCAGCGCCAGGCCAGACTGCTAGCACATTCAAATACATAGAGCCTGGATGCTTGCATGAGGGTAAACGTGCATTGTCCGAGAAAATGCCTTTCACTTGTCTTGACGTTGTTTCACTGGCGTTTCTCTGACGTGCATAGAAATCTGATAGTTCATACTGGGTTACATTTGAAGAAGAGTTCACTTGATGCTTTAATCTAGAACATATTTCAGCTACTAGCTTTCTAATGCACTCACAAGATGCAACTCTAATTTAATTAGTTCGATAACGTGAGTCAGGCAGGAGCTGTAGAAACACTTATTATGCTGTTTGTGTAAGTGTGTTTAAAGCGTTGTTAGATAGAGAATCCTCTAAGGGAGACTTATTATTACAAACAAACAATTTCAAACATATTTCAGAGCTTTAGATGTGTTAATAGTGTCTCTGTGAATGATGCAGAATTGAGGCTAGCTATTTACCTGTTTTCAGTCCTTATGCTAAGCTACATAGCTATGTTATGGCTCAAGCTTCATAATTAATACACATAACATGAGGGTGATAAAAATCCTCCCATTAAAATCTTGGGAAGAAAACAAATAAATGTATCTCTTATAGTTGTTAATATGGCATCAAGTAGTGCACATTGTTGTCAATAAAGTTCTGTTTGATCCTAATGTCAACTTATTGGTGTCAAGTTGATATCTTCACTTTTAACAGCTTAGATCAAATATTTCAAGACAAATACCTTTATCAGGCAATTTTGCTTTCATCACTGTATCAAGCATTTGATTTGTGTTTGCTTTCTTCTGTATTCTAACTGTTACTGCAACCACTGCTATGTGCTCTTGAAGTTTGAATCTCAGATCAGTGCTGACTTGGTTTGTTGTCCAACACCCTCCCCTATGTGCTAAGTTGAAAGACAGCAGCAGCACTTCAGGTATCCCACCAAACAACCACAGATGTTCTTTGAGGCGAGGGATTTCACTGGAGAGTCAGAAAGGAAATATTACGACCACAAATGTGTTCTCGAGGTGTAGAAAAATCCAACTTCAAGCCCTTCTGTGGGTTTGGAAGCTGAGAGGCCTCAATTTGGAGAGGGGAAATACATGAAAAAACACCCACGTCTCGGCAATATGCTTTGATCCAGAATTCACAGTGCCTGGACGTGGGTCTTAAATGCCACGAGAACTCATTAGTGGTCATGATATTTCCCTTCATACCCTTCAGCTTTTGTTAAAGACTCATCCCTGGGAGCTTCCATCGAGAAATGCAGACAGATTTCTGGCCCAAAGTTTCTCCATTAATCAAAATGTTGGCCACTCTGTGTTGGTGAAAACTGTCACATGTATGATGCTGGTCTGAATGTTGAGCACTTGAGAAGTTGCTGACTTTCAGCAGTTGATGGTCTTTCATTCCAAACAGGACACAGGGCAGATTTAAGACATTATACCATGCCTTTTTACTTTCGCAGAATATTTCTCAAATGGTTTTAAAAATGCTTAGTGAGCAGCACTACACATTGAAGCAAAATGCAGTCTTTAGATATCTGGGTTAAAGTAAATTTTCTAAAGACATCGGACATGTTTTCTTTTCCTACAGGCCAGAAATAAAATAACTGTACTCTTTATACATTCCTCACAAAGGCTGTAGGTCAAACAACAGAACAGTGCCATATCTTGCTACCAGATATTTTATTGCATACATACATATTAAACATGTCTTTCTTTGTCAACTCTCTCTCTCTGATAACTAGGATGAGGGTGTGGTCACGGGAACAGTGTGGGGAGACGGGCGTCGTCCTGCTGGGCTTCCTGACACTGGCGGTGTCTGTGGGGAACCTGTCCACCAGGGGGCTGCAGGTACACAATTACTGGAAAATGCCGCTGACGCTGAGTGTTTATGGTTGTTTTACATATGTGAAATCTATTCCTTAATCTATACATTAGACTGTGATGGCAACCGACAAACTGAGTTGCATTTTTAAAAGTCTTCCAACATTTTTGGAAATAATTGATTATGCTGTCTTAAAAATCTAGCATTTTTTGTGTGTGCATTATTTGCAGGACTAAACACTGGATCTAAAAGTTTTGTCAAGTAACAACTCTAGATGTCTAGACAGCTTTAAAATCTGTTCCCTTTTCAACCCAATATAGCTGTAGCTCATGTAGAGTTTTTAAGTCCTCTTCCATTAGGGCTACCATGTTGCACCACTATGTTTCTACAGTAGCCAAGAGTAGAAAAGTTAAAAATCAAAAGAGGGACTCTTGCAAGTTTCCTGGCTATTGTAAGTTCTCCTACAAGCTTGGATAGATATCTAGTTGCATTCAACCTACAGCTTGACTCCTAGATGCCACTAAATCCTACACACTGGACCTTTAAGTGTTACACCACACCCAAATTATGCTGTTATGTCTGCAATTTTAAGCTTATTAGAAAAATTGCAGAAGAAGACTGCACAGGACAACCGCACTAGGTGCCAAAACCTTGTGTTTACACACTGAATGACATAAATGTGAAGAAGACACCTACAGTGTAACAGAGTGACCACTCAGTGTAGCTGGATGATTTTAAACAGTAGCTGGCATACAAACTCTTATAAATATGGTAAAAATGTCAAAATTTACACCTGCATTGATGTTTTTTATTGCAGTACATTTGTATAATTTATTTTTTCAGATCAAAAAACTGCCTTGATTGGCAGCACTTCCTTGTTATACAAACTTGCAGAACGAGAAAATTCATATCTCTGTGTTAGTGGAACAGAGTCCACTATAACTCTCAATTTTCTGAAGCTCTCTATAAACTAACACAGACTAAATTAGTCACATATTTCACACCTGCGGACATTTTTCCCCCAACATGACATGAAAATTTCAGACAGCTTCATCACAACAACACCTGCCTCCTAAGCAGTGACATTAAAGATGAAGGGAACATTAGAGATCAGACTCATCTGGTCAGCAACAGGTAGAACAGAGCTGCTTTTCCCTCTAGTTTTTAATCCCCATTATTCCTACTGTCTGTGTTGCTTTCAGGTCTTTAGTTGTACTTTTAACTCTCACCTATGACCTAAATTTTACTTTTCCTCAGTTAGCCTTCTCTTTCACTCACTGTCTATAAGTCAGTGACATTACCATATTTCTAGCCAGCAAATTTGCGGGTAACCCTCTCAGTGGGTCAGTTACACCAACATAATAAGTTACTTTATGAACAGATGAACTGCAATATGAACAGAGAAGCAATTTCTTACAGGTGCATTGATGTGACTTGTGAAACTTTTGTTGTATTCCCTTTATTTGAGGGGATCTCCAGACACAGCTGTCATATTTACCTTTAGCTCAACTGTCAAACTACAGAGGCATTCTCAGGACTGTCCGCTCTTGTTTATGTCAAAAGTACATACAGAGCTTAATAGGAGGGCAGATCTGGCATCTGCCAGGTAAAACTCTGAAAAACACTTTCTTTATTAGAGTAAAAAAATTATCTCAAACAAAAAGTCAATGTCAGGACTGAAATAGGCAAGTGCATTTTTTTAATGAGCCTACCCTCAAAAGAAAAATTACTTGATGAAAAAGGTGCGGATTCAATGTCTAACAGTATAAAACCATAAAAGAAACAACATGAAAAGTGTAAATATTAACTTTAAAAAGTGATCTGACTGTGATGAGTTACTGTCAAATAGTCTCAGTCCTCTTTTTTCTCTGCCTCAAGTCCTCTCTGTCCTTCTCTCTCTCTCTGTATCCATCTATCGCTCCCTGACTCTCTCTCACTTACGCTCTCAGTCTGGTATTTCCAGTGTCTCTCACCCTCTCTCGCAGCTGCTCTATCTCACACCTTTACAAGGAGCTCGGTGCACATTCTAGCGGTCACTGATGAATCTGTCTGACCGAAGGGACGCGGTCATCGGCCTGAATTAATCCTTCTCGTGCACATCAGGAATGTGTGAAATACTGACTGTCCTCACACGCTGGAGCCCTGACACAAAACACTCTGTCAACACAGCATTCATTTACTGTCAGCCTGTTTGCTTCTGAGGCATTCTGCTATGACCGTCATTTGCACAGCATAGTGGATCATGTCCAACTGCTGTTTCTGTTACAAATAGCACCACAACTTATTTACAACATGCTAGGCTCCTGTTAATTTAACAACAGCTCATAAAAATTAAAACCATTATGTCTGTATCCCTTCCATCGCTGTTTTTGTACCTCTCTTATTAATGCAAACTGCTGTCCTTGCTGCTGCTGCTACTTTAGCTCTTGTTTACTTGTAAGTATTGTGACTTCTTTAGCAGATGCTCGTAAGCCAGGTGTAAGATGTATAACTGGAATTGTGATAGATTTGGAATTCTGAACTAAATACCATCCACACGCTGCAAATCAAATGTCATCTGCTTTTACAAAGGCTGCGTTTTGGCCCAGTTGTGGCCTCAGGGCTTGATGCTGTGTTGTGGCTATGGTCATTCAGCCACATTCTGATAGATTGATCACTTAGTCCCTGGTGGTGTGTGTGTGTGTGCCAAAGCAACTTGGTGAGCAGTGGACCGTCACTCAGACAAATTGTTTTTTATTTAATGATGTTCTTCTCACAAAATGACAACTGAAAATGCACAGCACTAGAGCAGAATATGACATAATAATAATAAAAGTAATCTGATATGATTCACAGTGAAGGGTGAAAAGGTTTAGTGTATGTGAAAATGTTGAAAGATTTAGTTGCACTGTAAACACAAACAGCTGCTTCTCCATAGGTCTTAATACTGTTATTATGACTAATGCATTTCAACTGCCAACTGAGCAGCAACTGTTTGTGTGTGTTCCTGTGTTTTCAGGAGGATGGCGTGGCATCCAACAGTTTGGAGGAGGAGCTGGAAGTGACCGCATACTGGTGGGGGGAGTGGGCCAAGTGGACAGCCTGCACTCGTACCTGTGGAGGAGGTGTGATGTCACAGGAGAGACACTGCCTCAAACAGAGGTCAGTTTGCACAACGACAGTCTATGCTTAACAGATGACTGCCACCATTTTCTGTCAGTTTTTTGACCTGCAATCTGTTCTTTAGCAGATCTCAATGTGGACACTGGTAGTTATATTAAACCAGATGAAAATGTAAATCTGATCAAATTATATCTATTTAGTATTACCTGTGTAGATTCTCATTCATCCAGGTCATATTTATCTTGAAGAGTCAAAAAAGGCAAGTCAACTGGACTGTGTTAAGTTTTTGGTTTTCACTTCTCATCCAAGAAGCTTCTTCAGTTCCAAAGGACTGGTTGAAGGAAGCAGATATTTATCTTGCAGGACAGAGAGACAACAATAGAAAGGGAGGAGTCAGAAAAGAAAGAAACCCATCACAGGGTGGTTACGCCCCCGAGAGTCGTTAACCTGAGTGGGTTGTTAACTTCCCAGTCCTGTGGGGTGTTGTGGTCACAGTATAGTATTATAACATTAGTATTACTACAGTATTATAAAAAAAACATTATATTGAGATACCTTTTGATTAGAAGACACATTTAACTGCAAGGAGTAAAGGGGTTCCATATTCAATATTTAATTAACAAACACTTGTTTTGACAGTTAAACACTTATAATGTCTGTTTTCTGTCCAAAGAAAGAAAGTTGCAGCTGGGAAAGACAACATGACCTGTACAGGAACTGCTAAGAAGTATCATCTTTGCAACACTAAAGTGAGTTACAGACTTCCAGCTAATTTCTCAACACTTAATTTCATATCACTATTAAAACAACCACAGTCCCACTTAGAGGCTGACAGCAGAGGACTGTGGTTGTGGCATGCAGCCTCCAGACAGACTGTATGTACCTGCATGAAATGAAAGCCTGGCGTGTCTCAGAGAGATTGTGCATTCTCGGAAAACCATCCCATCGGCACAAATAAACAACTAAAAATAATTTATTTGTACAACATACTGTAAAACTGAGTCTTAAAAAATGTGAAACAGATCCTTTTTAATGGTTTATGTTGTCTCCTTGAACTCCAGGAATGTCCTGCAACTGGGAGGAGCTTCAGAGAGGAGCAGTGCTGGTCCTTCAACTCCCAGCTTTACAATGGGAGGAGCTACCAGTGGAAACCTCTGTATCCCGGTAACAACTCCCATAAAATGCTTTAACAACTTTGCGTAATGTCTTTGCTGTGCAAACTGCTGAGCTCCAACTCGCCTTGAATCCAAAACAGTCGCTAGAAGGCTAGAAGTCCATACACTGGGTCATTAAGTTATTATAAAAACACAGCAAA
>JAPZDZ010000022.1:7794537-7804730 GCA_029783805.1 Acanthurus tennentii
CCTTGAATCCAAAACAGTCGCTAGAAGGCTAGAAGTCCATACACTGGGTCATTAAGTTATTATAAAAACACAGCAAAACTAGAATTCAAAAAACACAAAAAATAAGTGACCCAGGCTAGTAATTCCGGCGGTTAGAAACAGTTTTTAAACTAAGTCCTCTCTTCATAACAGGTGACTTTTAAATCAGGCAAAATCAAGAAGAGGTACTTAGCTGACAGGATAGGTGAAGCGTGCTTCACCTCTCCACGTGTCTTAGTGCGCCTCCTCTCCACGTCTCTCTCTTTTCCTCACTCCGTTGCTGGAGTCGATCCGCTGCCAAGGCACCGCTCCTACTGCTCGCCCAGTCGGCCTCCCTTGCTGGTGCGCCTCCTGGTTCTCCTCATGGGGCTACGCATTGTGGGCCCCTCTGTTGCCACTGCTGCTGTTGCTGCGACTGCTTCACCCTCTCGTCCTCTCGCTATGGTACTCTTCATCAGTCTGTCTGGCTTGCTCCTTGCGCTTTCTCCACTAGAGTCCTTTCGCCTGCACACCTGTGTTTGATTGCCCCACCAAAAAAACTGAAAGAAACCCTACGACCTTTAAGTGCACACAGGTGTTCCAAATCAGAAATTTGCTTGGTGCACCCAGGAGAAAGGGGAAGAGGATAGACTTGTGTGGAAATGAAAAAAAATAAAAGCTCAGTCACACACAGGCACACCCTGTGACACTTAACTCAACTAATTATATCAAAAACTTAGTTTCATGCATATAAAACATGATAATAGCAAACACACACACACATGCAACTATTCATCACATTCAACTAAGTAAATCAAAAACTGAAGTTTTTTGGAGATTGGTTGAATTCGCGTGAACTGTTGCAATCGCAACATTGCGAATTCCTGGAGGACTGACTAGTAATAACACACATAGCAGCAGTGACGGGTTGAATAGGAAAAGACATGTAGCAGTGATGACAATTATAGCAAAATGAATAGCAGCACTTACAACAGTGTTTAGGAATATGCTAGGAAAATTAAAAATGATCCTATCTCCAGTGTTAGTTGTTTAACCTTTGAACTGCACTCCTCTTTAGACGACTACGTTCACATCTCCAGCAACCCCTGCGACCTCCACTGCACCACCACTGACGGCCAGAGGCAGCTGATGGTGACAGCAAGAGATGGAACGTCCTGCAAGTACAGCAGTTACCGCGGTGTCTGCGTGGACGGTAAGTGTGAGGTGAGTCAAGCGTCTTCTTTAATTTGTCCTGGTTTTTTCCTCAGTCAGACAGTGAGAGCATCATGACACGTTTGCATGACCAACAAACTCACATGGAAGAAGCTGCTGCTGCTGACACCACAGCTTTCTAACAAACAATAAAAGCGAAAGTGTAAAGTTACAAACCACCCTTAAAACTATCCTTACAACAGCAAGGAAATATACACTTCGCTTTTCTGGAAACATACCATCCTCTACCCTTAAAACTGCTCATCTTGTGAAAACTAATTGTACATACAAAAAAATCTTGGCTAACAGTGTTAAGTATAGTCCTTCCTGTTGTTCTTGAATTCGTTTTCTGTGATGGACAAATTTTATAGCCATGATCCCTGTCAGGACCAGGACCAACTTTTTTAGAGCTAAAAGTATGATGAAGGTTAAATAGTGTGAGAGAAACAGGTTTAGAAACAAAACAACACAATAATCTATAGTGTTTGACCATTTCATCCATTTAAGATTGCTATTGTTGATATTTTTTAGTCTGCAAGGCTGCAGGTGATGCTGACACTTGCAAAACCAGGAACAGTTGTATTTACTGTTACTTTTTACATTGAAGTGGATGTATAACTGGGAAAACACATTAATGTAAAACACAATATGTAGATAGTAGACACGAATGAATCAAAACCATAAAAATGGCTCATCCCATGGCATATACATCCTTGGCACAATTCTTTGAAAATATTAATTTATAATGCACTCACTCTTTTTTGGATTTTCTCATCATTTAGAGATTGAGCTGTTTGTAAATATATATATATATATTTTAACATACAAATATTACCGTGTCATTACTGACAATTTATTTATGATTTATATACTTTTTTGCTATTCTCTGTTCCTCCACTTCCTGCTTTGCTGCTCAGCCAATAGGATGTGACGGTGTTCTGTTTTCCCCCAACACCTTGGACAAGTGTGGGGTCTGTCAGGGGGATGGCAGCAGCTGCAGCAGAGTCACGGGGAACTTCCGTCGCGGGGCCATGACTCTGGGTGAGCCACTGTGTTCACTTACCTCATGCTGTCCATCCACACATTTTTGAAAAATTGACGTACTCCATATTTATAAACGTTAATATCTTAGACTTTTAGACACCCATAAATAATCAAAGCAATTAGCAATTAAAACTTCAAGGTTAAAACATTTTTCTTGGTTGAATAAGAAACAGTGTAAAATTGGCAAAGTAAATTAAGAATACTGAAGTGACACTGACCACTTTCTATTTCCTGTTGATCAAGGTTACTCCTTCATCACACAAATCCCTGAGGGATCATGGGACATCCAGATCATTGAGAGGAAGAAGTCAGCCGATGTTCTAGGTGAGTACTTCCCATTTTTTTTCTTCCGTACACTTCTAATTATTTGTACTTTTTACTTGATTAAACATGCTCGTGCAAAACTTGTATCAAGAAATTTACACTCTCAAATTTATTGAAGCATCTAATTTTAACTTGTTATAGTTCATGCAGGACTCAAACTAGAGTGTGTTGTTTTCAGTGTCTTTGGCTCAGAGTTTACCATCTATCTTGTTCTCCAGCTGTGACAGACCAGGCTGGCAACTTCTTCTTCAATGGGGCCTATAAGGTGGACAGTCCCCAGAACTTTCATGCAGCAGGGACCGTTTTCAAATATCGCCGACCTATGGATGTGTACGAGACTGGGATTGAGTACATTGTTGCCAAGGGCCCCATAGACCAGGCCATCAATATTCTGGTATGCCCAACCTCCTTCTATCTACTTCTCCTTCCTGACTTCATCCTCCACAGTTTGATTTCAATCAGGGAACTTTAGTCTCTTTCTTTTACCTAATGTATTTATTGCCACCAGATAAAATAAATGCCAAATAACATAAAATTTACACAAATTAATACATAAATTGATACTTTGTGCATCTAAATACTTCTTTTGGCTTACTCTGTTTCAGATAATTAAACATACTATATGTGCATTCACTATTATACAGGATTGTACTAAGGACGCTTCAGGCTTTGAATGGCTCAGTTACATATAAATCATTGCCCTTCTGAAGGCTTGCCTGAGGACTAATTTAAACATTAAGAGGACCTTTATTAGCGTGGAGTTAGAAAGCACTGAAGTTATCAGACCACACCACCCCACTCCTCATCTGCTGCAGACTGGAGGTTCCAGGCAACCTCAGCTGCTACTTGCAAAACACCCAATGTCCAACCAAACGTCCAGCGCTTGAGTTGCATTAGTAATGTAACATAGTTGCCAGGTTTTGACAAGGAAGAAGAACGCATGGAAAAAGGAACGTATCCCTGGCTCTGCTGTGTCTATTTTAATAGTTTTCCTTAACTGTCCGTGGTGATTCCAACAATTTTATGGGAGTGCAGGGCTAAATCGGTGGAGTACTCTTTTAAGGCCAGTACATACAGAAAGTCCTCTAGTTGCTAGTGCTACCCATCTGCACAATTGTGTTTTCTGTAGTTTCTTCCCTGGTTTCCTTGAAGAGTCTAACCTTCACCTACACCTACATTCCCTCTGTCGTTTAATACCCAATGAGAAAAGGTGTATGAGGTGCACTTACTACATTACTTACTCATTACACTGTGACATTCCACCAAGTTTCTGTAAAAGCCCTAAAATTGCAGTAACAAAGGATCTTTAGTTGTTTTGGCCTCTGAGGTGCTCAATAACTAATTTTAGAGTAAGAACTTGTGAATTTAAGCTTTAGGCTACTGTTCATACCTCTGAAGTTAATAGAAGTCACACTGATTAAGACTGCTGACTAATGAGGCTTTTGTTTTCTTCTTTCGCGGGTTCAGAACTTAAGACTGCCAACACTTGCAACAACCAAAAAACACAGAGTCTATTCAGATTGTTTCCTGGCAAAAAGATACTCTGATGTGCAGCTCAGCCCCTGTAGAGTATCAGAGATGCCCAAAATATGTATTTCGTCTCCTTTTTAAGAGTGTCTGCCAAATGTCTAAGATGTAAATGTAAGGTAGACGTAACAGTGAGTCTGTGTCTCGGGTTGATTGAGTACAGGCCTAGTGTTCCGACAGTGGCCATAAATCCTAAACAATGTCCATGTCACAGGCCAGCTTTGATAGATCTCTTTGCAGGATGCTGGAACACAGAGATCCTCCTGGACGCTCATTGACCCGCTGCTGGTTCATCTCTGCTAACAATGAGTTTTTATCATCAAGCTTAAACCATGAAAAACGTCAGCGACTTCATTCTTGTTTTGGCCTTACTGAGCTTTCAGTTCTGTCTCTAAATTGTATCGCTACATCCAGTAATCTGTCAACCTGTGGCAGACTCACATGCATTAAAGCCTATTCCAGTATATGAATGACAAATAAGGCAGATCAGTACACAACAATATATATGCAATGCAGCGTAATCAAAGACAACAAAATTTGTGTTAAACAGCACTACAACAGTGAAGATGAGATATCAATTAGTTCAGATGTTTTCAACTAAATTGAAGTGTGTTTTCATTCACATAAAAAGAGATGTGGTCTGCAATGGAGTTTTTTCATCATGACCTGTGCTCAATATGTTTTACTAAAAAATACACAACGAAAATGTTGAAACAAGTGGAGTTTACAGAAACCTTATCAGTCAAGAAAAAAACCCTGATGCAGCCAACAAAGGCAAGGAGCCTTGTCAGCAGCACTTTGTCCTTATGTTACATTAGCCTTTGATTTTTGATATCAAATTTGTGAAAAAAATCAAAATTCACAGATTTACTGAAAAAAAGGAATATTCTCAGACATGTACATGTCTTTTAAGAGAAAAACACATTCCTCACTTTGCAAGGCTGTGTAACATTTGGCCTATTCAGAAGAAAACAACATGCTGATTTTTTTTCTCAGAAATTGGTAACTTTAACCTCAGAGTTTTTTTTGTTAATGTAAGACTTCAATCTTGAAAATCTTAGATTATTAACCCTCTCCACTGTCAGTGGAGGGCATAATTTTGTTTGTTGCTTTGGCCTAAAATGGCCCTAATATGCTAGTGTAGTATGGACAATTAACTAGGTATGTGAAATTAACTATATACAGGGTATAACTACATAGGGAAGCCCATATGGAGAAACACTGAATTTACCATAAAGATAACCTGCGAGTAGTTTGGAGATACAGTGTAAAAAACCATGACAACATACCTCTGATAAACATAAAGTCAACTTTAATATACCTACATTATTCCCATCATTACAAAGTTCCTTGCAAAGTTACCTGTATAAGCCTGTTACCTTGTTTAGTATTACAATTATCTGGTGTCCAAAGTTCTTAATGTGAAATCAGTTTGAGTTGCTTTTGGTCCTGTTTTTTTTTTGGCATCCTTGTTTCTGATCTATAACCTGTATTAAGTAACCTGACATTGACTTGATTATCCTCACTTCATTCAGGTGTGGAACCAGAACGGACGAACCCCGTACATCACGTACGAATACACTGTACTGCGAGACTCCCTGCCACCTGTCCCACCTCCTCCTGTCTACACCGGATCAGACACCTCAGCTGGAGAAGTTTCTGTGGAGATGGGGGGTCTGCTATCCCCTAACAGCAGTACATATGACCAGAGTGCCCCTGAGGGTCATTTGGAACCAGAAGGTGCAGAGGGGCAGAAGGGTCAAGAGACCAACGAGGTGTATGAGGAGACAGCGGCCATTGAGTGCGACCAGGATGGAGCAGCTGCCCCAAAATATTCAGGTAGGGACTGTTTGAACACCTGTTAGTGCAGCAGGATTGCATTTTTTTTCCAACCAGTGGTCCAAAACCCTGAGATATTCAATGTACAATCATATCAAACAGCAAAACAGTAAGTCATTATTAGGGTGATGCTGAAATGAGAAGTTTGGCTTTTTTTTTCTTTTTGAAAAACAGCAGATTTCCTCAGTCAGAGAAAGTTTAAGTGTGTGTTCTGCTGATAGCTTAGTCATAAAATTCCCAGCACACAGCTGCCTGTTTCAGGTGTTTTTCAGAACAGGGGGGCTTATAACAGCATTACACCAACCTACTGATGGTGCTGTTAGCTAAAAATGTTAATCACAATGAACAGCAGGAACCTATGTATTACAGTCTGGTTCAAAAAAGTTTAGCTGACTGGTTAAGAGTTTCCTGACAGTAAACAAAGGAGCAGAGAGTTTCAGAGCAACCAAAGCACTGGAGGCTACCTTCAGTCTCTATTGCATCTCTTCTTTTATCACAGTAAGTTTTGTGGTTTGTCGTCATTTTTAAGTTAAAAATCAAATTAAATTTGTAAAGTTTACAGCTGAAATTACTGAGCTGCATGTGACTGCAAAATTCTGCTGTCAGGCCTTGCTTTGGTGACATATTGCAGGGAAAATGCCATTATTTTTGTGTTTAACATCCAGACCCTTGATATAACCAAAGCATTAATAAACTGTAAAAGTAACCTACTCAGTGTAGGGTACTGAAGATAATCATTAAGAAAGTGTACTTTTTCCTCTGAGCAAAATGTCAAATACTTATTCTTTTTTCATCAATGGTTGCTATTTCTACTTTATGATAATGTCATGATATTAGTGAGATGTTGAAAGAGCCATTTTTTGTAGATTATCCTCAGTAAATTGATTATCCTCAGTAAATTGATTAAATTCCTTTGAATAAATCCATAATATTAACAGGAAATTTTGTGACTAACATATGGACTAACTTTTAAAGGATAGAAAAAAGGAATTCAGTAATATCAGTGCTGCAGATATGTGAAACCATTTTTAAATTACCCTAAACTTGTCTTTTGCATTTTGTACTGTATTTTTTGTGTTATTTATCAGGTGGCAAATGGTTTTGCAAATATAAATACATCTGTAATTAGATGCTATTGTCCATTGTGATATACTGGACCATAAATAAAGAATAAAAGAGAACTGGAAACTGTGGGAGAACGGAAAAAAAAAACTAAAAGGAAGAGAGTAAGAAAGAGGATAAATTTGAGGATGGTTCAGTGGCCCACTGACGGATGAGACTAAATTGGTCAGATTTTACAGCAGACCCTCTATCTCTCTCTCTCTTTTGCTGTCTGTGAGATGGCCTTTTGGAGCTCTACATTATTCATAGTATGGACACATAAAGAGGATTAGCGGCAGATGAAAAATTCAGAGTTTGCTGGTGTTCACTCCTTTTAAAAATGACTGCATCACAGACATGAACAGTAATGGCCTTCCTGTGAGCTCTCAGCAGACTGTTGAGTCCATTACAGCACAGCTCTGTGTGGTGAGATGAGATGGAGAGCTGGCTGAAAGACTCGCCTTACAATTTCTACACAGGCTGACGTCATACTGAAGACAGGATACTGAGCGCTGACTGCAACACTTAAAACTAAGATCATCATGTTGCTCTCTTTTTTGTTTCTTTCTTTACTGACTTTTCATTCACTCAGAGCTTTTTCAGTTTTCTCCAGAAAAGCCTATGTATACCAGTCACCAAAAGAATAAAACTGGCATCCTTCCATATGCTAAATTATCAGTTTATCACCTATACATGCAGGAAAAAATGGAATGCAATACAGCTGCCCTTCAATAAAACTTTCCTTTTTGATGTTAATATTGTTCAGTATTTGTTTTCACTATGCCACATAGAAACTGGGGGCTGTCATGTTGTTTGATTTAATAGCCTGATATTAAGGAGTTAGTTTAATTTTTTTATTGCCCAAAAGAAACCTGCATTAAAACCCATTTAATTCTTATATTACCATCTTAGCTGCAGCTTTGAAGTGTTAAAAAATAACTTATTTTATGACAGTATTATTTACAGTATTTTACATCACTTACCATCATATTTTAGCTCTCTGTTGAAGTTCCATGATGTTTACACTGCTTTGTCCTTAGAGTCACTACCACAACTTAAAGTAAAGTTTGGTGGATTTAAACAAGTTCTGGGTTTGAGCAAACTTTTATTTTCACCAACATGACTGTCACACCGGTGAGTCACTGAGACCCAGACCAAAACAACTGGCCTTCTCTTCAGATATAAACACATTAGAGGAAAGTTGTTTTTTATTTTATTTTGCATAACCTTAAAGATCTCATGTCATTGCAGAAAGCTGACAGTATTCAGGTTACCTACCTCCCTGCAAATAAACCTGTTTTACTATAATTTTGCTCAATACAACAAAACTACCAATTGAATGATTGGAAGGTTGCTTGTTGCATTAAATTGTACAGAGATACTGAAATACATTAATGTGTAAATTAAACCTCTGACCTTTGATTTCTTGATGTTGTGGTTTATTTTAACATCTTCATCTACTAAGAAATATTAAGCAGTGACCAACAGTGAGCTGCGAAAAACTGAGGTAAACGCCATTTAATGCACACATGTGACAGGAGAAACTATTTTGTTCATTCCCACAGGAAGCCAATAAGGACCAGAAAAACAGCTGCAATATTTTCCAATTCAAGCTGAATATAAAATTACAATCTCAAGTGCAAACATGACCAAAAGCTACATCACAGATTGTACTTGAATACGATAAATCAATTTGTTCTCCAAGCTAATTTTTTTTTCCGATTTAATCCATCAGAGGGAAACAGCAGCCATACAGGCAGCACTGTCATCCCTGTTCCTGCTGGTGGACCCCTAAATACAGGGCCAGACTCCCCAAACCTCATCTGGAGGGTCCTGCTAGACGGTCGAATTGGCCCGGATGAGCTGCTCATCAACATCTCAACTAATCAGCTGCTGACAGAGGGGGACAGTTTGTTCTCATCAGAGGTGGGACCAGCAGATGTAGATCTAAGCAGCCTGGAACGAGACGGGGCGTTTAGTCTCAACGAAACGCTGGAATACACTCTGGGTCGCAAACCAAACGACAGCAGTGACGGTTCCTACCAGAACAAAACAGTGCAGAGTAGCGGGAGGACCTCGAGCCGCTCCAACAGAACAAGGTGATCTTACCAAAAACCAGGTGATCCCACAGTGACCAAGTGAAAAGAGTCAAATGAGTTTTACAATGATCTAAGGCAGATGTCCACTCTTCACTGAGTCACTCAAGTTTGGGCTCACAGAAAGCTGTTTTCCTTCAGGCAGGATTAAGCCTGAACTCAATGTTTTCAGGTTAGGGTTGCAACAGGCCTAAATGTTCAGACTCTAACAAGCTCCTGGGTCTGCTGCTGGCTGAGGGAAATATGATGCAGGCTATACAAAAAACAGGCTGGGCAGAGAGGATGCTTGTTTTCTTCTGAGGACATCCTTGATGAGATATAGCCAGAGGAAGTGGCAGATAAGCAGCTCAACAGACAGGCTGTAGAGAAGTTATAGATGGTAAAAATACATTCATTAAAGCAGTAAGTAAAGCAATTAGACATACGTACAGACAGCAAAGCAAGACTGCAGTATACCAGTTAGACAAATGGACTGACAGACAGTTAAAGCATCGAGACTGGTAGACAGTACAGCAGGTAAACTGCTACATACAGGTGGCACAGCACGCAGACAGGTTAACTGACAAGTAGTATATAAACCTCAGAAAAGCAGTAAAGCAAGGAGACAGGCACCGAAATGTATACTGAGTAAAAACTCAGATAAACAGGCAAATATACAAGAAGTAAGGCAGTCAGAGAGGGAGATATACATGCATTAAAACAGTTGGTTAGACATACAGGGAGGGCTGACAGACAGGCAGTTAAGCAGGTCGACTGATACTGTTCATACACTGCACAGGCAGTAAGGGAGTAAGATAGGTCAACATAAAGGCATTGAGGCAGTTAGACAGGGCCTTAAAAAGGCAGACAGGTAGACCTGGCAGGTTTTGCATTCGTCATATTCATAATTCATATTGACTTCCCAGCTCTGTGTCCAAACACGGCTTCACCAGGTCTGCAGCCAGCAGCTATAAAATACACAATGACACGCCCTTTCCTCTGAGAGACAAAGAAGAGGAGAGGAAACGAGCAGAGCAGAGTAGTGGGGGGGGGGGGGGGGGGGGCAAACACACA
>JAPZDZ010000022.1:7825980-7842239 GCA_029783805.1 Acanthurus tennentii
AAATCCAAAGATACTGCTGTTTTTACAGGTATTCATTGGGATATTACAGGGGAACTTAATTACAACAAGTTACTGTAGAATAATACTGTTAATTATTGTGAAATGCTGGTAAATTTTTACAGTGTAGGAGGAAATGCAAGCGACAGACTAGAGAAGATGGGAGATATAATTTACTCCTATGGTGCAGAAAGATTTGGGGTGCAAGACAGAAAAAGGCTAGCAGTACTTAGAGGGGCTTAATATCTTAGGAAAAAGAGAAAGAAGAAAGAATATGTAAGGACAGCGTCTTACAGGGACCCTTTAAAGTTTGTTAAAGGGTTGATTAACAAGGAAAAGGGAGGGCAGCTTAAGGCAACAAAGCTAGAAGTGAAAAAGTATCTAAGAAATACGTATTCAGATTTTGAGCAGAATAGAATAGTAGGCCTTCCACCTGACATGCCACCATTAGGAAAGATAGATCATGAGATGGATGTTAGACCACCCAGGTGGAAGGAGGTTGAGGAGGTAGTCAGGCATGCAAAGGCTTCTTCGGCCCCAGGGCCAAATGGAGTCCCCTACAGGGTTTATAAAAGCGAACATGATATCCTAAAGTTTTTGTGGAGGCAATTAAGAATAGTTTGGGAGAAACAGTTTATTCCCAAAGCATGACGTAGGGCAGGAGGTGTTTTTATTCCAAAGGAGAAGGAGTCCTCAGACCTGAGTCAGTTTCTAATGATCTCTCTCCTAAATGTAGAGGGGAAGATTTTCTTTTGTGTAGTCGCACTGAGATTAGCTAGTTATTTGGAAAGGAATAGCTTAATAGATACTGCAGTACAGAAGGCAGGAATACCAGGTTTCGCAGGGTGTTTAGAGCACACTAGCATGATTTGGCATCAAATTCAGGCAGCCAAGACAGAGAAAAGAGACTTGCATGTAATATTTTTGGATTTAGCTAATGCGTTGGGTTCAGTGCCACATAGCCTTATTTTGGAGTCATTTGATTATTTTAGAGTGCCTGGAGTAGTGATTAATTTAGTAAGGTCATATTTCCAAGATATTAAACTATGCTTAAGTACAGCAGGCTATATAACAGGGTGGCAGAGGCTAGAAATAGGCATTATGGCAGGGTATACGATTTCTCCATTGGCATTCACAATGACGATGGAGGTAATTATTAGAGCTTCTGGGTGGGTTGTAGGTAGAGAGAGGCGGCAGGATGGGATGCGCCTTACACCAATTAGGGCCTAGATGGATGACATGTTGATGATGACGTTGATAACTACAACAGTGCCATGTATAAAAAGAGTACTTGAGAGAATTAGTAAAAACTTAAAGTGGGCTAGTATGAAAATCAAGTCTAGTAAGTCTAGAAGTATCTCAATAAGTAGAGGGAAGTTAAGTGATAGGAAGTTCGTAATAGACGAAGAGGAAATTCCAATAATTAGGGAAAAATCAGTGAAGAGTCTAGGTAGGTGGTACAAGGCAGACTTGAATGGCGGAGAACAGGTAGTGCAGTTTCGGAAAGATCTTGCTGAAGGACTGGATAGAATAGATAAATCAGGGCTTCTAGGAAAGTTGAAGTTGTGGTGTCTGCAGTGGGTTATTTCCCAGGTTGATGTGGCCACTGTCTGTATATGAGATTCCATTATCTGCTGCAGAGAAATTGGAAAGACTAGTTAGCTCTAAAAATATTTTATGGAAACATTCCCATAACATTGGCTAACATTCTTTATATGTTTTTGTAGAACTTTCCCACAACATTGGCTAACACTCTGTGTCATTTTGAGGGAATTTCCCACATCATTGGCTATGATTATGAATATGCTTTCAGGTAACATTCCCAGAACATTAGCTAACTTTGTAAAAATATTTTTGAGTAATATTCCCCACAACATTGGCTTATATTATGGATATGTTTTCAGAGACTCTTCCACAACATTGGTCATCGTTGTGAAAATGTTTTTGAGTAATATATCCCAAAAATTTGTTTCCATTCTGAATATGTTTTCAGGGAACATTCCCACACAATTAACTAATATTCTGAATATGTTTTTCAGGGAACATCCTCATAACATTGGTTACCCAGAGGTTGTAATTAGGTTTGAAATTAAAACATTTTAATCTACTAGAAAAATTACATTTCTGGCTGAAAATGCTAGTGTGAATGCTGAGAGCTGAAATACACTGTTGTGACGGCCCTAGTGCTTGCCTCTCTTGCCTTGGTGTGTGTGTGCTTCTGTGTTACAAGACTTTAGCTCGGTGGAGCCAAATGAGATAACTCGGAGCACCTGGCCAGTGACCCTGGTTACTTATGGCCCCAGCTCAGTTGCCAAAACTGCCTGTCAGCCAGCCGCTACCAGTACCATGCTTCATTCTTTGTTTCTGTTGCTTTAGTTATTTTGTCTGGCTTACTACAACATGCATGTTGCACCACTCACTGCATCCATACACCTGCCTGCACTACTGGCCTTCACATCCACATTCCATATTGGGCATTTACTTATTTAATAAATATTTGTCCATTATTGTAAACATCGCTGTCATCTCCCTCCTTTGCTGCGGCCTACAAGCTGGCTGTAACAACTGCTTAAAATGCATAAAAGGCAGAAAAAAAGTTTAAAAGTCATAATTAGCTTTAATGTCCCTCAAGTTCTGAACAATTTAAAATTATCTGAACAAAATATGAGAAGATGTGAAACTTTGATGGCTGAAAATGATTAACAGATAGAGAAAATAGGAGAGAGAAGAATATAAGCACAAAATTACTTAAAGAGCTGATATTTGAATGGTGATATGGGACAAAGTTCGAGGGGGAAATTCAGCAAAATCATGGAAGAAGAATAACAAAGATAAGAAGAAAAAGGAAGCAAGAAGATTTAAAAGTGATAAGAGGAGGGAGACACAAAACAAATATAAAATTGTTAAAGACTGAAATGTTTTAAACTTTAAATCATTTGTGTAAATGAAAAAGACAGTAGAGGTAGAACATAGTGTATTGACAAGGAATAGAGAAAAGGATAAAGGTGTAGAAAAAGGAGAAGAAAGGATGATGAGGAAGATATAGAAGTGCCAGTACACAAGAAAGAGATGGAGTGAGCCACAGGAACACAGGCATCTATTACCAAACATAGCCTTACACCAATCCACCAATCAGAAGCAAGAAGCGAGACAATCAGCATCAACTATGAAAAACAGTAGTTGAAGGGCTGAGAATACATGGCAGCAAAATAACCTGAAGTAAAATTTTAGATAGTATGTTTGTTTGTAAGAGAGAGAGAGAGAGAGAGAGGGAGCGAAAGAAGGAGGAGATGAATGACATCAAAAAGGAAACAGAGAAAACTATATGGGTAGAATAAAACTGAAAAACTCCTTTAAAACTGAAAGGCATTAGTCAGCAGTGTTCAGGTGGAATAACGCTTTTAAAGTCCAAGAGGTATTTAGTTAAGCCACTTAAATTCTGCTTTGTCTATTTCTGCCCAGCAACTACGAGTGAGTGGTCACTATAGTGATTAATGAATGGCACCTGGAAGTAAAGAGATTTACACACACACACACACTTTATATGGGACTGAGACAGAGGAGACAAAAAAAACTCCTCTCAAGCTGCTGCCTCTAAGTCCCAGACCACAAGTCATACAGACAAAAGGTTTTTGGGTCATTAACATGGGACTTAATGATGCAGTTGGAGGAGTTTTCTTCCCATCTGACCTTCTAGTGCCAAGAGTGTACAACTATTTAATTCCACAGTTACATGACTGTGACTAGCAGAGATTTCCCTTCATTTTGATGGATAAATCTTGTATGTGGAACAGTGTTGTTTTTGGCAGCCATCTTAGTTTTAGTCTTAGTCTTAGTCTTTTGGACGAAAATGATTATTAGTTTTAGTCACATTTTAGTCATAACTATATGTGATAGTTTTAGTCCAGTTTTAGTCGACGAAAACTCAAAAAGGTTTTAGTCTAGTTTTAGTCAGTTTTAGTTTTAAAAAAGTATTAGTCTTTTAACAAATTAATTTATGTCAATAAGTATTGGAAATTGGAATCAATGTTGACAGTATGTATCAAGTGTTGAAAAACAACAGTTAACCTTCATGCTTTTGCATAATAATCAGATTCTTTACCAGACTGAGCTCTAACCTAGACTTTCCCATAGATCAGGGGTCCCCAACTATATTTGTCAGAGGGCCAGAATTTTACCGGACAGTCACCTTGGGGGCCGGACCCTCAAATAAAAATAAAATAAAAATCAAATTTTGGCATGACATTATTATTTGATGTTTATTGTTTATATTTTTTCATTTCATTACGAAACTGAAGGCATTTTTAGCCTTTATGAGTCAGACTACTATCACCTATACCACAGTCAACCACCAGGAGTGATAAAGATATTTTCTTCAACTCAACTCAATTCAACTCAACTTTATTTATAGAGCACTTGAAAAACAAACACCGAGGAAGTGAAAGGAAAAGGCCGCTTCACATAGGTAAAATGGCACTCTAGGCCATGAAACGAAAAGTTGATGTGGAAAACAGATCCTGTAATGATGAATGGACTGAAAAGTATGCATTAATCATGCCAACCCTCCGAAATGCGTCAGCTGTATGCCTCATTTGCAACGAAACTGTTTCTGTTGCAAAAGAATATAATCTGCGCCGTCACCACAACACTATACATACAAATTTCAAGGATTCATATCCTGAGCAGTCAGCATCAGAGAAAACTCGCCACATTGAAATCTGCCTACTCCCGTGCAAGTGGCATTATTACTCGAACTTTAACTGATCAAGAGAGAGTAGCGCGTGCATCTCTGCAGGCTGCCTGGGTGCTTTGCAAATATAACCGGCCTTTCACGGAAAGTGAGGTTTTAGAGGAGAGCATGGTCACAGTTCTGGAGGAACTTGCCCCCAAAATATCCATGGACAGAGTTATTGCATCTGTCAAACAAATACCTCTCTCTGCTTCAACTTCTGCCCGTCGTGTACACGTCTTGGCAGAGCATGTCGAGCAAGCTGTCATTGACGGGATCAAGGAAGCCAAATACATTTCGCTGGCTATTGATGAGTTCACTGACAACATGAATATGTCATAGTTGTGCGTTTTTGTCAGATACTTTGATAGCAAAGATTTCCGAGAGGAAATTATATTTTCGTGATATTTTCTCTTTGATCCTCACAATTTTGGAATCCAGTTGCGGGCCGGATTGGACGGTTTGGCGGGCCGGATTCGGGCCACCAGTTGATCACTGCCATAGATGGAGATGCAATGCTGCTGTGCTGTACTTCATTGCTGTTGGGCAGAAACCTTTTATCTCTATAGTTCAACTTATACTTTTTTCATGGATTTATGCCTTACTTCATTATACAAAAGTGTCACACAAAAGTTGAGAAAAAAGCAAATCTAGTTCAACACATTGCAACACATTGTGAGCTTGTAGATCGGCTATTTTCACCAAAAATCACAATAATAAAGGAATGGTCATTTCGTCGTTTCCGACCACCAAGCCCCATTGTTGACGCTGCTGCCATGGTCCATCAGTGTGTTGTGCAGAATGTGCGCTGCATGCCAGTTGGTGGGCATGACCAAACAAAGATAGGATGCAGCAGCATGGCTGATACTTTTTAGCGTTTGACTGACAGACTATAGCACAATAGGCAGAAATGTCATGCACTTTAAACGTCTGACAGGCCACCCACTAACATTTTCGTCCAGTCTCGTCTCGTCAGCGAAAACTCACACACACAACTCGTCATGTTTTCGTCATCAAAGATCCACGTTTAGCTCGTCACCGTCTCCTTATCGTCATGAAAAAAAGGGACGTCAATGAAATAATTTCGTCATCGTCATCGTTGACGAAAACAACACTGATGTGGAATGAAACTGTGGGCGTTAGAGCAATTAGTTTGAAAGCATTCTCAAGAATTTCAAAACTGCTCTCCACTCTAGTGATGATGTCCACCACTCTAGCTACCAAGCATTTCATACATTTATCTGACCACTTTTATCTCTGTCTTTAACAAAACTAGCCAATCTTCTCTCTGATGATAATATTTGTTAAAGACAGAGATAAAAGTGGTCAGATAAAAGTTCCTCATAGAACATTTAAACTTATACCAAAACAAAAATACAAATAAAATTGTACAGTAAGTATCAGCAGTTTTTTGTGGTCTTTGTCACCCCTAAACGTCTCACTGCCTGTCCGCTGACATCGCTCAATAAGACACACAGGGTCTCAGTGTAAGTCATCCACTCAACATTGATCCCCACGGGACAATGGATTAGCTTACGGTGGAGACTTAGGCAAGGTCAGGTACCAGGTCAGCACTGATGAAGCAAAGTCTCATACAGACAATGCATTCACTATTAAACACAGACCTTTCACAGCAACTGATTTAACTCAGCATAGACAGACAGACAGACAAACAGACTGATAGATAGATAGATAGATAGATAGATAGATAGATAGATAGATAGATAGATAGATAGATAGATAGACAGATAGATAGATAGATAGATAGATAGATAGATAGATAGATAGAAAAAATGAAAGCATGAATAGCAATCTTCACAATGTGAAATTTTAAGGTGTATCATCTAAAATTTAATATCACAGTTCTGTTGAGCCACGCTACTTCATCAGCGTTGAACTCAAGGAATAATTTTATGGAGACATTGATATTCTTTAGCCCGTTTGGCATATTTATTTAGCATTGAACATGGCCTCGCTTCTTCTCCTCTCATGGAGGGATGAACTCTCACACAGAACATGACAGGACATACTTGGGTGTGGCCTAAACAAAATGTGAGGTCACCTTAGTTACGACTCACTGTGGTGAGGACAAGATACTGCACCCCACCAAACAGCAGCACAATCCTACATCACACAACAACTGAGAATACACAACAAAAGAATTTTTCTCAACAAGTTCCATCTGTCAGTCATTATTTCACAGACTCTAAATGGTATTAGCAGTGTAAGCTGGCTTTCTGAATGTTAGTATTTTGCCTTCATTTTTAAACATTTAGGAGAAAGTGGAGATGCTTCACCCATCTTTATACAGTCAACAATCCAGGCTAAAATAGCTCTACCACTGGCACAAATTTTGTCATGACAGTTTGTACAGACAGTTATAAGGATGAGTCTGTTTCTTTATTTAACCTTTGACTTTGCTATCTATCAGATCAGAATTTTATTTTTTTTAAAACATTTTGGGTTATTGTTTTTCTTTCTGCTAGTACACACACTGCAAAAATTGACTAAAATAAAAAAGTTAGAGTCTCTTCTCTTTGGTTTCTTTTCTGCTTTGCTTCCTCCTCCTTCTCCAGTTGGCTTGACTTTGTTCCACTCCAGTTCATAAGCCTGACTGGCACAGAGGAGCTGCGGAATCCTTAATGTGACACAACATCATGATACCCACCAGATACCATCGTCCTCCTTTGTATCTCTCACATCCTGACAAGCTGTGTGTTCAACACACTCTGACTGATCTGAGCTCTTGTTCTCTCAGTCACAACATCATCCAGAACATGGCCGAGACCGGGCGAGCCAGCGGGCTGACAGAATGCTTCCATCTCCACTGGCTTTCCACACAAAGTCTGTTTACAACATCAGCATCAACACAACATGTTGCATAACTAGATACCAAATAAAACATGTATCCAACTGAGCCTTTAGGTCTCACTCATCTTAAAAAAAAGTTATAGTTTACAACTAGAGTTATTTAGACGTATAATATTATAATACTTCTCTTTTCAAAGCAATTATTTATTCTTTTTTTATTTTATTGTTACAAAAAATATGTAGAGAGTGAAAGAGAGAGGGGATAGCATGCAGACAGGCAGACTCAAGCTCGGTCTTGACATGTGCTCCACCATGTGAGCTGGGGGGGGGGCATCCCTCAGATGTATCTTTTGTTGCTGGGTTACACTGCTGCAGAAACCAGAGCCTTTGCTTTTTGCTTAAGAGGTTCCCTACCAGAATTACTGGAAAAATTGTTAACACATGATCCATCAGAGGAGATTGCTGGGGGAAAAAACAGCAGCTCGATAAACACTAAACTCTCTCTCTGGAGAGGCTATTGATTTGCAGAGCTGCATTGCTGAGGTTCTGGAAACTTGGGAGCCATAAAACTTTTTACTCAGAGTTTAGATTGCTATGAGGAGGCTCCTTCAATACATAGTCTGACAGCCTGCTGTAATCTAAACTTTTTTGTAATCTCCATGTTTGTGCATTTATCTAAAACATGGACCTCAAATACTTCACACATTGGCAGTCAGCTGCAGTTAGTGGTTTAATCCAAAGAAAAGATCTTGTGTATTTGCTTTCATATGATAGTGGTGACATTATTTGAAAAATTCACCTCATATGAAACCTTAGTAATCACACAGATTAAGCTATTAACCCTGAATGGTTCAGATTTGGTGTAGTTAACAGGTTTGTGTTTTTTTAAATAGGTGCCTGCAGTGCTTACACTTTGTAAACATACAGACTTTTTTGCATGCTTCGTTGGTATTTTAGGACTATCAGCAATCTGACTCTTTGTAAATCCAACAGAAAAGGAGGACATAGAGTTTTGCAAGAGGTATTTGACTGCCATTTAATTTCTCTGCTATTTTGTTTTGTATAAACTGCTCAGCTTCAGAGGGCACAAATGGAAATGAATCATTACAAAAGTACTTGTATAGTAGTGTTCAAGCAACCGCTTTATCACTGATTTAATTGGCTCTGTAATGTAATGGACACTTTTACTACTTAATCCTCTCCAGCCATTTTTTTAGCAAAGAAGCACCATATGCTACCTGATTGATAGGGGATGGTATAGTCTTAACCAGAGCTATGATGTTTGCTGAATATGTAAGCAGACAAAGCAACTTTGTAGTCTCTCAGTTCATTTTAGATCATGTCTGCCCTCTATTGGTCAGAGAATATTGAATACACCTTTAAAATATAATGAATGGTGATGCAGCCTTACCAATTAGCCCACAGGGCTAAAAAGATATCTGTTCCTTAAGGCAGCATCTAAAAAAGACTTGTCCCCGTAGAACCTCATACTGAAATGCCTTGATTAAGGTTGGGGCAACTTTGACTGACAGCAGCTGCTTCCTGTTTAGGTGTCACAATGTCATTGTTAACAATGTTTATCCTCACACTGGTGTGCAAATCAATGCTTCACAAACCAGTGAGTGATGTCATGATGGCTCTGTCCACTTTTTGATATGATAACTATGGATTTTACTCATATAAACTTCAGTCACATAGGCAACCATATTAAATAGTCTTAAAGATTGTATATACTTGTTGTGTAGGTTGTATGGTATTTATATGTTTTTCTCAATATTAATCCAAATAAAAAACCCTTTTAAATTGTATAATGTACAATATAATACAAACTCACTTGTCTTGGATCTACTGATGTAGAAAAAAAAATGCAAAAAATGATTATATAGTGGTCAAAATGCCATACATTGTTTTGCATGCAAATAATTCAGCTGGAGAGTAAATCACATGACAGACAGTAAGCTAAACATGTAGCTCCGTTCAATAAGGGTGGCATAAATAAACCTTGACAGATCTTCATCCCTCATTAAAACTGTCTGTTTTTTAGCAAAAATGACTCCTTTAGCCTCTGGCATTCAGTCTCAGTTAAGTCAGTCTTAACAAACTGGCCTGCAGGTTTGAATCACAGCAGTATTCAGACAGTGACATTTTCTGTCCCAGCAAATCATGAGGACAAAGTCCTGTCAGATTCTGGTGAAACAGCTATAGAAAAAAATAATTCAAATATCTTTATTAATCCAGTTTACTAGTTTTGCTACCAAAATAAAAGTGATTATTAAGATTTCTCTAAAGGTGATGTCTTTGTTTTTGCTTATCACAAAGTTAAAGAACTATGCTCAATAAATTTACTCAGACAAAAGGAAGATGGCAGAAACTTATTGAAATAACATTTGAAACCAGGGCTGCACGATATGGCCTAAAACCAATATCTCGATATTTTTAGGCTATATCGCGATACACGATATATATCTTGATTTTTTTATTTCTCCTGTAAATCAATATATAAATGTTAAATTCAATCCTTTGATGCATAAAATGACATCAGTATGATGATTAAAGTTGACCTTTCTACTGGAGTTTTTTAAATTTGCATGCAAAAAGGGGAAAATCACAATCAAATTAACTTTAGCAAACCTTTTACCGACTATAAGCCACACCTGTATATAAGCCATACCCACTAAATTTAACAACTAAAACCACTAAAGCTGTCTTCTTCAGTGTCGGAATTTAACAGCATCGGAATTACTTCGTCAAACATGTTCTCGTTTATATTCATTTATATTCGTCTGTAAATTAGCTGCATCAGAGTTTAAGCCGGAAGGTTCAAAGCGTCAGAAAAGAGTAGCGGCTTATAGTCTGGAAATTACAGTATTTAAAACCAGGCTGCTGCATTCACAAGATTTTAACAAATAAAAATAAATCATGGCATGGTAGGCCTCTGAACAGTAACAGTCACATCACAGGAGGAGTGGGAACATGTTTTTCCTCGGAACCAAATCATCCGTCTCCATCTTCAATTAATGTCCTTTACTCATAACTCGCTGAGGCTCTACCCTTTTTTTCGCTCTCTCCATGCTCTCTTGCCTCCTCTCCTGATACAAAAATACACATGCACAAAGGTAAGTTTTCTGGATGGGCGGGGGAGTGTGCTGCATGCTGTGAGAGGAGCGCTAGGAGAGAGTGAAAGAAGCAAAACTCAAAGAGAATTGCATGCCAATGGCTTAAAACATTTACATGACAATTTGTACTCGATGGTTGCGATATAGTCATTTCATACATCTCAGCAGATTTTTACATCGATACATCGAGTATATTCGATATATCACCACCCCTACTTGAAACTAATTTGTATATTCTGTATTTATGGCATTAAATTAAAGACCAAAAATCATGTCACAAAATGTCATTTTAATTTCAATACATCTTATGTCATGTTAATAAGGGACTTCAAAAAATGTTTACTACTATAAAACAGTTTTTGGCGTCAAAGTTGCAGCTAATTTCAATCTGTCCCAAGATAAATTATCAGTTGATACACATGGGGAGACAAAAGACATTGAACTGGTTTATGGGAAGTTAAACTATTTTTTATTAGTGTCTGAGCATATCCAATGCTGATTTTTTTTAATGTCTTAACTCCTTGCATGAAGTTGGACATGTTTAGAAATTTGCTTCTTCTCTTTATTTCTGAGAGTAAAAAGACTTATGCCAAACAAATAGTGACTGTACAATAGATATGATGCTACATCCAGCGGCTAACTTAACTTAGCTCAAAGAGTGGAAACAGGGAGAAACAGCTTGCCTGACTCTGTCTAAAGGTAACAAAGTCCACCTCCTGCAGGTTGAATTTCTGAGACCTGTTGCATGGCATTAAGCAAATACTCCAAGAGACTTCTCACTTAAGTAAACCAGACTGTCCTCCCCAAGAGTGAAAAGTCATCTTATCTTCTCAAATATGTCATCTGTTCATGCCACTTATTACAACCCATATTTAGAATTCTTGCTTGGCAGCAACTTCTAGAGGCCATAGTAATGATGATGGGAGCAAATGAGGAAATTAGGTAACAGAGTTGCCTTTTAAAAAATAACTGCATAGGGAAAAGGGTCAAGCACAGGACTTTTTTCTAAGAGAATGCTTTCTATGTCCCCTGTGAAAACCAAAAGTCACAGCTGACTTAAACTTATATCATTTAATTAAATGTACCTAATTTCAAAACTTTCTTCTACCAAAATCATGATCTGAACCCATAAAGGTTCAGGGTGGAGGATTAAGGTTTTTCTGTTCTGAGCCACTGTAGAAATATAGAGGTGCAAAATGGTTTAATCTGTGGCAGAGGACCCACTTGGTCTGTAAATATAAAATGCTCATTCTAAGATAATGAAAACACAACGATGCTTAATTTCAAGTGAATATACACTAATTCAATTCAATTCAATTTTATTTATACAGCGTCAAATCACAACCAAGTTGTCTCAAGACACTTTACATATGGAGCAGGTCTAGACCACACTCTATAAATACATTTATATTTTATATTCTAATGAAAGCATACTTATGAATATTAGGTCTATATTCTATTTCTGTCATATTTTCAAAATTCATTCCCCTTGAATTCTGCACACTGGAACTTAAAGGTCTTTGAAACAGTTCTGAGTTGATATCAGCAGGCTATTTAAGTCCAAGTCTGATGAAATGATGCAGGAGGGGGAATCGTCTGAACTTGCTGGATATTTCCTCCAGCTGTGTGAACGTCAAATCAAACTTTTCCTTTGATCGGGCCCGTCAGCTTACAGATGTCTACTGTTTTGTCTGTTATTTAGTTTAGAGATTCCAGTGTGAGAGGTGCCTCTGGCCCATCTGAGAAAAGTTCTGGCATCCAGTGGTTTTATTATCATTTCAGCAGCCTACAGGTTGTCTGTAAAGGTCAGACTCCTGGATGGCAACCTGCTGTGGTGTAAAAGCCCTCAGTCTCGTGGTGAACTACAAGGCTTAGCTGAAAGTGCTTAAAATGCCCCAGGTGGGGAATGTGATGTTAGCATAATCCACCAAATTAGCCCTCCCCAACTTTCCCACCAAACCCCAATGTTTATAAAATATATAGAGTTATCCTCATGTTACAGCCTGTGATGTCAGGCTGTTGCTCCGCGCCCTCTCCCTGCGTCATCGGCCCGACCGGGCAGCAGAGGTCTGGGTCTGGATCTATTCAAACAACCGTCTGATCCTGAATGCTGCACAAACAGGCCCTCACCCTCAGACAAAACAAAGGAAAGAACCTGCATTTCTCTTTTCCTCAGACATGAGATTCTGTACTAACTTTGTTTGATTTGTTTCCAGTGGTAAATGGTGTGTAATGTAATTTTTAAAAGACACATAAACACCCCTCAGGGTGTTAGCTTTATAGCCTTTCAGCTGACAGCAGGTATTTCCAGGTTTTTATCAAATATCCTGCTCATTTGATGTTGAATTTCAATCTTAATACATTCACTACTGAAGATATACCACCTTAGAAAAGGCTTCATCTTGACAAACCATGAGTCAAGATAAAGTTGTAATGTAATGTTGTTATATTTATTTATTGTCTCCTTTCACAAATAATCAGTTCTGTATAAAATTGATGCTCTGTCTTTTCTTTATATGAAAACACAAAATTCTTCCACCTTTTTATACATCACATCAACAAAGAAATGAAGTATGTGCATACTACAACTTTTTGCACTGTGGATGAATTGCAAACCTCCGTTACAGTACTGACCTCCAAGATTTTGGACAGAGCCAGGATTTTCCAAGCAGAGGAAGCTGTCAGAGCATATCGGCTCTGTTGCACCATCACTTTTATATAACCTTAGTATGCTGGCATTCGTCTGCTCCGTCTGCTGCCTCACACAGAACTTGTGACCTCTCTGGACTGGAGAGCTATTATGATTTTTTTAGGGTTCCATTTCCAACTGACAAACTTCTTAGCAATTTGCTCACTAGCTACTAGCCCCTAGCATCATTTCATTTGCTGTGTTGTTTGGTTGAAATTTACTGTTATTTTTTTTAGATTTTAAATCCAGTTGTGTTTTAAAAGTGAAGCACTCCTCTTAGTTCACACACTCAATTCTTTCAATTAAGGGTATGAAAAGTTAAAATGTGACTGTTGTGACTTCTTGCAGGATTATTCACAAACACAATGCTTATATGCTGTCAAAGAGCATATTGGCGCCCTTGCATAGCATTTTTCAAAGAGTAAACAGGCATTCTCACACTGAGATATCCTCAACAAATGCTTGCCAAGACAAAGGGACAAGTAATTACAGTGTATTATTAAAAGCTAAATGTGCACAAAACCTGTATCAGAACAATTTTGTCCTTTTTGTATTAGGTTGTTACACATGCACATGTGTAGCAAAAATCTGCTTGTCATTCTCAGTTTTCATATTGAAAGGCTCCTGATTACTTTTTAAAATAAATATTATCAACATATTTGCAGGTAGTATCGCAAGATTTTCTAAGCTTTTCCTTCTAAGCCACTACAACATATCACAGCTGGTTACCAAGACACCACCTCCCCCTCCTACACTGCCAACAGCATTATTAATAATAAAACACAAAGATTTCTATTTGATGGTTTGGTCCCCTCTCTGATGCTCTGACCGCACTTTTAGAGAAAAAAAGAGGCTTTTTCAAAGAATATTTCAGCTCATCTCCACTGAAGCGCATGGAAAGCATCTCTGTTAGAGCAGGTTTTTATTGAATATGGAGTCGAAGAGCACCTGACCGTTCCCATCTCCCTACGCCATCTCAGCCCTTTCTATACCAGCAACCCTGCAGGAAACAATTCAAACATTCGGATATCACAGAATGCAATGACTACTTGTTATAACAAAACAAAATCTCTATGAGTACATCACATGAATTTGCTTTAATTAAGAAATGAGACAAGTAATCCAACAGGATAAATTGGGGATGAAGCAGCACAGTGTTGTTACTCTCGATGCATTTAGTTATTTATAAGGATAAGAAAACAACATCTCAGCAAATCTGTGCTCACCAGGTTTACAGATGGCATGTATACCTGCAGGGTTTACGGTCACAGGAGAGAACTCAAGGCCTGAAAGTCAACATAGAAATTCTGCATCTAGAATCACATCCATGAACAGCAGTCAGAAAAAAACTGAGAGAGATTTCATGCTCTCCTGGAGGCTGATAATATTCCCGCTTCCCTCCTGTATCTACCTCCAGAATCTACTCCCTTCTAAAGCCTTGCTAAGACATTTGGTTAATATTAACTTAGAAAAGCAAAAACTGAGATTGAAAATTTCCTTTCTCTCTTTTGGTGTGCAACCCCTTTGAACCGTAAATAATTCAACCAATGACCCCTCATCTAAGCATTTATATTTCCTCCCAGCAAATGGTGGTCATTACTTTCTTAGATTGTTTAATCGGAACAATGAAACTAAAATAGAAAAGTTATCCTCTGTTTTACAAATAGAAAAAAGCATACATATATGTATATTTTTAAAAGAAATAATTTAATGAAGAGGAAACAAAAGCTTAATTCCTAAAATATTGCTCATCAATTTGTAGCTACTAAAAAGCAGTAGTTAAGACAAGCTAAAGTCTGTCTCAACCATCAACTAACCTACGTACTCATAAGACCAATGTAAAACTATGTTGAGATAAAACATTAGCAGCCAGAAGGAGTTTAGTTTCAACAGCAGTGATTGGTTAGTTCAAAAGGAAGAGACAATGAGGGTTTCCTGCAGATTTGATGTACCCTAAAGATTTTGCTTTTGAATCCATAAGGACATTTTTGAATGTATCTCACTGGTGCCTCACTGATAACAAGCATTTCATGGAACTTTAGACTGCTCCTTTATTTTCTACTGTCTCCTGACTGGTTCATAAATGCATATTTTTGCAATGCAGTTTAACTTACTTATTTCCAGTGATTCAAAGACTTTTAGTATTTTTAGTTTTGACAGTGCTTCTTTGCTTTTTTGTTTGGTCTCTTTACTTACACTGCAGCTTTATTTTACCTGCCTCTAGTCTCATCTTCGATGTGATTCTACATGTAGGGCTCTATCGTACACCCGGCACAAACACGGTGCACCAGTGGCGCAGGTGTCATTGCTATCTTACACCCTGCACAAACGTCCTTTTTGCCACAAGTGTAAGATAGCAAATCCACTTGCGCCGGGCCTGTGCGCCCAGGGACAGAGGTCTGAGAATGAAGGCAGAATGGAGGCCTGTCCTGGCACATTGCTATCTTATACCATAGCACCTTACACCTTACGCATTGAGGTCAAATGTGCCAGGAGTTTAGACCAGCCAAAACCTGGTCTAAATGGAGGCGCAGACCTAAAAACAGCCTGGACCGTAAGATAGGGCGTAAGATAGGGCGCAGTTGGCCAACGTGCTCACCATGCCAGACATTTTTTACCCGGGCACGTGCCCCGGTAAACACACGCTGTGCCCCCCTGTAAATCTTTCAATGAAAATTGAGAATGAATCTATTTTTCATCACAGAATAATATCTGTACTGCTGGGCTATGACTGACATGTCTAGGAGTAGTTGACAACTCCTGTGACAGCGCCCAGCCTAACAGGGCTGCAGTAAAATCACTTCAGAGAGTAGACAGGTTGCGTTGCACGCGCAAGCACTGGGTGCGTCTATGCTGCATAATCACTGAATGGAATGGGCGACACGTAGCGCGCGAAATTTAAATACAAGCGCTGCTA
>JAPZDZ010000022.1:7842264-7859299 GCA_029783805.1 Acanthurus tennentii
TCCCATTACACTGCAGCTCTATCAGCTCCATCTGAATCTGTACAGGTGTCACGCGTCTGTTGCTGTATACAACTATACTGTAAAGTCAAAGCTAGTCCCTAACAATGGCGAAGAGAAAAGTTTAAAAAAAGACGCTTGACTTGATTAACGGAGACGTTCGGCAAGGCAGCTGTTGCGCTGCATTATGGGATCTGTAGTTTGTGTGTTATCAGCGCTTCATATCGCCGGGCCTTAATAACAATAATAACAGATCTATATAAAATGATCTTGCGGGCCGGATTTAATTGTACGCCGGGCCGGCTGTGGCCCACGGGCCTTGAGTTTGACACATATGCTTTAGGCTGCTCATTGAGTGATATTTCATCTGAACCTCGCATATTTAGCAGATTACTTCATTATTGTGTATTGTTTTTCCATTTGTTAATCAAAACCAAAACTGTTAACATGTAGCTCCCTCATTGGTTAAGAGTGGTCATCTCGAGTGCACCTACCACTCTCTCCAACATTGTTGAAATATTGCGATTTAAAGTCTAAAAAACTTCATTGTTAATTCGACATTTTACTTTTGTGAAGGAACAAAGAAGCTAAATTTGAAGTCAGTTGCCAGTAGATGAAAACACATGCTGTACATTCAGAACTGAATTTTACTTCAGAGATGTGTGCTGTCCAGAATCCACTTAAATGGCCAAGTTAGGTGTGCATTTATACATGGACTCTCCAATGTAAAGTTAAAGCAATGATAATAACAGAGTTGAACAATGGTTAATTACTAACTACTACAAAGAACATAAAAATATATGAACATTAAGAAATTAAATTAAAATATGACAACCATGCACAGGAATGAATGCACACACACACACACATATAAATTTGATGTAATTTAATATACCTACACACACACACAGACTAGACTGGCAGCAGACAGTCTTCAGCTTATTGGTCGTTAGTGTTCAGCCCAGTAAGTCTATGCAGTCTGACTGACAAACTTGTTTTGTGTGCAGGCTTTTCAGGAGTCCGGTTTGCCCACACAGATGTTAGAGTACCAGACTTCTCTGACTACAGACGCCAAGAAGTGCTTGATCCTAACAAGTCTTCCCAAGAGAGCAGTGAATCCAGAAGAACCTTCTCTTATCTGGTTACCGGCGCCACAACCATGGTGGGCATTTACGCTGCCAAGACAGTGGTCACTCAATTTGTTTCTTCTATGAGCGCCTCAGCTGATGTACTGGCCCTCTCCAAGATTGAAATCAAGCTGAGTGACATTCCTGAAGGCAAGAACATGACCTTCAAGTGGAGAGGTAAACCACTGTTTGTCCGACACCGCACAGAGAAGGAAATAGCCACAGAAGCTGCTGTAAACATTGCAGAGCTGCGAGACCCTCAACATGACAAGGACCGAGTTATTAACCCCAGCTGGGTCATTGTTCTTGGAGTGTGCACACACCTGGGCTGTGTGCCTATCGCAAATGCTGGCGACTTTGGAGGTTACTACTGCCCCTGCCACGGGTCACACTATGATGCCTCAGGCCGCATTAGGAAAGGTCCTGCACCCCTTAACCTGGAGGTTCCGTACTACGAGTTTCCAGATGATGACACGGTGGTTGTTGGATAAAAGACTCTCCTCAGACTGAGCTATTATTGTACCTCAGCAAGGAAGTTGTGCACACATTTACAGGACATCACTGAGTTCAGAAAAGTTCATATCTTAGTGGTTTTCAAACATGACAAAAAAAATCTATCCGTCAATCATGGTAGACCTCTACTTCTCATATATTGAGGACAATGCAATAACTTAGTGGCATGAAATCAGGCAGAAGCTGTTGTGTTGCCTTTAATCTTGGCTTTTAGACTAAAGTAATTTTAAAGAACAATGTCTGTTTTCTGTTTATGTTGAAACATGAAATAAAAACATGTGCTGACTCTTTTTTATTAAAATTATTTTATTACAGGAATTTATCTCTAAGCTATAGTCTTTATAGTTCTGTTAAGACTTTTTTAAAAACTTTAAATAATACAACTAAATTGTTTAAAGCTGTAAAATACTAGTTATTATTTCACTCACTGCTTATTAACATATGTAGCATATTGCTGTTGTAGCAACACATGTTAACAGGAGAGGGTTGTACTAAAAAGCACAAATAATGGGTAAGCAATGATGATGAGCCCAAATCCTGCTCTTCAAACCACCCTTCAAAATGGCTTAAATTCGATCCACCTGACAGCGCTTACAATGAAAATATCTCTTTAAAATTCATTCACCTGTAATTCCTGTCATTTCCTTCTTTCGAAACAGTGGTGACGAATACTAGACGAGTATACTAAAACAGAGTTTTCAATGAGAACCTTTAACTTTACAAATGCCTACTAGTGTATTAATCAGGTCCTGCTGAAATTGGCACAAGACATGGAAAAAAAGACATAAGGAGACACAAGTTATCAAAAGCTTGTGAATTTGTGAAAGGGTGTGGTTATAATGATGCATCTGTCAACATGAAACAGGAAGTTGTTTTTTAGGTGCTTAGGATGAACCTATGCTCATGAAACTTGGCACACACATTTAAAGTAATAAACTTATCTATTCTGTATGGGCCAGTGTTGCGAGTTAATGTGGCTCCTAGAAGAAACCCTATTGTAACTGCAGTTTTTCTCATTTTTAGAGGTCCAAGCCCGAAGGAGCTGTGGCCCGGTATTGCAAGGCAATGTGGTTCCCAGTAACAACAGTGCTGGGAACCCCATTGTAAATTGCTGTTTTTAGGGACCAAGCCTGTAAAGCAGGGAGGGGGTCTTGCCTGAAGAGCAAGGACCCTGTTGTCATTGTACTGTTTCTTTATTATTGTTACATCACTTTAAACCTTAATTTGACCACGTGAACATGCTTAAAAACTAACCAAATTTTGCACAGACATCAGGTCTGACAAAAAAACTGATAAAATGTAAAAAGTAACCCCCAAAGTGACAAAGTGTACTTTTAGTGCTACCCAGGCACACTAAAACAGCCACCAAGGCCTTTATGAATGTTATAGAACCAAACCGAATCAAATCGAAGCTAAGTTGTATGTCTCATTAGGATCTTATAATGAAACTAATCAAAATAATCAAATAATAATCAAATAATGCACTGATAACCCTGGGCTATATCCAGCAGGAAGTTCAAAATTTGCTTTTCAAAATAAAATTTTACTCCCAAATCCTTCCTTGTTCATTTATTATCATGTTCAAGGGCATTAACTGTATTTTTGCAAACCTACGTTGTCTGCCTTTTCCTTTAAAAATAAGGAAAAAACAAACCAACACCGAACAAAAGATGACAGAATTTTATTCTAGGATATGATAACTTTGTGTAAGATCTGGCCAAATTTGTGCGATCTGTGAGGAGGTTCTCTAAAATCTTAACTTTACATTTCTCCCATCCTGCACTCTGCCGGTCATGTGACTCACTCTGGGCACCGGAAGATTCTGCAATTCACACCAATTATAAAATCTGAGAAGGAGCAAGAAAAGCTTTAAAACTAAAACTGTAATACCTCAAAAACAGTACAAGATAGCAAAAACTTGCAAATACAAGATTTATAAATCAAAGTCTTGAGACTCATTTACAATTTGAATAATGTCAGTAGCTCAAACCATGTTCAACAAGTCCACGCTCACGGATGTAGGATTTATCGGCTTCTTAATTGGATTATATGTGAATTTCTGTCTGCCTGCAAATATGTTTGATCCTCACATAGCAGCCAGTACTCATGTCCAATACACTTTGACCAAGACACTAGGTCATGGCTAACCCTTTAAAAATAAAAGCCTACAACACTTTCAATATAAAACCTCTTATTTTTTCAAAAAGTAACCCAAAAAACCTTAAAAATTGATTTTTTATCTATATTTTAATGAACTAAATGCTGTGACCGGGCCTACCTGATGGGCCAGAGCGTGAGGTCCTGACCAACGCTGACTGAGTACCGTACAGTGAGAGGATGTATTGAAATTTAAGGAATTATAATTATAATTTTTTCTCAATAATGAATTGCCTTTTTGACAACTTTACCATGCTCAAAAACTAATAAAACCTGGCAGACAAAGGCAAGATGAAGAATTTCTTATTTTGGTGTTTTCAGAAATGGGTGTGGCAAAATGGTTCCACAGCACCCCATAACTTGTAGCCCCAATAGCCAGTTTCACGTATAATTACAAAATTTGGTACACTTGTGTATCATGCCTGGACCCACAAAAAAGCCTCTTGAGCCCCTTGCCCAAACACAATAGGATGTTTACCATTTTGAATTTTGTGGTCATTTCTGGCAATTTCCACCCCACATTCTCTTGTGAACTTGTCCTACAGGATAGATCCGATTCAATTCAAATTTGGTATGTCTAGTCTTAACACTGAAGTATATTACACTTTAGCCCCATTTTGAAGAGTATGTTCAGACATCTGTGGTACCGTAAGGGGTAGTGCAGTTTCTCACAATAAAAACTTGTTTGATTTGTTTGGAACAGCTGTTGTCTATCCTAAGGGTAAATAACTTGGTAGCAAGGGGGTCATTTTCTGCCCTTTTACAACATGGTTCACATAGTAGTCAGTGGCTGGTTATTGCAGTGGTCTTCTTTTGTGTGTAAGATGAAAGCTATGTAAATCCTATATAAACGAGCTGTTTGAGATGTTCGGGAGGAGACTCATTCTGGCTCAGTCTTCTCTCAGGCAAACCGGGATGCCTGATTGACGCTGGACTTCGTTGTAATAAACTTGTTTTTATGTATCAAGTCAGTGTCAGCGGAGTTTCCTTCATCATCCATACAGCATTGCAACTTAAGATACTACAACACCTTAGTGATAAAAAATTATCCACGCAAAATATTTATGGTTTTCATGGGGCACCATGTTGAAACTTCATGTTCCGCCATAAAATAGGAAATTATTGCAGTGTACATTATGGCACATTGTTTGATTGATATTTCCAGTTTCCTGAACACATATGTATGACAATATTCACTCAAATATCACAAAGTAGCTAGAGGAAACAATGTTTTTAGACTTTTTCAAACTCATCCTACACCAGGGGTCCGTTTCACAAAGCATGGTTTAACAAACTCTGAGTCTAACCCTGAACTCTGAGTTGATCTACTCTGAGATAGGAAACTCTGAGTTTTCGGATCTGCTTCATTATGTGAGGAGGCTGTGATGGGGATGTGTGTCCCATCAATGCAGCCAATCACACTGGGAAATCCTAAAAGAAATTAAAATTAATAATCCTAATGTAATTAAAATATAATATAATTTAAAATTCATTTAACGGTTTAACATTTAACATTTAAGGTTTATGTCCAGAGAAAACGACAAAGACAGGTAATAGCCGTTTCAGGGCGAGGCACACTTTCTGGCCGCCCTGCATACAGTTGCCTTACTCAAGTGCTCTGCATCTCCGACATTGTACAAAAAACTCCCATTTGCAGCGCAACACACAATATCTGCTGGGATGTGAGAGCATGACTACGGTTGGTAAAGTTGCACATGTAAGGACGGATTAGGTTGCGTATGTAGATGATGGACTGTGACCTGAAACGGTACCGCTCAAAAAGATAATTGTCTGGAAATGCCGGAACATCATGCGCGGTCTGAAACCATCTCCTGACGAATATTTAATTATCTGCACAGTAACGCTGCACCTTCATCCACGGGATCGTTGTTAAAAGGACATACCATGTAAGTGAAAAAGTCGCCACCTACTGTGCCTAATGGACTTCTAATATAGGCCTACTAACTGATTTTTTAAATGATTTTTTAAATAACAGACGGCAGAACTTTCTACTCCAAAACTCGCCTGCTGACTGAATGAGGAAATCAAATGCCGTGTGTGGCTGAAAGAGGGCGGAGACAGAGACAAACTCGAGGTTAACTGAGAAAAACCTGGTCCCGACCAGGTTAGGTTCATAGAGTCTGTTACTACGGTAACTGACCGAGAGCTTAAGTTACCTCCCTTTGTGAAACGGAAAACTCAGTGTTTCCCTCATTTCAGGGTTAACAAACTCAGAGTTTTCACTAAACCTGCTTTGTGAAACGGACCCCAGGTGCAAACTTCCCTGTTCGTATCAGCGTATTTATTTGATCTGAAAACAGTGATTAAATAATAATTACATATAACATGAACCCTGAGCAAAGACTTCTGTCTCCTCACTGCTGATTAGCCTTCTTCATTTAAACTCAATATCAACAAGCTGCTGAAAGAAAAACACTCCGTCAACCATTAATTACCACATGTATTCTGTTCACATAATTAATTTAACTTTTAGGTGAACTCCCCTGAATTAATTTTAAACTTTCCCCGCCCAATGCACCACTGGCGCGCGGCGCAAAGTGTACAATAGGGCCGTAGTATATGTGAAATTCAGATGGATGGTAGTTACCCCTGCAGATTTACACTGTATACATAAGATGTGTTAGCAGTGAAAGAAGTTCCATGGCTACATGAAGGCAAAAAACTTTGTCACAGGTGAGGTCTCAAGTAATTAATTGCCAAGGTCAGGCTATTAAGATATGCAGATGAGGTCCAGCTGAGAGAAAATCAAGTGTGTGATCACTTTAACCAATCATGCATAAAAAAGGAAGGTTGCATAACAATAAAGGTCAAAGAAACAACTGTAACTTTTGGAGCACATAGAGCAAAGCTCTGTTTCACATACAGCAAATCAAAATTAAAATTTGAGCTGAAAATGACAATGTTAATTTTAGTTTCATTAAAAATGAGATGGAAATACGATTTTTTTGTCTTTTAAAAAAATAATGCAAATGGTGTCATATTAAATACCAACTGGAATAAAAAATATTTTTCCTCAAATATTATTCTATAATCAGCTCATTGCGGTTTTTTTTCTGTATTTTCCTCACGTCTTACTGACAGATTTTTCATACTGTTGTTTGTCTGACAGTGGAAATTGTTGTCTTGCACCAGGAGACACAACAACTTTGGAAGGTCAAGAAGTTTTGGAAGAAATCTGCTTAACTAATCTGCTCCTTTTCAAAAATCAAGGCTTTTTTCTATGTTAAACTGTAAAAACTGAAACTTTGAGCACTGAACACATAAATTTGGGGTACCCTGGCAGCATTAAGAATGTGGGTCCCATAAGGTAATGTCCTTAACTCAGTTGCCCAGGTTTGCTTGCATCCATCGCAGCATGACCTTTCCACCCTCCTATCACTCTTTATGTGTAAAGTCTGACAAAATCAGAAATAAAATTCTGTTCGAAGGTGAAACATCATATATTATTCTGGTTTTGGTTGAGCAAAGACCACATTAGCTGATGTTAATAATGTTAGTTGCTCAGTTTTTTTGCTTACTGTCACTTACTTCCATGACATGGTGGGATAAAAGGAAGATAATGCCAAGTTTATGCCCAGGAAAAGGGAAACAATGGATTATTTACAACTGATTTAAATTTGTAGTACCGTTCTATTCATTAAATACATGATGTATTTGCAATATTTATATATATATATATATATGTATATAAATATATATATATATATGTATATTAACTGGTTTTGTGTATTCAAAGGTAATATTAAAATACCATTGTGGTTAAAATAAACAAGTGATATTACTCTCATTCTAATGAAAATATTTCTCAGGACTGTGTGAGTTTACAGACTACGTTCGATTTACACCTCAATTTAATCACAAGATAAAGTTGAGGATTTGTAAAGTGATTTAGATTATGAAGATATTAGTAAAACAATATCTAATAACAACATCTGCAAGTTGTTAGTATCCATTCTGAAATGGACATTAATGTCCAAAGCAAATATGATGGCAATCCATCCAAGGATTACCAAAGTCAGTAGGGTCCATCCTCTGTTGATCATGAATGTCTGTTGAAAATTTAATGGAAATCCATTCAACAGTCGTAAAGATATTCCAGTCTGACCAACACTGATAGATTTCACCATCTCTGAAGTTGTACCACTATAACCATGAGCTCAAAGTTCCCCCTGCTCATTTAAATTTGACACCCTAAAAGTTCACAAGCAGAAAAGGTTAGAGTACCACTGGCCAAAGTTCTGCTAACTCTACCAGCTCTGATTGCCAGGCCTCTCCGGAATTCAAACCAGCAACCAGCAGGCACCTGATAAGTCATCGTGGCTGGAAGTTTAGGGAGAGCAGCCCATAAGATGTTCCTTTAGATTGTACCTTTCCCCCAATGACATTGAGCCTAAGCTTGCAACTGTCATCTTGAATGTAGTTCAATAGTTTAATGAATATTCATAGGTCCTTATTAGCATATTGTTCTTGATATTAGCATAGCCAGTGACATAAACATCAGCGTAAGGGGAGCAGATGAATCAGAGGGCATTCAGAGAAAGAGTGGGCAGATTGGGCCTGGAGGGGACAGCAGGTCAGCATTCATTACTTTCATGAACTGCACAAGTCAGACATAAGAAGGCCTGTCAGGGAGAGGAAGCAGCAGAGGGGACATGTCACAGCACTGCGATTAAACTTAAGTCAAATGGGTGATGCCCAGGGACCTTATTGCTAACACTCTTACAAGGAAACATGGAGGAAATGCAAAAGCCTTAAAATGATATATAAAACCTTCTTATGCCTGCCAGAGCACAATTCCCTTTTTAAAAATCTTAGATCAACTTGGTATCATCGATATATGAATCAGAATTGCAGCCTGCCTCTAAACGCCCACCTTAAACTGTAGATGGTCAATGCAAAGCACCTCATTAATGCTGATGCATTGAAATGAGCCTTGGAAGACAGTTCTTTATGGCTTTTACTCATGGCTCTATGGTGAATCCTGACAACAACAAGACCTTTGAAAAGACTGCTTTCAAAAAAAGGGTGTATCTGGTCAGTTTTTTACTGAGTGCAGACAGGTTCTGTCTTGTATGATAGTATAATAACAACCTACTGCATCCCTGTACTTTCTTTCTGGACTTCTGTACTTTCCTAATCTCTGTAATGTTGATGTGACAGTGGCTGTGTGAGATTACCTCCAGTCAATTCAGAGCATTTTTTAAAGGATTTAAGATAAAAGGTGCATAATTTCTAAAGAAAGGAATTATGGCATTTAACAGGCTCATTGTGATGTGGAAATGTGATTGTGACCCTCAAGTTATAGTGACCACACAAATTGATGCACAAAAAGGCAAATGCTGTCATGGTGCTGTGAGATGCCAGGTAAGATGAGGCTCTGTAATGCCAATGTGCTCAAAGATAAAGCCCTTGCATTTTTCATAATGAACACAGCAGCGACGCTCCTTGGATGTGACAATGTGTGCTCTTCATCCTGTGTGCTCAGCTGGGCGTGCGACTGTGGGCGCAAATGTAATCCACACCTCATTCACTGGAACAGATTCAGCTTCGAACTGTAGGACACGTAATGTAGTTGATATTAAGGAGACAACTTATTGTTAAGGGATATAACATGTCTATCTCCTTTCAATGTTCCCCCTACAAAGCAGGATCACGGTTCAAATAGCTGCATTATAGCATCTGCTCTGGTGTATTCTGGACGGATGAGCAACATGTAACAAGAATGCCTGAACCAGACTGAATGGTTGCATTCATGGACGACCCTATGGATGGGAATGACCTCATAGGTTTGTCTATGGATGCCATATTACCACCTCTACAGCTGTGATCCTCAGCAGCTGATTACACATCCTATGGTGTGTTTGTTACAAGCACACACTCATACACGCAATTCACAGTGCCTCAGGCTGTTTGTTTACATATTAAATGTGCTCTGATGTACACTGACATGAAGATTTTAGTGGAGAAACAAGCTCTGCATGACAAACATCCCAAAGAAGCAATGGATGCAACCAAAAATCTTTAGTAAACACAGAGCCCAAGCTCTACTGACAGCTTTTGAACATATTTGAGCAAGAATAATGAAAAGCTGTATTTCCCACAATGCTTTATGTCTTATGTTTGTGAGTGAGTGACAGTAAGTAACTCACCTCAAGGGGCTTTAGGCACAAAGCTACTCGTTTCTGCCAGTATCTCATTATAACAGGCATGGCCTGGTAGTTCAGCTGCCTTTAATGAGCTGTTTGCCTGATTGCTGTCACCCTAAGCGCAGGCAGCCGTCTCCCCAACCACCACAATAGGAACAGCTCACTCAGCTGAAATGAAGCCTGACAGGACCTTTAAAGGCACATCAAAGTGCAGGCTTGCCTAAAACTCACTCTGTCTGACCTTCTATTGGATACACTGTCCTTATTCTGCAAAATATGCTGCTGTGATGTCGCTTTGCTCTGCAACAAACATGCACAGCACATTTAACACAACTTGTGACCCTTTGAATTTTAAAAAATATTGTTTTGCACATGTGATCCTGACTTTTATGAACATTTCACTAAATGTAGTAAACAAAAAAGTCAAACCTAAAATTTCTTATCAAGATTACAAATACATTTTAGCCCAGTGCCTGACTTTGATTTGACATTAACTGGAATCACATTAACACAGAAAATATTTCTCAGCTCCCTAATTATGATTAGCCCGTTTGTTAAAAGCTTTGTGCCTCCTTAGAGACCATAGTCTGTATAAAAACTGTGCCTGTACCTGATTACCAGTGTAATAAGTTAATAAGTCCCTAACCCTTTTCCTTGGTCCTGATGATATAAATGCTTCCCCTAGTGCCTGGAGGTGTAAATGCATAAATGTATATAGACAAATATATAAAGTATAACTGAAATGAGTCATAAACTTTACCCACCAAACAGTCGACATTCTCATTGGTCTCTGTGGTACTCTCTATTTAGTGCTGATTAGAAAATGAAGAACATGCCACTGAGATGGTGAGAATGGTAAACTTCATTCCTACTAAACATCAACTCTCTAGTTTTGTTAGCATACTGATATCAGCAAGACTATATCTGAATATTTCATTCATACATGAGTCTTTTACACTAAACTCCCTTCCTGATGCAACCATTTACAATTATCTAACGTGAGCAGCCATCAAACATTTTGGCAAACCTGACTTTTGTGTCTTGCCCCAGCACTTTGAAACAAGCTTTGAAACCATCACTTAGTTACATCCTTCAACAGATGTGTTGCATTATCAGCACATTTTATTTTTCTTTATCAGTAATCTACTAATAAAGCATGTGAAGTGATAGCATCATTTTTATTAATTTACTGAACATCATGCAGCTGAAAGCGGACAGAGCAGCTGTGCTATAGGTTGCATAGATACATCAAAGACATGAGTGTATGTGTGTGGAAGACAAAGAAACAGAAGGATTAGATAGATGGATGGAGAGAAAGATGGGAAATCTATGTTTTATTCATTTCTAGTTAAGTGCCAGTGAGAGCTGCAGTAAAACTGCTGCACGAAACCATTTCACTGGAAATGATCGACTGTAACCTTCAGTCCATTTCCAGCAACATGGACGTTTCTGTTTGGTTTTAACTGATTCATATAATAAACATTTTAACATTTGTATTTTTTAAATATTTTAAATAAAATGCAGTAATCAATCACTAAACCAATGAATTCTTATTAATCTTAAGCAACGTGACATCCTGATTAAATTAAGTTTTTAAATGATTATTGTTTGTCTTAATTAGGAATTTTTTTTAGTTAATTATCCACATTCAGGACTGCAAAATACTTTTTTGAATGAACATGCATTTGAGTTTAAGTTAAAAAAATGTACCTTCAACAGAACCACCTGGATTGATTAATTTACTTTTTTGGTCTTAATATTAAAACAACTAATAAAAATCAATGAAAGTGGAACATACACTTTCAATATCAGTAAAGAGAATGAATACAAAATGCACTGTAGGTCCCAAGAACCAAAATATCAGCCTTCATTTCTCTGTCAACCTGTTGCTGCCCTCTGCTGTCTGTAAGTGTGAACAATCTTGATCACAGCAACCTCCTTTCAGCCTGCTTCAGATGTTAGAAAAGCAACAAACTTCTTTATGCCACCAGAGTTCCAACGTGGTGGCCTTAAAGTTTATTCAATATTAGCTTCTGCAGAACTTAAATCGAGGACTGAGATTTGAAACTTTTTTTATTACAGACATTAGATAAATGAAAAAATGTTACAGCCCTGTTTTACTGAGTTATAATATTCACATCTTATACAAAATTACATGATGGGCATGTTTAAGTATGGTAAGATGTAGCTTAAAGCACATAAAGACGCTTAATGAAATTAATGAGAATTTTTTTCCTTCCAAAAGTAGAGAATGAGAATATTTTTTTATTATATTCTACTAATGTTCATGTATAAATCAAGAAATGCCTTCTGTTGAACCCTTTATGAAAACAAGAAATATTTCATGCTTGTTATTGTTTTTATATTATAATTTCTTTTATTGTTGCTGCATTCTTATGAGAAGGTTTTTTCACAGCAGAAAGTCATGATAGACATGAAATTAGTCTAAAGGTGCAGTACCTTATATATCCAGCAGCTGGCACTAAAAAATCATTCAAGTAGTGACAGATCTTAGTAGATGACACGCCAGTACCCTGCTTAATATTTCTAAAAACAGTTATACAACAAACACTAATTATAAAATTATTGTACAAACAGTTTATATTGCTATAATACATCAAATTTTTGACTTCCTCACTGAATTCATGTCAAATCAAGTTTGTAAATACTAATATGTATTTTTATAGACATGCTTGTGCAAATTTTGCAAATTTGTGCAAACTTCAAACTTTTTGGCTAAGGATTTATTGAAATATAAATTTAAGGTCACAGGATGACAATTTAGCCCATGACACCCAAGCAAACTCAATCAACTGATGAAGATCATGACATCCAGTTCAAGATTCCAGAAAAAGTCAATAAGTAGTAGTAGTACATTTTATCAACCTAAACACTATAGAATTTATTCAAATTTAAGTCACTAAAATTGTCACCCTACATGAAAAGGAAAACCACAAACACCATCACAAAGTCTATTTTTATTCTCAAGGGAGTTGATACCCAAAATGTTTTTGGTGATAAAGCTTTTTAAAGATGGGGTCAATGTTATGACATTGGCACCCTAAATGTAAAGCAGGGTGATGATGAAAAAGGACAAGCTCACTCAGTTTTACATGAGTGATTGAAACTTCATTTATTCCAGGATTTGAATTTTGTTAGATGTTGTTTTTAAGGACAGATGACATGAGAGGCACTGTGATGACTCACTAAAGGTTACTGAGACAGTGTGATAGTTTTGAGGGCAAACCTACCTGATAAGTTCCTGTCCTATCAGTATCAGTTTTGTCACTTGTTAATAATCCTGAATCTTATCCTGGATTTATCTGCTCTCATTTTATGTCAGCAATGAACACCAGCTCAGCATGAACACAACAGCAAGGTTGTTGTAAATGACCCAAAAGGGTGCAAATAGATTTCTGTAAAGGTTCATCACCTTTATCTTGTTGCTTACTGACACCTGCCTTGATAATCTGAACCTGTTTGGGGATGCAAACCAAAAGCCTTTTCACAACAACTTTCTTATTTTAAAGAGCCACCAGTTGATTTGTTAAGATCAACATATTGCAACCCTCATTGTTCTGTGAGCTGCGCTAAATTTTTAAGTATTTTGGAATTTCAGGGTGTGGTTGAGAAAATAAAATAAAATCTGCACAACAGCTGCCAACGGAAGAATATGATGTGACATTCGTGAGGCCCTAGGTGCCACATGCTCGCTTCCTTAAACAAACCTTGCTCAGGTAGGAGTTGGGCCAAGGAGACTGTTCAAAAGTTAAAACCACTGTAAGAAATAAAAGAGAGAAGTCACGTGATGTGAAGGGGGAAGCTGCACCAAAAATCTGTGATGTTTTATATGTGTCAGCATTTTAACTCTGCCCTCTGATACAGTCAATATTAAAGCTATACTGTTGAGGATGTCTGAATCTCTACTGGTGCGGTTTGTTCCACTGGTGTATATCAAGGCACAGAAAAGGTTTTTGTTCAGTGTCAAAATGTTTTTTTTTCCAAGTTTTTCCTTTACACAGCTTAAGGTATTTTAGTAACATCTGTGATGGTGTCAACTGTTGTTTCTTTAAAGGGACATTCTTAATTTTTAAATGTGTCTCTTTAGACTACTCTTTTGAAGAGAAAGGAAAAAACAAACTCAAAGGGAAAATTAATCCATCCACCATCTTACCAAGTCTCTCACAAGAAAAGCAGCAGTATTCCTCAGCTGTGAACAAACACACTTTCTGTTCATTGATCGTTGTCAGACAGAGTTAAAGTGCACAGTTTGCTTTATGGTTCAGCCATAAATCAGTATATATAAACCTGGAGATGACTGGCTGTGGACTCAGTGGGGAGCAACTGAAAGGGTGAGTGCTGTTCGATCTCTTTTCATCTTCATTCATTTAGACTCACAACAGACTCTGGACTGATGATCACAATCTCTTTGATCTCCTTTGTACAGACCAAAGGAAATGTTGAATTATTTCTTTCTAATATATAAAATTCAAACCATTTTTCCGTTAAAATATAGAACAAATATTATGATTATGTTTATGAAATAATTTATTTTCAAAGAGTTTAATTGTTCTGAGAAAAACTTGAACACTTATGTCCTATTTCCACTTGAAAGGTTTTGGACTGAAAATGTTTTGTATTTCATCTCCAGATGAAACTGTCGGTGTTGTTGCTGCCTGCCTTGCTGGCTCTGTCTTCTGCCAGCATGCAGGACATTGTGAAGAAGAACTCACAGCACAGAAAAGGTAAACGTTTTATAATTTTATTTCAAACTGATACTGGCTTTGTGAATAAGTATATTAACTAAACAGGCTTTGTTCCTTTTGAGGCTGATGTTTTGTTTAATTTTTCATTCAGTGGGATTTTAGGTCCTTAGAATCTTTGCTAAACTATCAGTTTAATTAGTTTTCTCAACAATAGCATCTATTGTTTAATATGTTAACTTCTGTGTGTGGCTTTCACACAGCTTCCTTACTGAACCCAGAGCTGGAGGGCTTGGTGCCTCAACCAGCAGGTAACAATGTGGTGTCATCTTCTCTGACTCCTGCTGACTTGGAGCATCAGCAGGACCTACCTTTCTCCATTTTTGGTGGCAATGTTAACCTAGAGTGGCTGACCTAGAATGGCTCGCTGCCCAATGGGGCCGTTAAAATCTACAATGGTTATACCGAGCGCACTGACTAGACTGCAAGTACAAGTGCGAAGCTGGTTTCTACAGCCCCAGCCTGGGCCCCTACTGCCGTTACCCCTACGGAGACAATGAGTACTATGCCCCTGAATTTGAGATCCTGGCCGACAAAGATAACTTTGAGTTCCTTGAGTGGAAGGAAGGTTCCTACGGTTCAGTGCACCAGCATTCAATCAGGACCTGCCCTGGTGTTGGCATCTATGTTGGGAAGAACAAGTATGGTCTCGGAAAGGTTGTTTCTCAGTTTGAAGCTTTCTTCCTGCCTTGGGAAGGTGATGAGTATTGGAACAAGAAGTACCAAGTCCTGACTAACATCAGAGATGCCTACACACAGCCCATCAGTGACGTCAAGTACGCCATTGATGAGGTCGTCATTTTCCAGCACCCTCCTGAGACCATGCAAATCTCTGGTGTCACCAACGAGTGCCAGAAAGTGGTAAAGACAGTCACTATCTCAAAGACCACAGAGGTGGAAACCACTTGGAACATCGGTCGAGCCACCATGCTGGGCATCACAGGCAGCATCACAGCTAAAATCCTCTTCATTGGTTCTGCAGGCGTTTCACTGGGTGGCGAGAAGACACTGAAGTTCTCCAGGGGAACCACAGTGGTGGAGGAGCTCAGCCACTCAGTGTCCGTGAAGCTCACTGTTCCACCCAACCACTCCTGCAAAGTCCGTACGGAGGGACGCAAGATCAAACCTGACATCCCTTACACAGCCCGACTAAGCCGCACCTACCGCAACAGAGAGACCCAGTGGACATTCATCTCTGGGATGTATGACGGAGTCCAGATCGGAGAAGTCCAAACCATAGTGGACCGCTGTGAACCTGTGGCTGATGCTAAGCCTTGCCCCTGAGACACTGACAGACATGGCAGATATTTGTGAACATCTGATGTTTGTGATTTTTAAAGAGAACTATGTGTCACAATAAAAAGGTCTCATGAACATTAAGTGTGGTGAATGGGAAACATCTCGTGTCCACTGGAGTCTAAAAGAAAACATTTCAAACGCATCTGAAAATAAAATCAAATGGCTAATGAACTTGTTCATCACTTTTATTGTCTCCTCCACTTCACTAGGACATTAAACGATAGAATATATTACAGTGTACTACTTCAACATTTACCTCAGGCAAAAAAAGAAAACATCAGAGAATTTAAGTACATTCACCCAGTATTCAGTCTTTGTCAAGTTTTCGTGAGTTTTTGATTACTTTTGCAAAAAAACAAGTTTTTCTTACAACATATTAAAAAAGCCACATCTTTAGTATTTTTATCCAATACATGAGGATAAAAAAGGCACTTTGGCTGCAGGGCTTGAATTTAAAATGTTAAGATTTTAATTTGTGGTAATGATTTTTTTATTTTGTTTTTGGTATTATTTTATGACTGACAAGCCAAATTGAGATAAAATTAGAGTGTTATCAGGGATACATAAAACATCCAGGTTTTCAGTTCATTAACTAGTGGCACGACCAAAGATCATGCAAATAGTTTCGAGGTTGTTCTTTACTCTGAATTGGTGTTTGTGTTGGAAAATGTATTGAAGGTTTCCATTGATATTTGATGACTGATGGTATAAATCAAAAATGTTAATGTTTATCAAATGTTAACTAAACTCCAGAAAGGTCTTTCGTGGGTAGGATGATAAATATGTAGTTTATGGCATCTATGCCACAAACTACATATTTATCATCCTACCCATGAAAGACATTATCAACAGGGTATGGCTGCTTCCTGCTTTATTCGAGTGCAGACGTGTCTCTGCTTGCTCCTGCTGCTTCCTGCTTTATTTGCTTTTAAATTATTCTTTTAAATCATTCTACTTTTTTCCACAAGTCTTGGATATGATTTTATTCTTTTTCTTTTAAGAGAACCAAGAC
>JAPZDZ010000022.1:7872156-7891462 GCA_029783805.1 Acanthurus tennentii
TTAATATATATATATATATATATATATATATATATATATTTTTTTTTTTTTTTTTTTTTTTTAAAGTGCATATGTAGAAAACATTCATTCATTGCTTTGCATCTTGGCTGTGCAGGACTGCCTTCTTTAGGTGTTTTTCTGGTCAACGCAGTTCAGCAAAGACTAAAGAAAAAAAAATAAAGTTTTGAGAATCAGTTTAAAACATTTGTCTCATTAAATTAACAGTAAAATTAACAAATCTGGATGCATGCTAAGAGAGGGATTTCTCACCAGCCCTGCAGCTCTACTGAGCTTTTCATCCTCTGTTAGCTAATATGCACCAAACTGCAGACATCAAGACAAGAAAGAGAAAAAGTGAGCTTAGAGGTGCACTCCTTGGTCTGGTAGTGATGTACCTTGTAACAAGTCACCCTGTCATGTGGGGAGTATCTTTAAATGACTACTGTTCTGTATTTGTCTGTTAAAGACTTTCACCATCACAGCTGACCTTGTGTTTTTTGTGTTACTAGTTTTCATTGATCCATATGGCAGAGATCAGTTGCTGACCACACTTACCGTCTCTGTTCTCTCCACAACCTGTTGCATCACCAACCTGCTACAGAGTGTTAGAGTTGTCGACATAAAAGACAAGTCAAATGACTCTCATCCTCTGTCTGAGGAGTTTAATGTGTGGCCTTACTGCCACATCATCAGTTCCCAAACTGAGCTCAAGGCCTCAGGAGAAACCCCATAAAAAGTGGAGTGTAGAGTAATTTCACCACTTTCTCACACTCACAATGTTTTTATGGTGACAAAATTACCAAGTTTCACTCTCAACTCTGTCAGCTGATGGAATTTAGTGGCTGATATCAGAGTCTGCGACCAGCCCTTGCTTTCAATATATTCCTGTTTCTTATCAAAAAATAGCATTTACTAACTTCAGTGTCTTTACTAAACCATTTAGACCATCATGTGCCATGCTGTTCAGTAATACTTTAATTTCATTTTGGGGACAATTCTGTAAATGAGGTTATCAACAGCTTTTATTGAACTTATCTGAAAAGGACAACATTGACCTGATGATGTTTGAAATCTGTCATATTTATTGGACTAGCCCCAACATGACACCAAATCTGCCAACAAAGTCACTTTAGACAGTTCCCCTTGGACAACATCTTCTAGTTTCTAATTTCTAGCCCACTGGTTCCAAAAATCTCTAAAGGTAAATTGGGAGCCAGAGCCTTTGGTTATTATTATTATTATTATTATTATTATTATTATTATTATTATTATAATTATTATTATTATTATTATTAGTATCATTATTTAAACACTTACATATAGCTTAAATATAGTTTGACATGTAGTTTTATCTTAGCTTTTGGCCTTGCTTTCTCTCCCCTTTCTATCTACTACTTGCTTTCAATTGTTGGGTTCCTATAAATGTAAAATATAAATGTATTTATAGTGTGTTCTTGACATGCTCTATATGTAAAGTGTCTTGAGACAACTTTTGTTGTTTTGACGCTATATAAATAAAATTGAATTTAATTGAATAGTTTGTCACATCTTTTGCTTAAAGGTTCAGTTTCAATTTAAAATGTAAAAATTTGTCTTACAAGCCAGAGGAATGGAGTTAAAACAAAGAAACTGATTGATTACAAGGAATAAGGGCTATCAGCAAAGGTCCAAAGAAAGTGTGACGGAATTTAGGCAGTAATGTTTATTTTGCATTGCTGTGTACCACCTTCCAAACATCGAAACATCCATCAAACCTGTTGGATTTTTAACTTCAACTTGAGTAAAGAAGTTAAATCAGTACTTCTACCTCTATTATAGTCTTTATCAAAAGTATCTGAAGTTCTAGCTGAATAACTTGTATATACATTTGCCACCTCTGGCCGGGAAGGGCCTATTAAAAAATCCTTTTGAGTTGAGTTATGGGAAATGTAGAATTCATCTTGTGTTGAGCTCAGCCCAGAATACAAACTTAAAGTCTGGGGACTTCAGCTTTGATTTTGACTGTTCCTTTTTAATCATCCTCTCTCTCAAATGCCTCGACTTATCCAGTGCTAATTGCTGAAGTGCCCCTGTAATGATAAGCTTTAGTAGTACCTTTCATGTCTTGATTATGTTTACAACATATTATGCCTACAGTCCTTTAATATTTATTCATAGGACTTTTCTTTTCTTGTAAGAATCTACCTTTGCATGTACATACAATAAGGATAAAGATGAACTTTGTTGCAGTTTCTCTTTAAATCAATTTTTATTTTGTACATTAATACTATATATATACTATATAAAATCTAATTCCTATGATATTTTGATGTTGCCTCTATAATGTGCTTCTATGACTAAGAATAGTGACCTTACGTGTTATTTTTATCTTCAGTGGTTTCAAGGTAACACTCATGATGTTCTTCTTGTATTTATGAAGCTACTGTTTAGTCATTTATAGTAACCCTAATGTATTTTTCCTCTAGGCGTATTACTTTAATGTTCCAGCAGGGACCTGTACTGTCTCTTTCATTATCACTACAGTTTCTTTTTTTGTGAGGCTTCTTTTTTTTTCCTCGAGCATCACAGAATAGACTGAAGCTGTCCTAGTTTCCCATGGCAGAGCTGTGTGTTACAGTGAATCCAGGCCTGTTGGGAATCTTTTTCCTTTTCATCTCTTTCTGATGAGCAAGCATTAATAACGCGTCCTTCTCCCCTTTCATAGCCATAATCTCCAGTGATCTCGGGCCTCCTGCACTAAATTATTCTTACAGGGCCATGAAAAGGCAGCAGCGGGGCCCTTTAAGAGGCAAATGAGCATCCAATGTGCAAAGATGTTCCCAGCAACGGAAATGTTAACTCACCGTACAGAGAAGAGCATGGCAGAAGGAATCCACTGGCATGTCTGATGAGAGGGGAAGCGAGGGTCCACCATCGCCCTGAAGGCAAAGCCTGCTGGGTAATTTATCATTTAACCCCTTGTCTAACTGTTTACATTTGGCTCTGAGCTGACTGGTTTGTTCAAAGAGGCTCACATGGAGCACAAGAGTAAAGATTCACATGTTGGATTATCACCCCAAAATCCACAGTGTAGGTCTTACATACCAGTACCGACACCAATCATTTCAAGAGTTAATTTTGTATTGTTTCATGACAAATGACAAGTGTATATTAAGAATTATGTTCTTTTGAGTTCCCAGATGAAACATTCAGACCATCCTGGGACGGTTAAACTCACAACTAAAACCCAAAGTGAAGAGATACCTTTAATGTTGAGCAGCTCTTTATGGGTTTGAACCATGTGTGTGAGTGAAAACTGATACTGACACCAACATGTAGATTTTTTTAACTTTCACCAAGCGCAGCATCTCTTCAGATTAACAACCATGTTGGACACAAGTTCCTTGAATTATTCAATTTCAACATTTTTGTATGTTAAAAGGTTATTTTTTCCATTCAGGTCCTTAATATCAAGTTCTTACCATTTGTATAAGAAATGTATTTCTGTTAGAAAGAAAAATTTTAATTAACATTTTCACTAAAAGTGGATTTACAACTGGATATCGATGTTTGCAAATCACTCATAGGAAGGTCAAATGAACTGTGTAAATTATTTTCTCAGGTACAATAGCAACGTGAAAATGAAAAGGTGCTAGAATGAAGACCTTTTTTTTCAAGACCAAAGGGTCTGTTTATTTCTGTTTGTCTGAACTGAGCATCATGATACAACAGTCATCATTCAGTCTTAGCTAAAGACAAAGTGCTAATCAGAAGAATGGCTATATTTGATGGGAAAAATAATCTGATGTGAGAGAGACATAGAGAGGGACATGACATGATAGATTATATAACTAGGCATAAAGGCCCATACTGTGTACAAATAAGTAATTTGTAGTGTGGCACTCCTTGTTTATGGCACAAATCAGTGGAGGTATTGTACAACTGGGCTTTCAAGATGGGAATTTCCTTAAGTTTATTTAGATTAAAGTGTAACTCTGTGATGTGAAGTAAGTCTTTGCAAGTTTTGATGTTAGATTGACCACTGGTCAGTGGTGGAATGTACCCAAGTGCATTTACTGAAGTACTGCACTTGTATAGTAAAGCAAGAACAGTACTTGATATACAGAAAAAAAGGGTTGTAATTTTTACCCAACTACAATTGTTTAACATCTTGAATTACTTTAGATGTTGCATATTATTATGTTTTATGATTAATAAAACTTCCAAGAGTTTTTACAAGTACAGCTGAAACAATCAGATCAATCAATAGCTGATTGACAGAAAATACATTTTAAATGGTTTTGATATTTGTTTTGTTCATTTATTTAAATGATTTTATCTTGTTTTAAATTTATCTTGTTTTAAAAAACAGATCAAAATGAGTTTTATCCATGCCAACTACAACTGTGAAATTCTCCTTTTATAGCACTGCATGAATAATAATGTATGAGTGGACTCAGATTGGACCTCCTTTACAACACACAAGTGAACAGATGGTGCAACTTACTTCTTAACAGAGTGTGACAATTTGTAGTCCTGAAAGCCTGAGGTGTTTGAACTGTGAGTTCTCTTCCCACACTTTCCATGCATATTCTCAAATTTATTTCCATTTTTTGCAGAAAAGAAGTCCAAGAGCTAAAGAGTAAGACATCGAGAGTCCATGTTATTGTAAAGACGAAAAATGGCAGATAGTCAATCTGCCGGCTGACAGTAGACTGAATGTATATAATATCATAGACTCTTTTCTCAGAGAATTTTTTTTTATCTCAACTGTCACAACTTACAGGCTACTTTCTATCTCATTTGCCTTTTGTGCACAAAGTCTTTGTAATCACTATTGGTCCAATGAATGAAATCAATAAATGATACTGACTTTGACCCAGCCTTGACCGCAGAGCTGACAGTCTCTTTGTCTTTACCACATTTGTGTTTGTGTTTGGTAGACAGAGAGACCAAAAAGGCTAAACCTGTAAATACCCAAAACAGCCAAGTTATTATCCACATTGTGTTGGTTTAAATGGACTGTGTACATTATGTAACAGGAATTGAAAAGTAAACCATGTTTTCTGTCTTCTCCACATCAGATGTTTCAGATGATATCAGCCTTTTCTCTGGTATTTGTCTCCTCTGTGTCCAGTGAAGCCAAGATATGTTTAGCCTAGCTTAGCACAACAACTGTAGACAGGTGGAAACTGGTCGCCCTGGCTTCATTGAAAGAGAAACTGTACACATTCAAAACTTCAGGCTGTTAGTTTCAAATCATGATATTTTTTCTACTCTGAACTGATCTGATATCTCTTTATCATAGAGGTCTTTCTTTAAGCTCAAAAATAATCTATATCCCACAGAAGCTGGTCTCTTTGTTCTAATTATAGAAAAAAATATTTCAGTATATTGAAATGTTTATGATTTATTTGATTTTGGTAAGTTTACATTCTCTTAAAAGGTTTGTCAAATATTAACATAAAAGATGTTAAATTATGAAAATCATTGTAAGAAAATTCGTGTGAAAAATAAGGATAATAATTTAAATTTAATTTCTTCACCATAATAAGTAGAATTTTTAAATGACTCATATTTAAAGAGAGAGTGAGGGTGAGACAGATGAGAGATCTTTTTTCTTTTTTGTTTGCATTCAGTTGAGCTGACATAGCCCTGTAATGTTGCCTAAAAGTCCAGCTGTTCTGAAGCTTTCAATCATTATGCATAATCTTCATGAGCCAGTAAAGTTTGCCCAGTCATCATGGAAACTTGAGCTTTTTTTGTGTTTGTTTATTTTGCACTTTGAGAATTTCTCTTTTATGGTAGACAAGTGGACCATTGTCAGATTAATTAAGGATTGATTTTCAGTTAAAAATCAATGTTAAACATTTCTAGAATTAAAATTCAGTTCATAGAGCTAGTACCAAATTGTAAAAAACGAAATACTTGAAAACCAAAAATAATCAAATTAATAAAAGAGTATAAATCACTTTTATCGTCATCAAAAGAAATACAGATTTTGTGGTAAACAAAATTTGTGGCTGTTTGTGATAAATATTTTGAGTAACTTTCGTTTGGCTGAAGTGAACTGAACTTTGTGCACCTTTCTGTGTATTGTTGTATTTTTACTACTGTTTTCCCACCATCACATCATCAGTGAGGGAAGCCTCTGAGAGCTGCGACTGTCTTTCAGAGCGGCAGCGAAAATGGAAACGTCATCTGTAGCTCCGTGTGCGTGTATGTGTGTGTGTGTGTGAGAGAGAGAAAGAGGGTGGGAGAATTGTGTGTTTATGTAGGAGGGTTAACAGTGTTTTGATTGTAATTGGAAATGAAGAAAAGGAAAAAGAGAGAGTGGAAAAAAGGGGAAAAGACCGTTGTGTCTTTAAGAGGTTTGCTGGTCCTTCATTCGCAGCTGCTCTCTCTCTCTCTCTCTCTCTCTCTCTCTCTCTCTCTCTCTGTGTGCAGATCTATTACTTCTTCTTCTTCCCCTCCTCAGGGGCACAATGGGCATTTATCATCACCCCCGCGGTTTGTGTGAATGTGTGTGTTTATTCAAATCTCAGTACCAAGAGCGGACGGACCCACTCCCGAGCTCTCTCTCGGTGACACGGAGGCACCGGGGCTTATTGTTGGGGGAGCTCCAGAAAAAGCCCCACAAATCGGCCAGTAGGGGAGGAGGTGAAGGAGACCAGGAGCGACAGGAGGAGTAAACGAGAGCCGGCGGCGGTTTGCTGTCGGCTCGCACCCCCGTCCTCCCTGCGACCATCAGGGGTAGCATCCAGCCTCTAAGCCCGCCGTCCTCCTTCCATCATCAGCCTCTTTTCGCCGCCGCTGGAGTAGCTGACACCGCTTCCAATTTCTCTCCTGGAACTACACGCGGAAGAGCAGGTGCACCATGCAACCTGCAGCATAATTCCCGTCAGTTTTCTTTTTTTTTCCTCTGCAGGTTTGTGCGAGGAAAAGGTGTAATGCTTTTCAGTTGAAAAGAGCGGCATGGTAGTTGCATCTTTTCGGAGCTTTTTTCGGGGGGTAAACTACAAGGCGGAGGAAGGATTGAGGAGGGAGATGCGTCTTAACAGGTGCAGATATGGCGGAGAGGAGTTTTGGGCAGAAACTGCTTTCATTCTCGGGATTCATCTTTTCCTCTTTCCCTCCTGATCAACTCAAAGTTATTGTGTCTGTGTCTGTGTGATAGGCCTATTTATGAGTGGAAGTTATTTTTTTCCCCTCAGCTCTTGTTTTTTTGGGGGGGATTGTTTCTGATAAATTGAAAAACTCCTAATTAGCGGTTGTAATTGGATAATATGGCTGATGTGGCCTCTGATGTGTAGTCGATATTTGAATGTGAACACGCTGCTGTTGACTCTAGTTTAGACTGAATGTGGATCGTGATGGATGAAAAGATTCACTAAAACACACAAATCGACGCATTTCAGGCCTTTAAAAAATAAGTGTTGCATTTTGTCGTTTTTCTTTTCATGTTTGCTTTTAAGGTGATGTTATTTGTGTTTTGAGCCCTAGCTGCTGATTGTCCAAACGCAATTCTTGTGAAATTTCAAACCCAGCCCGAGAATTGTGCCTGGACATCTGTTGCTGGATGCTCCTGCACTTCTGATCCTCTTTTATAGGATAAAACCTGTTTGTTATTCATTCGACTCCTTTTTTGTGCACATTATCATCTTTTCCATGTTTTTTTTCTGGTTTTCAGGGCCTTTGGTGGGCCACAGTCATTTGCTGCCACTTTAATTTGACTCCAATTTCCCTATTAATGAACTTAAATTCTCCAAACGCGGTTATTTTGGCTCCTTTAAGTGATTAACTGAAGCACAAAAAGCTCAGACACTCACTTTTTTGCAGCTTTGGTTTCATTGCCGGCCCACAGCAGAAGGAGGCCAACCAAAAAATAAAGAGTGATAATTAAGTATTTTACAAGCTGGGGCATTTTTTCTAAGTTGTTGGAGTGAAACTAATATTTCCCAGGAAGGCCCAGCTCCACAGCTTCTCTCTTTATTCGCACTTTTCCTGCTGAAAACCTCACAGGGAAGGTTTATTGTCGCTCCACTGGTGAGCTTTTGTTGCCGCCTTTTGTTGGCGTTTTGAGGATTATAATTTGCATAATTCTTCAGGAATGTATCATTTTAATTTTGTTTAAAAAAGCGTGACCTTTTCCAAGCCCTTTATCCGTTTGATAAAGGATGCCATTACAAGCCAATAAAGACGGAATTCGTTTGTACTGATTCTACTGTTGATGAATAATAAAGAATTGATGACGATTGGAAGCATCACATTTTATTTTTATTTGCCCTGATTTATTTCATCTCATTTTCATCCAGATTTCTTAAAAACAAATGTATCTTTTATTTGAAAATTATGTAGGCCTATTAGTGCTAAAGTTTAAGTTAAGTAGGGTAAATGTTTGGGAAAAAACAACGACTAAGATTTTTTTTAAAAGAGAAATTATCCTTTTTGGGGTCTAACAGGCCTTCCTTTTAGCTGCCTGTGGATGAAGATTCAGTTATGTGACTTCTATCCTCATGTCATCCATCAGAATCAAAGATGCACTTTTTTTTCGACACAGGAGAAGTTTAAATGATGGGGTGACAAGCACCATCTTTGGTCAAATGTTGTTTCTGTTTTTAGAAAGAAGTTTTCAGTAAAACAAATTGATGGATTTTTTTATTATTATTATTTTACAATACAATTAATGTTAAAAAAAAATCCAAAAGTTTAAAAACTTCAGTAATGTGTCACATTTAATTTAAGCTTTTTAGGATGTTTTTTTACAGAATAAGATCTATTTTGTATTATTTTTAATATTTATTACTATTATTATCATCATAGAAGCTAAATGCTAGTGATAAAAGAAATATTTTATTTTAGTTTTTTTTTTTTTTTTTAATTATTGCAGAATGACTGGCTGCGACATAGCAGGAATCTGAAAAGCTGTCAGCATCAGAGAAAACCAAACCCCTTAGTTTGACTTTGGCCTCCTTGTGTTTTGGGACAGGGGTCTGTTTGATTTTCACACCATAGCCTCACCTCGGCTTGGATGCGTTGGGTCTTCTCAGACTAATTTGCTACTGTAATCCGCTCTCAGCATGTTGCCTGAGGAGCCGAGCAGCTCTGGGACAGAGCTGAGCCTCAGAACAGTGGATTAAAAGCTTGGGTGAGGTGTGTGTGCTGAGTCCAAACACCACCACCCAAGTTGGGGAGAAAAACACACAGGCGGTCTGTTGACCGAGTGCCACTAAACGCCACATCATGATTGGATCAGAGGTTTAGAGGTTTAGAGCTGGGGGAGACATTTCTCATGTTAAACTCATGAAAAAAGGCTGCTTATTATGAGGAAAATTCAATATGAGATGCAAGTCTTTGTTCCCTATAGATACTTTGTTTCATTACTTTGAGACATAGGAATATTTTTTTCTTTTCATGTTTTTAGTCATTTAGCAAAAGAAAAGGTTCTCATGTATTTAATGTTGCCAAAATGCAAGAAGCCAAACAACAACATTGCCCCGGAAGAATATAAGCTAAGATGAATCAAAATCCTAATTAAATTCTGGAAGCATCTGAAGTATCTGATAATAAGTTCTTGGGACTATAGAATCAATTGGGAAACTATGAAGTCTTAATTTAGTAACTAAAGACTAAATCCCTTAATACACATACTAAGACTGAATATTTAAATGTTGGTTTATGTCTTATTTTAAATTCCAAAGCAAAAGTAGATCTTACTTGCTATTCCTCATCTCATTTTGCAACCAATTTGACCAGAAATTGATCTTCATAAAAATTCAGTAATGAAAAAAAAGGCATAATTTTCATAATTTTGTGCAGCAGAATTTTTTTTTCCCTGTTGATTGTCTTTGTGACCCTCAGGTTAAATTCTGTGAGTCACTCTTGTGAGAGTCTTGACCACTGAGAGTCTTGAGAAGCTTGGACCCTCAGCTTGGAAACCCCTGTGTTTTTAACATTGATAATCCCTGTTATTTTTCAGCATTATTTAGAGATTAATTTTTCTTTTTTAAACTACGGTTTTATTGTGGAGATATTACACGAGTATTTTGGGAAAAAACACTGTATGATGAGGGATTCAACAACAGAACAAATTCTTTATTTCAGCAGCCTTGAGCAGGATTCAAATATCAAATCAAGTGCTTTGTTTATATCCCATTGATTTTTGAATGGTCCAAATTCTTGATTATATTTATTATTTCACATTAAAACAAACCATAAAACCTCCACAACAGGAATGTTAATAAGGCTGAACTCTGCTCTGACAGTGAGGGTTACCTCAGGCGCCTCAATGAGGCATTGATTAGTATCGACAGTGATATTGATGACAAAGATATCTTGAGGAAACAATTAGGAGAGCAGTGTAATGATTAGAGAGATCATTAGAGCCATTTAACCTCACTGGCATCTTCTGTTGAGGTATAGACTGATCACTGAACTTTTTTTCAATCACATTTGAGTCTTATTAGCTAAAATGTGTCACTCCTGCTTGTTTTGTGATCAATTTGAACAGATTGTAACCTCCTTCCTCCTTTCTATAATGTCAGTTTTCCTCCAAATATATCTTTTTTTCATCAACCATCATTTTCTGTGAGGCATTTTTTTTCTCTAATGATGATTTTAAAAGCCTCTTCAACATCACAAGTGATAAATGAATATGTGTATATACATTCAGGACTAAATGTGCCTCAAAAAATGCAAGTTTATGAGCATTTTAGTTGTATGAAAGCTGTTTTTCTGTTTCAAATAGACTTCTTTGGTGAACATCTCAAAGAAAAGCATAGTTTCCTTTCTGTCCTCATCAGTGTCAAATCAGAGGTCCACAAGTCTGTAGAGGAGGTTGACCAAAGATATATTGGATTACAGACGACTCAGCGTTTAAACGCTTAAAAACGTTTCCTCTTCCGGTTTCGGCCTCCATGTTGGACGCCGTCAAGCAGCTCTTGTCCTGCTGTGTTCTATGCTCTAGGTCACTCACTTCCTCCTTCATGATCCTCCCCCTTCCTCCTACTCCCACCCAACACCACCACCTCCACAGTCACATGACCCTGGCTGTGTCATCACTGTGACAAACACACACACACCACCGCAGAGTAAAAGGCAGAGAGGATGGAGAAGAAGATGAAGGGAGGGGATCGGATGTGGGTGCAGAAGGAGGAGGAGGTGTGGGAGCATCACAGAGGTGACGTCATATCACGACCTCCTTCTCAGCATCCCTCCCTCCTCCCCATCGCACATGCAAACACACACACACACACACACAGCAGCAGCAGTATCGCAGTATCTGACAGGCGTCTGAGAAACGTGCAAAAATGTTGAAGGTCTATTGATGGAAATGACCTCCTGTGACTCCACGCAGACATGTGACATCTTTTTTAGTAACAAGCAAAAAGGCAATTTTTATGTGTGTGCTTTCGCATACAGCATTCATGTGCATCATCCACAGTCTGCAGTGTTGGTCATTCACAGGTACAATTGGAGGCAGATCACCACACAGTGCTAACTAGGCTGAAATGGGTTAATGTTTTTGGAGTTGGGGGTGTATAGGGTCTGCAGATGTCCATAGGATGTAGCACTCCCCCCTTCTCTAACTCTGCACTCCCTCGCCTATCTATATACACATACACGCATATATATAACAGTTGCATCATCATCACCAACCCATCACCTTCTGCAAAATGTCACCACCGCGCTGCTCACCGTCACAGTTTGTTCTGCTGCCTTTTGCAGTGGATGCGAGAACAGGCAGCCATGTTTGATCCTCAAAACGTCATGGCTGACAAATGGCTTCTTTAGGACACCCGCAAATAGGATGGATGAGTTCATACATGACTTGTGTGATTGGGAGTGCCCGGGATGTCTGCACCCTCCACTGACCAAGCCGCCATCACCCCGCATACACACACACACACACACACCCATCGTCTCTTGTATTGGTACCGAACAGCAGCAGCCCCCCCCCCCACCCCCCCACCCCACCCCACACACACACACACACACACACACACACACAAACACACTGCACCACTGTTTAGCCCCAGCTGCAGATGCACAGCTGCAGTTCAGCAGGGGCGCTCTGACATCACCGCCTCCACCTGGCCAATCATCTGCTTTGTTTATTTTAAGCAACACTTACTGCCTGGTCAGGGGAGGACATGTTGGGTGTTTGCTGGAAGTTGCTATCTTTCCGCTCTCATCCATAATTCCGGTAATGAGGTTAGATGCTTTTAAAGATGACTAGAGCAAACAAAAGCAAGTTTATGTTCTGTGGAGAGAAACTGTGGAAATCCCACACTATATTTTATTGTGGTTTAAAATTTTTAGAAAACTCATCACACACTTACTGTAGACACATTTAGTCAACAGCTAACACTGACCTGCTGGCAGCAGAAAGACCAGACTAGGGTCAGGTCAATAAATCAGAGCAGCTTTTTTTTGTCTAAGGGTGCATGACAATTTTTACCTCTCCCTGCTGAGCACTTGTTGATCTTTTTCTTAGACCAGATATTTTGAATTTAGTTAATCAGGATCATGAAGTAACACCATTTCAACATGTTCATACACAGTAAAAACAAAGAAGAAACAGTTGCAATTAGGTGTATATGCAGTGGACAAATACTGAAAACAACTAACTTCAGAGGGAAAATATTCAAGCACTGTGTTGTTTTTTCCATTTCTGAGTCCTACTTTTATCTCTGCTCTTCTTGTATAAGTCTGCCGAGACCAGACTGATTCAACACCAGCAAATTTTCTGTCATCAAAACACTATTAATATAGTCTAAGGCTTTTTATTAAAAATGAATATATAAATTGTATAATATTGTTTTAAGACTTTTAATTTCTCCAGTGAGTTTTTGTTTGTTCAGACTGAGACTTAGAGGCATTTTGGCTGGATAGGTAGTCAATTTGAGCACACAAGGGGAGACTCTTACACACGGAGTTCGTCTGTGCAGAATGTAAGGTTAAGTTTGTCTGAATGAGCTCGAAACCCCAAGAAGGTTTTACGTTAATCAAAAATTGTTCATGTACAGAGTCTCGGAGACAGACTATCTGAAAAATGAAAAAGAAATGAAAATATTCATACACTAAAATTTGTTGAAAAAGGTGCAGATTTGCTCGTAGTCAGCTTAAACATGCATTTAGAATGATTTTTTGGTTGCTAGTGGAAAAATTTTTAGCAAATTCAATTACACTAGATTCACACTTGTCAATAAATTCAGTTATACTCTTTTGTACTTTACTGGCCTTTGGCTTTAAAAAAATAAGGAATAATCCCTGCATTTAGAAGCTTATTGAAAATTAGGCAAAATAAACGGCATTAAATGCTTTTTTTCATTTAATCTCTGTGTTATTTGAATTGCCTGTATATTTGCTTCAGTCAATCCATGTAGAGCACTTTGAAACTGTTTTTTGAAAAGTGCTGTGGAAAGTTTACTAATATTATTACTACATTTTGTAAATGAGATTCCCTTGTTTGGTGGGATCAGAGAGTTGTGCAGGGCAGCTGCAGAGTGGCAGCTCCTCATCTCTTTCAGCATTATTACCATAATTTGTGGTGGGAAAGGAATCGCTCATCAATCAGAAGTGTTGGGAAAGTGACCATGCCAAAGACCAGGGGCCACTGTTTAAGCAGCAGGCTCACAGAGGTCAGCCGGGGTGTCCCATGTATGTGTATGTGTGTGTGTGTGTGTGTGCGCATGTTTGAGAGTGAGTGTGTGTGTGTATATGCGTGTGTTTTTTATCGTTAATCACCCCAGGCTTGAAGAGGGTGAGAGGCGTTGCAGCCTTTATCCTTCCCTGCTCTTCATCCTTTTCCCTCACGGCCGGTGGCCTTCGCACCCCATCTGACCACCACACAGAGGCCAAGGTCAACCTTTTCCCCCACCATCTCATCTCCCATCAGCCCTCTCCAGGAGTCACCCTTCGCCCCCCAGCTCTGCCTCTCACCTCGCTCCACATTCCCCCCACCCCGTCCCCTTTGTTCACAAGTTGTCCTGGAGACTCGATTGCTACTGAGACCACCCTTCTTAGTGTATGGCGCTGTGTCCATGTGAATTTGTATGTGTGTATGAGTGTGAGAGAGAGAGCTTGTGTGTGGCAGAGGTCAGACCAGAAGCTAAAATAACAGATAATCCTCCAGAACATTGGTCAGGCTGTGACTCTATACAGAGGCCGCTCAACGGCAATGTAAACAACAAACACAAACTAAACACAGAGTACAGAGCTGAGGCTGATGGAAATGTTGCTAGTTTTGTAGAACTTTACAAAAACTTGTCCAAAACATTGGACGTTACCTCATGGTGGCACTACAGAAAAAGTCAGGGGCTCACCAAAGTTTAAGAGATCCATCATCTGGTCACTGAATTTCAGAGCAAGATTCGATGGCAATCCTTCCAAGAGCCCTTAAGATATTTCAGTCTTGAATAAAGTAGTGGACTTACCAACTAGCAACAATGCCTTCACAAGAGTCATTTAGCTAACAGGAACTAATTCTTGCCCGTTACAGTTAGGCAAGCTGGGTGGATGGATAGTTGTTAAGAAATATGTCTGCCACGTTTCCTTAAATCACAAATTTGTATTTGTTTATGGAATAAAAAGGTCAAAATCTGGCTTAAAGGTGAATGATCTATAAAGTTGTTTGTGAGTCAGCAGGCTTGGTGTTTAACTCTATATGCTAACCTATCATGGTGCAGAAGTAGCTTAATACCTGAGAACCTACTCCTTTGTGCAGTTCATGGTTTTGAGTTTAAAGTTCAATGTGAGACCAAAGATATAAGACTTAAGGATGGTTTTCAGTACACCATAACTTGACGGAGTCAGCAGGCAGCCTTAAGGTTTGTCACTTAGTTCATATTTGCAATTCTGTTGTTCAAGTATATTTCAGAAAAAGCCACAGAATAAAGTTTACAGTCACCATAATATCATACAACCAACAAACCATCCCAAATTTGTAACTTTGAATATGTTTCACTGAAAATATTTCGCTGCTAGGAATTTGTTAATAGATGACCTGACACCTACCTACACATCTGCTTCCCTTATATTCAGGCCATTAAACATCCAGTTCCCTGCAAGATTGTCAAGTGTTCATACTGCCTGAGTATCCAGCCCTTCTCTTTTCTGTCTGTTATGACTATTGTCCACCTGTTGTTCTGCTAGCCAGCTTTGACTGACCACCTGATGAAAAACCCTGCTTTTAACTACTGACAGAGTGAAACTTTTTAATTCAACATGCCAGCATGTAAGTCTGTTACCTGTTACAGCTTTGTGAGCCTTTGTAGCAATATCCAACCATCCAAGGTTGCGCAAGAGCACATGTTCACTTTTTCAAAATTTGACAAAATCATAATCTTTGTTCAGTAGTAGGGAACTGTTTGTAGAGGCTAAACCTGAATTTCCATGTATACATTGTGTAAAAAGAAGAAAAAAAGTCTTCTTTGAATCTGATCATTTCCCTAACTTTAAGGTATGGATTGCCATAAAGTATTGTTGGCCTACAGACATTAATGTTCCCAAGACACTGAATTCTATTGACTTGGTGGATCTTCTGTCCTTTTTTTTAGTATCCTGTTACCTGTTACAGCTTTGTGAGCCTTTGTAGCAATATCCAACCATCCAAGGTTGCGCAAGAGCACATGTTCACTTTTTCAAAATTTGACAAAATCATAATCTTTGTTCAGTAGTAGGGAACTGTTTGTAGAGGCTAAACCTGAATTTCCATGTATACATTGTGTAAAAAGAAGAAAAAAAGTCTTCTTTGAATCTGATCATTTCCCTAACTTTAAGGTATGGATTGCCATAAAGTATTGTTGGCCTACAGACATTAATGTTCCCAAGACACTGAATTCTATTGACTTGGTGGATCTTCTGTCCTTTTTTTTAGTATCACTATTAGATTCCACCACAACATTTCCATTTGACAGTTTTGTTTAATGATCAAAAAACCTGCAGAACTAGTTCTAATTAGCAAATGTTAGCATGTAAACAGGCTAAATTAAGAAGTTGAACCTGGTAAAAAATATCACATCTTAAACATCAGAATTAACACAATCCGTTCAAGGCCAGCATAATGCATTTTTATTCTACTTTGGTGTTGTTTTTAAATTGTATAAAAACAGAAATGTTTTTCCACTTCTGAGTATGCAGCAAAGGTCGAAAAAACCGAAACAAAGTCTGTGTAAAAAGAATGAGCCAATGCGCATGGAAAGGGGTACTACATTTCAACATCATATGTGTGTAACCCACCACCTGGAGATTTTAAAAGCATTTAAAAGCAGTTACCAGCTAACTCAAAATGAAAGAACAGCAAGAAAAAGTCTGGAAATTTGGGAAACAATAAGGTCCTAGAGCTCTCAACACTCTGAAAAGAGGACAGGATTGACCACCATGTACAGTAACAGGGATAGTAACTTAATGGTTGTCAGTACTTGACATATATCAGAATATGCTATTGATATTGTTTTTGAGAGTGCTTTCTGCATATGTTAGGCTGCAGGTGATGCTGTCAAAATGCGAGCTGTTCCATTCATTTCAACATGTCTTTTTAGGCTGCAGAGGTGCAGGTAGTAGGGGCTTCAGAGGAGAAAAAATATGCATAATTTCAAAAATTTGTATCAAACTCAGCTTTTGAAAAAACTTTACCAAATGTTACACTACGGTGACTAGTCAGCTGCTCAGCCAATAACCCAGCAGAGCAGTACACCCTGCTGCTCAGTAAAAAGATGTTCATTTGCATTGGCTAATTTGTCATTTTTTGAAAAAATTTTAAGTCAACACTCCAAGATTGTAGCACCAAGCAGTAGTGATTGCCACAAGGTCTGATTTGGTCTGAAATGGTCTTATAAGTCACAGCGTAAAGGGAGGGTCTTTGTTGCAGCTGTATTGTGAGATTCCTGTGTTTTATACAGACTATTTTGAGTATGTAGCCATACTAGAGTTAGCATTTCAATAGCACTGGCTGTATAATGTGTATCTTCTTTGGAAAATAATGTTGCATATGTTCATTATCATGTAACATGCAAAAACATCAAACATATTGCATAAGTGTCTTACTTGGGTCTCAATGTCACATGTAGTGAATTCATTTTGTCATGCCATACTAAGGGCCTCTGCACACACAAATTTGCTTAAAATGGCCCATGACACATCCTTCTTCTGGTGTGAATACTCAACTTTTAACTGTTGCGCCTTTACTCTGGTTGTCCCTCCACCTCAGTCCCATCCCACTCTCGTTCAGCTGCAGGAATGTGAGGCAAAGCTGGACCCGTCCCAACGGTCCCAAATGACTGCACACACAAAAAAGGATTTAACTCTTTGTCACAATTGTCCCCTCACACTCTGGCCTGCAAGAAAAAACAGCACAAGACTCCCTAAACCAACCACCCCCCTCCCTTTGCCACCCTCAACCCTGACCCACCCCTTCATTGTATACACCCCCCTCCTCTCCTACCCCTACCTTTCTCCTGACCTCGACTGCGTGCATAAAAGACCCATCAGAAGTATCGCTGGCCACATTTACAAGTGAAAGAGGCCCAATAATGGAGCGGTTAGGGAGAAGAATGAGGAGACAGAGGGGCACTCACAGATGTGGAGGTGGGTGGGGAGGGGGAGGAGAGAGCAGCGTCCCATTGTTACCCCCCACCCCCCATTGGAGGGGAGGAAAATGTTGGGCTGGGAAGGGGTGAGGAAGTGAAGCAAGAGGTGAAAGTGGCTTTTTTACACCCAAGTCAGGGGGGAGATGAGGGGAGGAGGGGAGGAGGGGAGGAGGGGAGGAAAGAAGAAGGAGCAAATGGAAGAGGAAGGGGAAAAGGCGGATGGAGGGTGTAGTGAAAGTAAGAACATGGATAAGGAGAAGGGAAGAAAAGAGAAGAAAATTAAGTGGACTGTGTAGACAGCTGGTCCAGCATCTCTTCTCTACTATCTTTTTTCAACTTCCCCACTCTCTCCCTATTTTCATCCATACACTCTGTGGAAAGGAGGCCGGTCCAGCTGTTCTGCAGGGAGCATGTGAAAACAGGCTCAAAGGTCATAAGAGGTGTATGTGTGTGTGTGTGTGTGTGTGTGTGTGTGTGTGTGTGTGTGTGTGTGCGTGTGTGCGGTGGTCATCGTGGCATTATTATGTATGTCTGTGTTTCATTGTGCAGAAGCATGGAGATGACGATACAGCAGCTGGGGTGAAGAGGCCTCTAAGCTGACCTTCGAACCCCTCCTCTTCCTCACACTGCCTGTGTGGTGGTGGGTGGGTGGGTTGGATAGTTGGGGAGGGGGGTTAATGAAGTCATCACAGCAGGATCGTGGAGAGATGTGGCATATATAGGAGGCAACAGGGTTCCGTCAGAGGACCAAGAGATGTTTGAAAATGTGGTAGGCAACCTGTCAACATTTGGACTTCAACTAAATAAACAATTTGGCTGAGAAAACTAAGTCAAAGTAGCCGGTGAATTTTTGCAGTAACTGAAAAGATGCTATCTATGGACAGATCCAAACGGTTTGAAGAGGACAAGTGAAAGTATTTAATTTTACAGGACTCAACTGTATTCAACAGGGCAGTTTTTTTTTTTTGCTTAATCAATCTTTATATATATATATAATATCACAGCCAAGAGAGGAGCCATGATTAGCTGCACAGGGGTCCGTTTCACAAAGCAGGTTTAGTGAAAACTCTGAGTTTGTTAACCCTGAAATGAGGGAAACTCAGAGTTTTCCGTTCCGAGAGAGGTAACTCAAACCGGAGAAAGAGGGTTAACTCTAGTCTGTTTCACAGAGAGAGGTAACTTAAGCTCTCGGTCAGTTACCGTAGTAGCAGACTCTATGAAACTAACCTGGTCGGGACCAGGTTTTACTCAATAAACCTCGAGTTTCTCTCTGTCTCCGCCCTCTTTTAGCGACACACGGTGTTTGATTTCCTCATTCATTCAGTCAGCAGGCGAGTTTTGGCGTAACATAGTTCTGCCGTCTGTTATTTAAAAAATCAGTTAGTAGGCCTTTATTAGAAGTTCATTAGGCACAGTAGGTGGCGACTTTTTCACTAATATTCCATGTCCTCTTGACAACGATCCCGTGGATGAAGGTGCAGCGTTACTGCGCAGAGAATTAAATATTCGCCGGGAGATGGTTCAGACCGCGCATAGATGTTCTGGCGTTTCCAGACAATTTTCTTTTTGAGCCGTACCGTTTCACGTCACAGTCCATCATCTACATACACAACCTAATCCGTCCTTACATTTGCAACATAACCAACCGTAGTCATGCTCTCACATCCCAGCAGATATTGTGTGTTGCACTGCAAATGGGAGTTTTTTGTACAATGTCGGAGATGCAGAGCACTTGA
>JAPZDZ010000022.1:7900722-7922525 GCA_029783805.1 Acanthurus tennentii
CTCGACTTGATTAACGGAGATGTTCCCGGGTAGCCTATCGTTCGGCAAGGCAGCTGTTGCGCTGCATTATGGGATCTAGTTTGTGTCTTATCAGCGCTTCATATCGCCGGGCCATTAATAATAATAACAGATCTATATAAAATGATCTCGTGGGCCGGATATAATTGTACGCCGGGCCGGATGTGGCCCACGGGCCTAGAGTTTGACACATATGACGTAGAGGGTCACAGTCTAGACTCTAGAGAGAAGCAATGCATTAGAGATAGCTGTTAATGTTATAAAAAGTGATGGCACATAATAGAAGGAAGTAGTAGATAGAAAGGGGAGAGAGAGCAAAGCCAAAAGCTAAGGTAAAACTATATCTTAAACTATATGTAAGTTATATGTAAGTGTTTGATAATAATACTATTAATAATACTAGTAAAAATACCAATAATAATAATAATGCTAATAATAATAATAATAATAATAATAATAATGGGTGTCTGCGAGAGAAAGCACAAAGACTCCGGGGAAGGTGGCAAGTTAGTAAAAGACATGAATTCAGCATCAATGCAGAACGAGAGATGAAAGAGAGGCGCTCAGTGTGTCATGGAGTCAGCAGCCTAAGCCTATTTAGCAGCATAAACAGAGGCTGGTCCGAGGCGAGCCTGAGCCAGCCCTAACTATAAGCTTTATCAAAAAGGTTTTAAGCCTACTCTTAAATTTGGAGAGGGTGTCTGCTTCCTGGACTAAAATTGGAAGATTGTTCCACAGGAGAGGAGCTTGATAACCGAAGGCTCTGGCTCCCAATCTACCTTTAGAGATTTTTGGAACCACCAGTAGGTCTGTGTCCTGAGACCTAATGGTCTAGTCCGATAATAGGGTACTACAAGCTCTTTAAGATAAGATGGTGCCTGGTCTTTAAGTGCTTTGTAGGTAAAAAGGAGGATTTTGAATTTTATTTTAGATTTTACAGGTAGCCAATGCAGAGAAGCTAATACTGTGGGCTGCACACATGTGATTAGAGTCAGTTCACTTTCAGCTTACTCACTTTATTCACACAGAGATAATGAGAGACAGTCTACAGTTTTTTTTTAAAGAATTGTACCGCTTTAATTTTTTAGAAAAATAGAATAAAAAGAAACAAAGGGGAGAAAGAAGTTTTCAAAAACAAAAGCTGAACTTAACAAAAACCAAACTGAACCCAATACTGGTTACAACAATTTTTATCTTATTAAATATTTATTTAAAATAAGAAAATCCTATGATTAACACATGGTGATAAACATAATATAAGATAAAGAAATGTAGACACAATGTTATACTGTTATTAAGTTGTGCAATGTGATATACAGTTCAAACAGTTGTGGATTAAGGGAAGGTCCAGCCTCCGGACCAATAAAAAAACACATTTCTATACAAAGAATGAGCAGAATGAGGCACAGCCTCATCTCTTCTCAATTACCTTCATGAAAACAGATCACAGGCATTCTGTAACAAAAAAGTTATTTGTGTGTGCAGAACAGACTCTCAAGACCAAAACAGAACCTGTTGCAGTGCTGCATAACTAGACTGATATTTATGTTCACATTTTGGTTCATTTTGGGACAGATGAAGTTCTCTGATAGGAAACTCTGAGCAAATTAATTGAGAAATTTATATTTTATATTGATAAATAAATGATACTGGCAGGATAGGGTTGATTTCTGACACAAGCAACAGCACCACTAAAACATTTCAGTGTTGCAAGTCCTCGGTACAGAAAACAGACAGTGGTAAATGAGACTGCGATGATTATGGTACACAAGAATACAGTAAGTCTGAGTAATAAAACAATCCAAATGTACTCCAAAGCAGGAGCTGTGATCCCATGAGACTAGGTTTGCATATTTTGTCCTCTAGGGTGCAGTACCACCTTATACTTAAGTGGTTCTGTCATCCTGCTGTAATACTGACTTAAAGATAAAGCTGGACAATAAGCTGCACTCTCTCTTCAGTCCAATCACTTGGGCTCAGCTGAGAGGTATGGACACAACTGGAATGATGCATCACCCAAATTTTAATGAGAACAAATTAGGAGCCAACATTTATCTTGCTGATGTGCTCTTGAACAAGACTCTCAATCTTACGAGAACCAATTGAAAAGTTCCTATAACCTTCAGTTTCCACAGTCTGCTTCATGTGAGAAGGTTCTATCTGACAAGGGTGGTGAACTTTTTAAATTCTGGTTTAGATGTCAAGAATCTAGATGCTAAGAATTTGTGGCTGTAGCCTCCCTTTATCAAACATTATACTCTCCCTTTTAATGCCTAGCCTGACAGCAACTGGAAATCATCTGAACCTGATTGCCAGGAGGAGCTGCTCAGTGTCCAAAAGACTGTCCCATGTAGGAATGAGGGTAAGACTGCAAACTCATCACAGTCAAACAGTTTTAAAAACAGATCTGGGGTCAGCGTGGTCTGTTAGGCGGCTCCAGCTTGTTGGACAAGGCGGTCAGCACCTGGTCAAACTTGGCGTACCGCAGGGCCTGTCTCTCATCAGCTCCCCTGCTACCCCACAGCAGCCTCATCTGGAAGTCAGTCAGGAAGAGCTCCAGGACCTCTGCCTGCTCCTGGAAACCTTCAACATCATCATAACATAACCTTATCAGCGTATCAACAGTACAGAAAAATAACAAGAATGAGCCAGGGATAGCAAATGAATGTCATTAACGTATTATTTTTTTAATACGTTAATGACATTCAGCATCAGATGATGAGAATGCACATTTCACACGTGGAGATGATGAGGCTGTGTTGTACGATTGACAGCTCAGCCAGCACCAAAAAATTATTTCTCTTCCCTTTGCTCTCTGACCTTGGAGTTTGCTCTCAACATTGGAGCGGTAGATGCCTCCCAACTGAGCAATGGTTCTTGCTGCCCCCAGGTGGAACATCACCACATCCACCCCAACTTCCACTGTCTCCCAAGGCTCTGTCCCCTCGCCCAAGGCCATGCTTTTCTCCATCAGTGACAGCAGAGGTAGGATGTGAGGGAAGCTGGTGTTGGACAGCTGACAGTTTTCTGTGAGAGAGACACACACAGTTTTTTTTTGTATAGAGAGAGGTATGCTCTATAGATGTGCCCCTATGAATCAGTATATGACCAATTTTTGGTGTTTTACAATTTTTGAAACATGGTGTGATGTTTGGGAGGACCTCTACCTCTCCCATCGTTCAGACTCTTCATAAACGGCCTCAGAGTCTTCTCATAGAGAATAGCGCCCTCTGTGTGACGCTGTCGTAACACTGTCCAGGTCTGCTCCAGACGGGACACCTGAGATTTAGAGAGACATCACTATTAAAACCTGGCCATAGCCGCCCATAGAAAAATCAGTTGATAACAAGATGTTGGCATTGGCTTATCAGTAGCATGATAAGATTACTGGAGAGGCCTACAAGGCACAGGTTATTAGACAAAAGCCTCTGTATGACCTCACTGCTAATACTTCTTGTTGGTCAAGTCAATCAAATAACTAGAAAGATGTGAAATGTGAAAAATAAGTTGTGAAAAATTCTCTGACTCTTTCAGTTTGGGTCTCTTGCTCTTATAGAAGAGGAATGGACTGCCTATTTCATGTCTGTGTCCTGTAGCTTGTCATTATATTTTCAGTCCATGAGTAATGATATCTGAGTTACTACTTGATATTTTTTTCAGATTACAACATTCAAAATATTTTTTTCTACAGTTTGTTACAGTTAATAAGCAATGCAACTATCAATAATGTGTGGTTGATCACTGCCAAGAACCAGAAATTTAAACCTCAGGCTGAAAGGTTATTAATCATTTTAATAAGAAACGTCTCTTTGAATTCTTTGAAATTGTGCCCCAGTCTGACCCCTCTTAAAGATTCTCTTCACCTGCTCCAGCTCAGATTTGACCTTTCTGCAGTTACTGCTACACTTTTACTGAAGCAGAAAATGAATGATAAACACAACTACAAATAGAGTTATTTTCTCCATTTATACAGTGAAATATTTATGATTTATATCTTCTTAACTCCACTATCAACTTTTACATGAAGCTCACAGCACACAGGCTGATCAGCAATTTTCAAGGTTGTATATCACCAATAAAAAGGATAATAAAAAGATAATTTGGTCATAATGTTCATTTATCAATGGCACTGCTTGCCATTTAAGTTTACTAAGGGTAAGAGGCTGACTTTGGCTTTAATTGCAGATTATTATTTAGGTAGAAATTATACTCAATATCTTTATCTTGCCAACACTCTCAATCGTTCAAGTATAGCCTAGTTAATTTTCAACCAGGGGGCCTCTGTTGCATGTCACTGTCCCACAATATCAGAAAATACCGGTACTGGCCTTCATGTAGTCAAGTATTTATCTCAAAGGCTTATCAGCAGCTTAGCAACTAAAGAGGCCATGTAGAGGAGAAGGTCATTATTGCAGAGGCTGTCCCTCCTTACAACATGATCATAAAAGTGGAAAGCTAAATTCAAACCAGACAGAGAGATAGTTGCAAAAGGGTTGATGTTTTTGTGATGTCTGTGATGTTTGCCACTGACAGTAGAATGTTTACCTGTGGCATCTCTAAGGCCCTCATGACAGCAGCAAAGCCGAACATGTTTCCCATGGTGCTCTTGAGCTCAGCAGCAATTTGGATGATTTTGTGTAGCAGACTAGCCCTCTCCTCAGTCGTCCCTGTGCAGCCCAACACATCCACAGCCAACATTGTCGCCATGGTTTGGTACCTGCAGGTTCAAATCAACATATTCATCCTATTTCATCAGTAGGAGGAATTATATAAAATTCACATGTTGCTTCAGACGGTAAATTCAATCTGTCCTCAATCTCTTCTCAATGAATGTCCACAGTCACAGACCCCCCCCCCCCCCCCAAACCTTTCCACCCATCCTTTCCACACAAAAATTACCAGAAAACCAAACTGTTAAATGGATGTGCATAATGTTGTTATTCTGTTATTCTTAGAGTTTTACCACAACTAAGGCACAAATTGTAAAGTATGTCCTAAAAGTTGCACCAGAGAAAAGGTCATGTCACTTAGATCATAGGGTCTATTTTCTTGCACTGACAAGCTGAGTTTAAAACAGTGTTGTCATCATGTGGAACGGTTAGAAGTGTCGTCAGTTTCTGAATCCTTGCTCACCTCTCCAGCAGGTCCAGTCTCAACTGCTGGCCATGTGGCAAAGTGAGCAGCTCTATCCCAGAACTAACTCCCATCATCCTCTGCACCTCTGGAGTCACCTCCAGAATTCTGGCCACCTGGAAAACACAGACGAGATCACAGATGAGTGATCTACTCCTGGCTAGGTTTGTTTATGTTTGGTGGAAGATTTTGTAACCCGTATGAAAATACCGCTTTGGGTTTACTTAACATATTTTAATTGTTGTTTATTTAATTGTTATTTTAATTCAGTAACTTTAATTTTGATGTTTGAATTCATGAAGACAACTGTAATAACATGATTGTAGTCACTTTAAGCAGCCGCTAGATGGCTTTATGTGCATTTAGTGTAGGGAATCGAGCGAACGTGTGCAATGCATGCTGGGACAGAGACACCCCTGATACAACTGATGTTAATGTTGTTAGGATACACAAGTGACAGAAGTGATTGACAGGGTTAAAGAGGATCCAGAATTCTTCATTTTCATCATCTTCCTGAAGATTCACACCTGGGCGGATAAGATCAGAACGGCGCGCAGTGACCTTACAAATACACACACTACCCGGGTAGCACACAATACACACACACAAAATAAACTTGGACGGACGTGGATTTAAACAAAACACTTTGGACTGGACTTTGATGGACTTTGATATCAGACAGCGTTAGGCTGTGGAAGGACACTTTATTTTGTTTTTATTGTTATATTGGGGATTTGAAAAAGGAATTTATGCAATTTTATGTTGATTGTGAAAATAAACATCCCTGTGTTTACCTTTCTACATTAACCATCCCTTGCTCCTTGAGTCGAACCAGAGTTCAGTAGTTAAGTAAGTGTTATTCTTACTGGGTTACAATTTAATACACAGTTTCCAGCAGCTTTATGTGTAAATTTGCGAACCCTCCTATGTATGTGTTGAATATGATTTCAGATTTGTTTTCTTTCTTTTTATTTCTTTAGTTAGTGGCAATTGTATAAGCAAGAGAATGTACCGAATCTGTTTTTTTCTTAAATCAGAACACCTTGTCAGATGCTGTCACTTAGTGTACTTTAGAATGCAATCCTGTGCATATGTTAAAAGTTAACAGGTGCATAAAAATACACAAGTAATATCACCTTATAGTTAAGTTTTATTGCTTATGGGTATGCCAGTTGTTTCCAGTGTGCAACATCCAACACATCAGCATTACTCTAATGTTGTGCCAATGTCCACGCGATGAATGAAAGTCCAATATTTATTTGCTTTTTAGCTCTGGTTTTATCTCCAACAACTGCTGAGAAGAATATCTCCTTACTTTAGCTTTGTCTCTAACTGTGTCTGTTTGCCGTTTAGTATTGAGCAGGTAGTGCACCAAGAATACATCACTGCAAGAAAATGGCTGGCTGTTGACAAAAGCAGTGAGGGGTGAAACCATATCAAAGCAGTATATATGTGGATCATTAAGTGAAAGAGGCTAAAAGGCTCTGTGGAGTTGAGTTAGTAGAGATAATTCTATGCGAGTTTCCCTATATGTATGTGTATTTTAGCCACTGTTAGTGTAAGAGTATTGAGCACAGTGGCAGTACCATGCAGTCAGCCTTGGTGATATGTTTGGCTGCTGTCCTTGGGTCGACCTCAGCTAGTAGCTCCTTCACCCTCCGCAGGACGCCCACCTCCAAAGGCTTATTCTCCTTGGGCATCAGCAACGACTGGTACCTGCCTGGTTTAAAAGAAGACACTGTCTCTACCACCGGGGAGAAGTACACGTTCCTGTCCTCCAACTTCAGTGGATCAATTCCCGCTGACCCCTCCTCAACCCGCAGCCTTGCCACATAGCTCTGAGCGGTGGGATACAGCTCTGTGTAGCAGCTTCCACCAGCATCAATGGATAGCGAGTTCTGGTTCAGCTGGGATTGGGGTGTGTTGTTACACTGTCTTTGGAGGGTGCTCTTCAGAGAGGGCAGAGGTTGAGAGGTATCAGAGCGCCTGGAGAGGGATGAGGACGGAGCAACACTGAATGTCCGGCAAATGCCGGGGCTTCTAGACCGTGGAGCTGGAGATAGGAGAAGAAAGGTAAAAGGAGAATATTTATAAAAAAAATGTTTCATGATTTCTTCAATATCAGTTAGTCCATCTTTCTACCAAACCATAAAGGTATTAGTTTTCAAGAAAGGTGGGGATAAAATCTGTATTGGTTCCCTCTGAGGTTGTACTTAATTACTTTAAAAAAACACAGACAAAATTATAGTTTAAATTTTTACAAAACAGCACCGTCATTTAGTAAGACAGTTACTATAGTTTTGGTTACTAAAACAGACAAAAAGGCCTATGTTTGGGGCTATTTTCAGCAACAGATTCACATTTGGTGCACTAATAAGTTGGCCTGTTAGAGGCAGCAGAACAGTTTGTGTGATTGGTCAAGGAACAAGTTACTCAATGAAACACTGTGTCTCATTGATGTATTTTATAAGTTTCTGCACAGCAACAGAGCCCTGACTTTCCTGGCTGTGCTTTGAAAAATCTCTTTATCCTCTCTGATCATTTTCCAAGCCTCTCCAGTGCCGACTGAAGCTTTTGGGTGATAATAGGCATGTCCATTGAGATTTTCTGACTCGCTCACTTCTGGTCACTGTGAGTCATGCAAGAAAAAGGACACAATAGAGGAGAATCTACAGATTCTGACAATATTTAAGTATCATTCAATGATATATCAGTCTTGATATATAATTCTTGCATTTAAGCCTGGATTTGCCACGTGAGTCACTCAAAAAGTGCTGCTGCTGCATACAACAAATTACTCTAAACTTTTGTCCTGTGATAACCTCCTCTCACCTGCTCAACCCTCCAGAGCTGAACGACAGTCAGTCAGTAATCTGCTGTGAGGAAGGCAGACACACAAAAAGCAAGCTCCTGTTGACACGTGAGATCTGTTGACTGGGACACTCACAGTTAGGGTTTCCATTAAAGAATCAAGAGCAGGAAAGGAGCTTTTAGAGGCTAATAATAGACTAAAGAATGTTAAAGGAAGCTTAAAACTTTTTTTTACCGATGTTGTAGTTCTATTGTTTTTGTGTTCATTTCAAAAGGAGTATTATGTAACACCCATTCACCCAGATTGCAACATCCAAGTGTTGCTGACTGACAACAGGACTGGACTTTATGAAAGCACTAGGTAACAAAACCACAAACTGTGCCCATTCACAACTATAAATGTCCTAAAGTTAAGCTTGCAGACTTGGAGACTAAGAGGCTAAGACATCAACATGAACCCTTCCTAGGTTAATTTTTTTAAGGTAAACACAAGAAACTTGTGCTACAGAAAATGGACCAGACTCAGTGAAAAGCTCCCTAAGCTTAACAACTGCCTTGCACCCTGTCCTATATAACCTAGACAACTATTAATTTAACTATACAGACCAATGAGCAGTGATAACTAACATGTCTTTGGGGTCATCAGGTGGGAACCTCCTTTCACCAGTGTTTCGTCTAGTCGGTCCCACGACACCTCCAGGAGGCCAGACAGTGATCACTGGCGTCCCAGAGTCATTCCCCTAATGCCAGCCATCACTGCTTCTCATGATACCTTCATATTTGTGTAGTTATGAGGAGGTGCCATCTGCTATAGACATGACAAATGTAATTCATCCATCATGTCCATATGGACTCTACGTTACCATCTGAAATGCAGCCCAATATATAAAACTGTAAACACCTAGGTACAGTCTGTGTGTACTCTTTGATGCAAGAGGGTCAAAGTATGAAAATACCAGTGTCTGCTGTCCATGTTTGCTGTGTATTTTGAAGTAGTCTATCTACCCTTTAGCACCTCATTGAATTAGTGCTAATGCTGGGATCCAATGATTCTCAGCTGATGATTTCCAAACTAAAATGAAAGGATCTTCAGGTGTTGGAAATGAAGGAAATACAATTTTGCAATTGCACTTCTAATTCAATCATATTTTATGCTAGATAATCTGATATACAGTTTGGTTCCTCAAAAAGTTTAGGACCTTTGTAACAACTTGTAAGCCACAAACCAAAGTCTATAAATGAGTCCAGCATCTAGGTGACAGTTTTATTTGATTAGAGTTTTGCAAGGGGGTAAGGGTCCGTGAACCTTGGAGGTAGGGTGGGTCATCCGCTTTTTAAAAGGCCAGTGTTTTGGTCCCTAACCCCTCCAGATGGCAGCTGAAGTGTCCCTGAGCAAATGCTGAACACCCAAATTGTGGACTTTTGCAAGACAGCATGTCACAACTTTATATAATCACCAACCAACATTTGCAAATGAGTCAAACTTTAAATGACTCAATTATTGTATTCCAAACTGACCTCAGTCTCTCAGTAACATTTCAGTCAAATCTCAGATGACATTTGATAGTTGGCGCAATAAATATGAATCTCTAAAGTAGCTGAAATTAGACAACTCTCTTCTCTTTTTTCAGTTCTTCATCTTCAGTTGTTAGTTAAGTTAATGCATACTCTTAAGCTCAAGAACCCTTGAATAATCTAACATTCCTTCTGGCAACATTTGGTGACATCAAATTTCTACTTTGGGTCTCAGGGTGAAAATTGTGGGAACCCCTGTCCTATCCAATGACGATTCATACCATTTCAGAAAATAGTTTCAGAACAGCAACAGCAATCTGCCTTTTTTAAGGCAGATTTGCCCTTTTCTTTTTACAAAGACCTTCACCTCAGCCTCTTCATAAAACTTGTTTGTTTTAATACGTGTCAGTCAACAAGGTCATGTAGTTGATGTACAGCTGGCAAAAGCACACTGCCCTTCAAATTACATCAAACTGACTCAACAGTCATGACAAACAATACTCTTAGTCTTGTGGGTGCAGTGTTTACATTATTAGAACCACCTTCTCTCCATTTTAACCATAACTTTAAAAAAAAGGTCTTGTGTATTTTCCTTTTAACTGAAATGCAGCTAATTAAGGTCTTTTTTCCTCTGATAATAGTCTTAACACAAATATTTTTTAGTTGTACAAATTAATGTTTGCTGTTGCTGTTCTTGTGTTTTTATTTTTGTTTAAAACCACATATTCATAAAGAGCACTTCTCACCTTAACAAAAATTGTTGAAGTTGCTGAAGCTGAGATTTATCTATAAAATTAACATCAAAAGATGAGCACAAATCAATGTCTAAATATAACTTTTAAAGGCAAGCTGTTTCTTAAATATCTCCATCGAGCATCCATGAAAGTATGAGCAAAAATTGTAGCAGTCAAAGCAGCTATTCAAGATAAAGAAGAAAGTGTTCAGAGAAAGAACAAAAGGTAGGGAATGTGATTATGTAAGGAATAAAACAAACACAAGATCTCTCTCTCAGGTTAATTTGCCTCTGCTCCATTTAAATCTGGTCACAGACCATTCTTATCTCAGTATTAAATCATGAGTTCAAAACTCGATTTTGCCACGTAATACACTAACAAAGTTCTGCTGGTGCATACCACACGCACCCTAAACTTTTGTCCTATAACTTCAGTGATAACGCCCTCCTAGCTGCTTTGACCAACAGAGCTAAGCAGCAGTCAGTCAGTCATTAATCTGCTGTGAGCAAGGCTGGACACACTAAAAGCAAGCTCCTGTTGACACGTGAAATCTGTTGACTGGGACGCTCACGGTAAGTGTTTACATAAAAGAATCAAGAGCAGTGAAAGAGTTTTAGAGGTTAAAATAGACTAAAGGGTGTTATGGGAAGCTTAAAGACTCTTGACTGATGTTCCAGTGCTGTTGTTTTTGTGTTCATATTGAAAGGAGTATTATACTGATGTTCATGTGTATATAATGACTGTTATGCAAAACCATAAGTAGCCTCACGTGGATGCTGCAGTTCCAAAGCCTTAGAAAGCCAGATAGGAACTTCTAAATGTTAACTCTTGACAGCAAGACAGGACTTTATGAATTCACTGAATAACCCAATTTGAATCTTTGCCAAGCTTATAAACTTTGAGAGATTTTTTTTTTTTGGTAGTAGTTATAATGGCATTAATTGTAGCTAAGGCATAAGCTCACATTATTACTATCTAAAAAGTCCCTGTATACTGTAAGTTCACAGATGCTGTAGCTTGTCAAGTTTTACCTAGTTTCATTTCTGTGTAAATTATTTAGATTATACTGTATCTTTATAATTCAAATGTGTCACAAATGTACAATAGCATTGAACTTTTATTATCAATGAAAGTAGTTGTAGTAAAAATAGATGTCATATTCCATACGTAATATCTTTAGTTAAACTAAGACAAAATTACTCAAAAAATTCTACAATTAAATGTTCAAAGCACTTTTCTAACATTAACATTTTTACTGATAATTATGGCTCCATAGGTAAAGGTTCTCTAACCTTTGACTGTGTAAATACTAACGGTAGCCAATATTAAATCCTTATTATACAATAGCCCCACAACTATTATTGCTGAGCAAAACATGTATATGAACACAAAGCTATGAAACCTGAGAGTGGCCATCTACCAAGCAGCTTTTGTAAAGCCCCTGGTATTTAGCAGCTGGATTTCCCACACTGTGTAGTTGTGTAATCGGGACATTGTTATTTGGCCCTTTTATGCAGTTATGCAAGTCTTGGAGCAGTGTGCCTCAGTTTTTTAAGAATAATAATAATTTCTTGGCATTTCTTCAAGTCAAAGCAGAAAATGTTGCTTCGACCCAAAGAACAAGACGGCAACCAGTAACATTAATCATGAGCATTGGCGCTATATGGCTATTTCAATTATCTACCAAGCTGCTGTTTAATTCCAAATGCCAATTGGCATGGCTAAGAGGGCAATTGGTTTGTGGCTTAATGAATAATACTATAAAAACAGAGATAATAACTAAGGCCCTGACACATCCAGCCAACAGTCAGCTGTTACACCGTTGATGAGCCATGATCTTCCTGATGTTTCAGATTATTGGCTTAAGTTGGCCCTTACCAGCAGCTTTTGCGCTAATTCAGGATGTTGAATCGATGGCAGAGCCAATAACTAAGTGAGAGCAGTCTGATTGGCTATTACTGTACGCATTCTTATTGCAAGCTGGTGGGCCTATGTTAACTTTTTTGTACCTTGACATTATTTCCTCTGCTTAATTTTTGCAATCTTCTTCAGCTGAAGGTAAACAGGAGGTATGTATAACACTTTAAATACTTATTAAATTAGAGAGACTAAATTAACCTTTTTCAAATAAGACTAGTGTGACTGGCTGTTCCCCTACACAAATACAGTCCTAGTAGTTAGTAAAATTTCTACATCTTTATCACACTACTAACCAGACAAAACTAAAGCAGAACTTAGAGAAGAACTAAACCTGTAGATGAAGGTACAACAGATTATCTTCATGAGGTTCAGGACTTTGCAAGATGGCAAGTCACATCTTTGTGTGCAGTAAATGTGTTCCAAACACAAACTTTACTCTCTTGATAACATATCAGTCAAATCTCGGGTGACTTCTGATAGTTGGTGCAATAAATATGAATCTCTGAAGTAGCTGAAATTAGACAACTCTCTTCTCTATTTTTCAATTCTTCATCTTCAGTTGTTTGTTAAGTTGATGCATACTCTTGAACTCAAGAACTCTTGAAAAATCTAACATCCCTTCTTCTCTTATCAGAATCTCTATCAGAGATGCACCAACTGACCCTGGTGGCACTTGCAGTGCTGATCTGCTTATCAGCCTCGGTAAATGGAGGAAAAGTCTTGGTGTACCCTTTGGATGGAAGCCACTGGGTCAACATGAAAGTCCTTATTGAGGAGCTTCACTCTAGAGGCCATGAAATCACAGTGTTGCGGCCATTAGATAGCTGGTACATCAAATCAGAGTCCCCACACTACAAGTCAATTACAATAAATTCTACTGCTGGTTTTGATGAGGAACAGTTTGGGATGTTTGTAACCACAATGCTGAGCTTGCGTCGTGAAGGTGCCTCACTTTGGAGTCGCATATCTCTAGAATATGAACTTGTTGAACAGTTCTATCAGTTGCACAAGCAGTTGATGCAGATGGTAGGTGAGATGTTTGAGAATAGCAAGCTGATGCAGACCCTCCGTGATGCCAAATATGACTTAGTCCTGACAGACCCTGCAGTTGGTCCAGGGGTGCTTCTGGCACACCGGTTGGGTCTTCCACTTGTCTTAAATGTGAGGTGGACTATTCAGGGTGAGGGGCATCATTCAATTGCACCTTCCCCATTGTCATATGTTCCAATACCAGGGGCAGAGCTGACTGACAAGATGACATTTTCCCAGCGTCTCAAGAACCTTCTTTACTATTTCTTCACTCATTTGCAAATATGGTATGTCACAGACCCAAACTACAAACCATTTGTCCATAATTACTTTGGAAAAGATGTTCACTACATGGAGTTGTTTCAGGCAGCTGACATCTGGCTGATGAGGAATGATTTTACATTTGAATTTCCAAGACCAACAATGCCAAACATTGTTTACATGTCAGGATTTCAGTGCACACCATCAAAGCCCTTGTCTAAAGAGCTAGAGGATTTTGTCCAAAGCTCTGGTGAACATGGAATCATTGTTATGACATTGGGAACCCTGGTGGCAAAACTTCCCGATGACATTGCTGAGGATATTGCCGCTGCTTTTGCTCAACTTCCTCAAAAGGTGATCTGGAGGCACAAAGGCAAAAGACCGTCCACTCTTGGCAACAACACTTTACTCTTAGACTGGCTACCTCAAAATGACCTGCTGGGACACCCCAAGACCAGAGTGTTTGTTGCCCATGGGGGGACCAATGGACTACAAGAGGCCATTTACCATGGCGTCCCCCTTGTCGGCCTGCCCCTCATGTTCGATCAGCAGGACAACTTCTTTAGAATGAAAGCAAGAGGCGTGGCCAAAGTCATGGACATTGCAACTGTCAACAAAGACAACTTTCTGGAGGCGCTCAAGGAGGTACTCTATAAACCAAGTTACAGGGAAAAGATGATGACACTATCCAACCTGCACAGAGATCAGCCAATGAAACCACTAGACCGTGCCATGTTCTGGATTGAGTTTGTTATGAGGCACAAAGGAGCAAAGCATCTAAGGACAGAGTCTTACAAGATGTCCATGATCGAGTACCATTCAATTGATGTGGTGGCATTTCTTCTAACAATTATTTTTCTAGTAATTTTTATTTTCATTGCTGCAGTTAAGTATTTGTGGCAATTTGTGTTTTCTAGAAGCAAAGTCAAAAAGGAATGATGAATGTGTAGCAAGATAGAGGTTACATTTTCTGGGTTCTGATTTCTTGCAAAAAAAAAAAAAAACAATAATAATCATGAAATGTTCTGATCAATATTTAGTGTCCTGAACGTTTTTCCACTGGTAACCTCACATGCTTCAGTGTGTAGCTTAATGCACCTAAAACCTTGCAGTGTCTTGTGACTTATGTTGAAGAGGTCATGTGTCTTTTCTGTTTGTTCACTTTGTAGGAAATCTCAAAAATCTGTTATTATCATCAACACTAGAAGTATTTTAATTTTTCAATTTTGTTGCAGTTTCATTAAAAAAATCTTTCACATATTACTGGATATTCTTCAATTAAATTTAAAAAAAGATTTACTTTATTAATACTGGTACAAGTATCTTGTGATTTTCTATCACTAGGGTTGGGTGAGTGGATCAGTGTTGCTTATGACATTTAATGATCACAACATTGTCACGTCCACAAATTTAAGTTGTTCAAATAGTGATTTCATCATTCAGCTTTTACATTTCATAAGATTTTTTGAAAATTTTTTTTTACACATATTAAGTTTTTGATCTTCACATTGATTCACATAAGAGTGGACCACACTTCAATGCTTCACATAAATTTGGTAATTTTTTTATGCACTCTTACATACACCCAGTAGCCATAACATTATGACCACTTAGCTAATATTGAGTCGGCCCCCCTTTTGCTGCCAAAAAAGCCCTGACCAATGGTCTCCACTAGACCTCCGAAGGTATGCTGCTGTATCTGGCACCAAGCCATCAGTGGCACATCTTTGAAGTCTTGTAAGTTGATAGATAGGGCCTCCATAGATATAACTTGTTTGTCCAGCACATCCCACAAATGTTTAATTGGACTGAAAACTAGAGAGTTTTGAGGCGATGTCAATTAAAGTCTCAAAATCAAAGTCAAAGTCTCCAGCTCCTTGTTGTTGACCTCAAACCATTCTTGGACCAAGGTGACAAGGCACATTATCTTGCTGAAAGAGGCCATTGGCCATCAGGGAATACCATTTCCATGACGTGGTGAACTTGGTCAAAAAAAATATCTCGGTAGTTGGTACAAGTCAAAGTTAAATCCACATGACTGGCTGGATCCTAGGTTTCCCAGCAGAATATTGCCAAAAGCTTCACACTGCCTCCACCAGCTTGACCTCTTCCAATAGTGCTTCCAGCCACCATGTCTTTACCAGGTAAGCATGGCGATCGGCAATCCATATGGTATAAAAGAAAATATGATTCTTCTTCCACTGCTCCGTGGGCCCATTCTGTTCCTCATGTGCCTACTGTACACTTTTGTTGGTAGACACAGCATGGGCACCCTGCTGGTCTGCATCTATGCAGTCTCTTATGCAGCAAACTGCGACGCGTTTTGTGTTCATACACCTCTTCCTACACCTCAGAACCAGTAATAACTGTTTTAGTGCTTTGAGCTACAGTAACTCTCCAGTTGGATCAGACAACAAAAGCCAGCCTACGCTCCCCACATGCATCAATGAACCATGGCCGCCTGTGACCCTGTTACTGGTTCACTGGTTTTTCTGCCTCGCACCACTTTTGGTAGGTTTTTACCACTGCACATGAGGAACATTTCACAAGAGCTTCATTTTTGAGCCCTTCTCAAAGATGGTTAAAATTCTTGTAAAATTCGCTTGCCTATTTTTTCTGCTTCCAAAACATCAACTTTAAGGATAAAGTGTTCACTTGCTGCCAAATATATCCTACCCACTGCCAGGTGCCATTGTAATCAGATAATCATGTCAGTGGTCATGATGTTGTTGCTGATTGATGTACATTTTAAAGATTTAATAAATATAATAAAAAAAAATTGCAGTCTACAGCATAAAAAAATCCTTATAATAACATGATGATAATTACAACTAAATCCATTTTATTGTTTTTCTATACAGATGTGAATATAGATGTCAGGTGGTTTTTTTTCAGTGAGATATTTTAGTAATTTAATCCCCAGTACAGATAAAATAAGGGTATAGTATGGACTCTCTGACAGCTTTTTAGTTTGTAGTTCTACCATGTTTTTATGAGCTAACTGAAATGGGTATTTCAATAACTTAATGCAAACATGCTCAGTTTACTTATCACGCAATGTATCTCTGTCCAGTTCCGCATAAAGCTAAAATCTAAAATCTCATCTTAAATACACCTTGATTACACTGTCATTTTCATTTAAAGTACTCACATGTCTTTATTGACTGTATCTTACCTATATTTTCAGCAATGCTTAAAATTTGTTTTATTTATTGTTTATTTGTTTGTTTTTTTGTTAATGTTGTTGATGAATTGTTAATGAAAATTACAAGCACATGATAAACTAAACAAGCCACAGCTAAGTCAGAAGCTAATTTCCATTTGTCGTCTCTGTCAGACATTACCTAAAATGTGGCATTACAATTTACAAGTCCTGTTATTACAAGATATCCATGTTCACAATATATTAGTTTAAAAAAATCACTATAAATATTCAAAATATCTTAGAATAATGGAAAGAATGTTCCAGGACCATTCAGCAGCCATGTTTGTGTTTGGGTCTTTGGTTTGTTTTAGGTATTTTTAGGTTGTTAATGTTGTTGTGCAATAATGGCTACTTTCCAAGTCTAGAGAGTTTACTAATTCATATTTATTTTAGGTGCTTTCTGCTTGGTCTCTAAGCCTCTGTTTTAAAACTCAGTTTAGTTTTAATGTGCCCCATTACAACAACTCCATAATGTTTTATAGGATTACATCTATATTCTAGCTGTCTGTCAATAAACTGAAAACTAAACTAAAAACTGGGGCACAACAGATGGTCATTTTCTAAAAATGTTGAATTACAGGCACAGTTTCTGTTAAAAAAATGGTGATGTGTTAACTTTCTTTTCCGTGCACTGAAGCATTTGGTATTATTAGAGAGAACAACCATAGCTCAGCAGCTTATTGGTTTCTTCTTACGGTACTTTGATCGTTACTTAGTCTCAGGTTCCTGTAATTAAATGGCACTTGTTGGACATTGCATTGTTTGTGAAGTGTCTTTCTCCTTTCTTTTTTCCCACATTCACTTACTATTTTGTGTAGCAGGAGAAAGTTTAAAAGCTGTTAACATGTTAAGCTGTGGAAACATTATATGCCATGAAATTTTTTAATTAAATCTTTTATTTAATATAATCGTAACTTGAGGGCTGAGAGCACAGGGAGACAAGAAACATAGAGGGAGACAGATTCGATATCCAAGAAAGTCCCCCTGCGAAAATCAAACTTTGGCTGTTGCAGCTGTGTGCTATTAGCTTCAACCACATATCTTGTTTCAAAAAGATGTTGATATTCTTTTACAGCGACAAAAGACAACAACTTCAAGCTGCTCCTCAATCCTGCTAACATTTCCAGTTCATTTAACAGATAATGGTAGGGCAGGGTTCATTAACTTCCTCAGCAGAACAGGATCAAATAGTATGAATGCATTGTAAGAGGACTGGCATAAATACAAACATAGTAATGCATTACATTACGATCTATGGCATAGACATACTACAAAATATTCTCAAAAAAAGTTGTTACAGGAGTATGTTTATTACTTAAACCATAAAAATGTTAACACATATAAGAGTAAAAGTTGCCTTCGATAATAGTTTCCTCCCTCTGGTAGGTCATTCCTGGTAAATCATAAAACCAAGGGTAACCCACTCAGTTTATGGGATGACCTGCCTGAGGAGACTGGGGAAGAGAACACACTGACATTTTTTAGGTCATTCTTAAAAACTCACTTTTTTAGACTTGCCTTTGATTGATTGTACTGTTTGTTTGTAATTTACCTATCTCTCATTATGTTTTCTGTCTTTTGTCTCATAAATATTTCAACTGTTTTTTTGTGCTGTGTTTATTTTATTGTAAAGCAGTTTGTAACTTGTTTTTGAAAAGTGCTCTATGATTAAAGGTTTTATTTTAATCCAGTAGTGAGTGATTATTGTAAAAACTTATTTAAAGCTGATACAACTAAAATATATTAAAAAATCAGCTTTATGACCATTATAAACTACTTGGAAAGATAACAAACATTTGATGAAGTAGTGTGCTGTGTGATGTGTGAGCACATTTATATTATGAAATTTAAATGTTTTATCAAATTTCAGTGCTGGACTACCATAAGACTTAATGGTACACTGACTTTAAACAAAAGTTCCACTTGTTTATAGTTTGCAGACTGACTCTTTTTGGATCCTGTTAGCACTATTCACAGTGACTTACCTGAATAATCAAACACCTATACCTCGGTTATTAATGATTGAACACTTTTATTGGCTTAATTACAGGAGAACAGGGCATTAGACCAAAGGGGAGAAGGAAGTTAGTTCATGATTAAACTCACTGTTGTAAGTAGAGAGAGATGATTCTCCAGCAGACAGCAGAGGTCGGTCGTCCTGCTCCCCGTTTACATCTGCCTCCCTGTGGTGGAGAGAGGAAGGACTGCAGGAAAAGAGAGAGAAAAATAAAATTTAAAAAAATTGAACAACTTTCGATATGTGGATCATTAGAAATCTCCTATGAACAGATGCTACATCACTTAGAGACCTCACAGTTTCATCTCGGGGTTTGTACTTCTCTGAGCAGCACAAAACAAAAAGCAAAGCTAACTGAAAGAATAAAACAAGGCCTCTGTACTATTGAATAATTAACTGAATTAACTAAATAAAATTATATTGGACTATATTCTCAGTGAAACCTTACCTTCTTGGACAGACTCTCTCTTTTACACTCTTATTGCCGGTCGTCAGCTCTCTGTGGCAGGACAGTGGGCTGACAGCAGTGCAGAAGGCCGTCTCAAGGTAGCTGAGAGGTAGCGTCCTGTTTACAGGCTGCTGTATCTGAGCTCCACTCCACCGGGTCAGAGCGGCCCTGCTGCCCACGTAGAAGTGAACTAGAGCGGGTAAAGAGTCGAAGGCCTCACCCTCCAGGCGATACTGGATTCGAGTGTATGTCTCACTGGACTGAACCACTGTCTTCCTGATGAGGAAGTGGAGTGTTTTTTGCTCCCAGTGGCTGGTGAGGACAAAGTCGCCCTGACTGGACTGAGAGTCTCTGAGAAGGAAGTCGCCATGGTTCACCACAAGGCTCTCCGACACCTAAGGAGACATTTTAATCCTTTTAAGCAAAAAAGTAAAATACTGAAAATACAAATACTTCAATAATATTGAAGATACTATTTAACATTTTTAAGTTCTCACAAAAAGATAAGACTCCAGTGCAGTGGCATTACTTTTGCCAACATTACAACTTTGTATTTTTTCTAATTAGTATAAAAATGCATCTACAAAGGATATGTTAGATATGATATGGCAGATATTTTAAATAGGTTATGTTAAAGCATAGTCTTTATTTATTTAGGGTTTTTTATATTATTTTAGTTGAATAGAGTTATTAATTTTAGATCAGGTTTTGTTTCTTTACTAAACAAACACACTCTCATTAAGTCCTCAAAATCCACCCCACTGACAAAAACATGATATTTATTTTTAATTAAAATAGTCCAAGCAGGGAAGAAGCTGACCTAAATCTGAAGTAATATGTTACTAATTTAGACTGTTTCAAAACAGAAGTTTTTCAAACTTTACAAAAGGTTTAATGACTAATAACTTTAGACACCCAACTTCCGATACTACTGATGCATTTTTCCAAATAAAAAAAAAGAGAGAAACAGTTTCAGGCTTCACCCTTAGTGCTAAGCCATCAGATTTTTGGGGTTAGTCCAGGAGGGAAATACAGGGAAGATGATAATGTTAAATATTCAATCTTTCCTTCTGTTACCTGAGGGTCTCAGTTAAAAAAGCTATTGTATTGCATTTATTCAGTTATTTTTCTGCTCAATCAGCAGTACGGGCATCCATGTACGGCAGGCTAAGTCCTTCACGCAGCTGTCGCAAGTTCGATTCCGGCTCTGACCATTTGCTGCATGTCACTACCCCCTCTCTTTCTCCCTGTTTCCTGTCCACACTCTCAGCTGTCCTATAAAAATAAAGACGAAAAGCCCCAAAAATAGAATAATAAAAAAAAATCATTACTGTATTGATACTGCTAACTACTGTGACACCTCCTGTCATTGTTTTCTTGATTTTACTAATTTGCTGAATAAGACTTTACCTTGAGATTATAAAACCAATTTAGCTGGTGTCTGAACAGAGCTCTCTCTTGTGGTAAAGTCACTGCATGACCTGGAATCTAGTAATTTTTAATCAAAATTCTACTTAAAAATACATTTGGATTGTTTTGTTTGTAGTGTAAAGCCTTTTTGGAGGGTTACACCATTGTAGGTTTTTTTTGGATCCAGTTTTCCAAATGAAAAGCAATGTACAAATCCTAAAAATAGTAAAATACCTCAATTACAAATATGAAATTTAAATGTCAATGTAAAAACTTGAAAATACTGAGTTGTTTTGCGTGTGTGTCTGTGTGTTCTTATGTCGGTGTGAGAGTGAGGCAGACCTCCCAGGGGATATGTCCATGGTACCAGGCGTGGCTCTTCAAGTTGGTCCCACTCAGCTTCAGCTCCTCCTCCAGCTGCTTCTTCAGTTTCTCTGATGGCGGCTCCAACCAGAACTTGTCTTTGGAGAACTTAAAGGGCATCACAGGTGCACAATTAGTTGAACAGAAAAGATGAAACAAACATAGAAAAGCAGGAACAAGTGTTTTAGATCATCCTGTATCAGTTTCTGACTTTGGGTTCAAACTCAAAAACAGGTGTCTTCGGTCTGCTGCATTTCTCTCTACTTTCCTGCTGTAAAACCAAATCCGGTTCCTGTCTGTCCTTGAGAAAAGCTGCTTGAAATGTTTGTCTTCTGAAAGAAACAGGCATTGGGGTGAATCTAGTCAAGCAGCCTTTCCAGTTTTGTTTTTGTGTGAATTTGTGTGCGTGCAATGGGAGAGGACAGACAGAGGGGGGATGAGGAGGGAGGATGAGGACAGACAGCTTTGGCATTCCCACACTGGCATCCACACTGGCGGCACCAGGGGCCCAAGCCCATGCTGGGGTCTTGGCCTCGTTGCTGCAGCAACGTCATTGTGTGGTGGGGGTCATCACTCAGTGATGCTTTGTCTAACATGTCCTTCTACAAACACACACACAAAAACAAAGATACTGTATATCAAGAGTTTAAACCAACGACGGGCTGGGAATGCTTTTGTTTGGACACACACACAGACACACACACACTAGTACTGTTATTAAACTGTGTTATATAGGTGACATGTTATTTTTCTTCCTCCTGACACCTCCCACCCCCTGCTTTTTGACAGAATGGTTTGTCCCTCTGGACTGGGAATCACAGGCTGGGCACTAGGCCAGCACCACTTCAAAACAACATAAGAATGTGTGTGTGTGTGTGTGTGTGTGTGTGTGTGTGTGTGTGTGTGTGTGTGTGTTTGTGTGTGTGTGTGTGTGTGTGT
>JAPZDZ010000022.1:7923852-7948630 GCA_029783805.1 Acanthurus tennentii
TTTCACCTGTCTTGTTTCACTCACCTGTGTGTCTATATAGGTTAGGTTTCCACTTTAGTCTTTGTCCGAGTCTCTGTCTTAGACTGTTAGTTTGTTTCTCTGTGTTAGTTAGCCATGTTAGATTGCTATGTGTGTGTTTTGCCTGTTAATTTGGCCTGTATTTTTCTGTTGAGAATAAAGCCAATACAGTTTTTTGCAATCATTACGTCAGTTTTCCTACTGTGCTGCAACACCGAATTTTAGGGCTCCCCCACCTTCCAAATCCCACTTTAACCACTGATTACCAGTGTACATAGTCTTCTTCATGTCCTGCTTTCTTCACGATGAAAACCAAGTGTGGTTCAGTCCTGTCTGTCTACTCCCCTTTTTTTTTTACAATAAGTCAAATAAACACGCTGACCGACACAAATGCCAGCTTTTCCTTTCAGTTTGATCAGCTCTCAAACAGACAATATCACAAGCTTGCCTGAGAATGTTCATCAGGGTCTTTATGATGAACATATTCATTTTTTACTTTTTATTATGGTCTGCATCTTGCAATTCTCAACATACTTCATCTTATCTAGTGGAATATGTTCTCACCTTTCTGATTTTCAAAATTCATTCACATACATATTCTGTTTTTTTTCTCAAACTAGCAGTTTACTTAAAAATAAGCTAAGCTATCACATCTTGGACCTCATTTCTGTGCTGCACATACAGGGATGAAACATACAGTATATCCAGCCCCTCATCTGATAATGAGGAATAACATGTTCCAATAACAGATCTTCCTTGGATACAGCTCAGTACGACTGAAATTGGACCTGAGATTTTTGTTATTAGTACTGATTCAGTGTCTTTATCCAATTTGAATGAACTTTGATTTGATAAACTCATCTGATAATTGTTGAGATATTTCAGTCTGGACCAAAGTAGTGATCGATGGGTTCTAAATAATATTTAATGCTTGACACAACAGGCACTTTTTGTTTGGCAGCAAAAAGGTTTGAGCTTCAACACCCAGTCTTCTGTATCATAATAGCAGCTTTCATACTAGTAGTAATAGTGGTATTAGTAGAAGTACATTTTTGTGTCCTCTGTCTGACTGTCCTGTTGCACAACTCTCTGAGAGCAGTGAAATCGGCCACCACCCAGCAACAGCTTGCAACACAACAAACTTTTCCACCGAGGATAAAGTATGTTTCTTCTGCTGCTGTGTGAAACGTCAGATCTGCATAATAGTCTGTTTTTCAGGACTGAAGCAAACTTTATTCTTTCCCTAAGTCCATACGCTAATCACACCAGCTGGCCTCTCAGTCTGAAGTCTCTAGGCATCATAAAACTGAGCTCCGCACACAGGGGAGCACAGACACACATTTAGCCGACGTTAAAAAAATGCACAAAAAACCCTCAAACAGCAGTCGTAGAGTTTCTGTCTGACAGCCGTGATGTGTTCTGTCAGTGAAACTGCACGTAAGCATTTGCTTTTTTGTCTTCGGTCACTCTGCTCTTCCTCAACATTCTGCATATTTCCATGAGTAATGTCAAGGAAGGTGACCCTTTGTTCCTAAACACATACTCTGAGAGCAGACAGCCAACACACACAAAATCGCAAACACACACCAACAGATGTGAAGACACAAGTAGAACACACTGATGAGAGAAACTTCCTGACAGCCAGAAGCAATGTTCACAGACTTGCTGAGTTGCTGCTTGTGACTGTGTGGAGCTCATAGAGTTGTATTAAAAATACGCTATTTTTAATTCTTAAATTTAAAAGATTAAGGGCTTATAAGTATTTACTCCTGGAATTTTAGTTTTTCAAAAAAAAGGTTGTTGTCTTTTGATTATGAAACAACTACAAAATAATTAAAGCTCAATAAAGCATGTTTGGTTTTTATTTTTAAAAGTAATTGTTGAGATTATAAAATAAATTGTCACGATAAAGGGAAACATTTTTCAAATATTTCATCATCTGGATTTCACTCCAAGGACAGCACTTGTTCCACACAGAGTGTGTTATACTAACAGTGTGATACAGTAGACTTGTATAGTAGCTATTTACAATGCTAGCTGCAAAATAGCTTTATTTCTTTACTTAACTGCCTCAATTTGTATAAAAGCAGATATGTAGTGTTACTCCTGCTACCTCAGGAAGGGAAAGCAATGCTTCATGTCTGGAGAGAGATGTTGCTAAATAGGACAGTTAGGAATCTCAAAGATTTGACACTAGACGCTGCCAGTGTGCATCTCACAAAGAAACCAATGAGTGATGTTGTTTTAAAGAAGATACGAGGCACATTGTTTTTATCTAGAAATGCTGCCATAACGCCAATTTAATCACTTTTCTAAATACTATCATCTTAGGCTTCTGCCAATCGTTAGCAGAAAAAAAGCGTGATACTCTGTTCATCACATGTTGCCATTCAAACCATAAATGTTTTCTGGTCCACACTGACACTACACTGAAACCACAGACATAGCAACATAGTGACACTTTCCACAGTGTGTTTCTGGGGTGATGTGATGGTCTACACAAACTCAGAGCTGCACTGAGAGCCCAGTGAGGGGAAACTCCCTCCGCCTAAGGGCTATGCCCCTGAAACCAGCATCAAATTTTACAGCACTTCCTGTTCCTTCAGCCAGCGTGTCTTACACATTACTGACACTCTCATAACTCACACACACACATACAAACATGCACACACACTAGCTGTAGTTCAAAGCTCCTGTGATAACCCAAAACAAATGTGACACTGCATGCAGAGAGGAACCCACTAGAGTTTACTACAGAGTAGGGGTGGGCGATATATCGAATATACCTGATGTATCGATGTATAAATCTGATGAGATGTATGAAATGACTATATCGCGACCATCAATTACAAATTGTCACGTAAATGTTTCAAGCCGTTGGCATGCAATTCTCGTTGAGTTTTGCTTCTTTCACTCTCTCCCAGCGCTCCTCTCACAGCACGCAGCACACTCCCCGGCCCATCCAGAAAACTTACCTTGACGCATGTGTATTTTTGTATCAGGTGAGCAGGCAAGATAGCAAGGAGAGAGCGAAAAAAAGGGAACAGCCTAAGCAAGTTATGAGTGAGGGACGTAATTTCTGGACTATAAGCCCCTACTTTTTTCCGACACTTTGAACCTCCTGGCTTAAACTCTGATGCGGCTAATTTACGGACGAATATAAACGATTATAAACAAGAACGTGTTTGACAAAGTAATTCCGATGCTGTTAAATTTCGACACTGAAGAAGACAGCTTTAATGGTTTTAGTTGTTAAATTTAGTCGGTATGGCTTATATACAGGTGCGGCTTATAGTCAGTAAAAGGTTTGCTAAAGTTAATTTGATTGTGATTTTCCCCTTTTTGCATGCATATTTAAAAAACTCCAATAGAAAGGTCAACTTCAATCATTATACTGATGTCATTTTATGCATCAAAGGGTTGAATTTAACATTTATATAGTGATTTACAGGAGAAATCAAAAAATCGAGATATATATTGTGTATCGCGATATAGCCTAAAAATATCGAGATATTGGTTTTAGGCCATATCGTGCAGCCCTACTACAGGTATGAACACAAAGCTGAGAATGAAACAGAGCTGGTGAGTCTGTCTGACTTCTTAAATGGAGGTCAAGGTTAACCTTAATAACCATTCTGCTCTGACCAACTTATAAACTGGAAACAGAACCGCCTTGCTTATTTTGACAGTTCAATAAGGTCTTAAAACCACCAGCTGCTGATCAGAATGTCCCAGTTACTGACCATCATTTAGAGTCCAACTCAGAGACTCTGAACGAGTAAAAACTCATCTGCTATCACAGTGGTTAAGGTTTGGTTAACTCGAACCTAAACTGTATTTTATTGCTGTTGCTGTCTTCTTATGGGACAGTTCAGTGAAAAGCCACTGACAGTAAACACAAGTGGAGAGTAAAAATGAGCACATGCAATTAAGGTGCTTCGCTGACATCAAACCCAGGACGTGAAATTACATGACAGAGGTTGAAAATCAAGAGGATGTCTTATTTTTGCTTTTGCTTTTGTTAGCTCTCCTTGAACTTTGATGCAACAACCCTAAAACATGTTACATGCATATTCCTGTTGGAGAGAAATAGTGTTTAAGAAATATTCAGGATGTCTTTTACATAATTTTAAACATATTTTTGACATTTCTTCCTGTTCAAAAACGTCTGAATCTCCACTAAAATCTAAAATAAGTATGGGAACTTTTACTTTTAACACAAGAAAATTATTAGCTTGAGAGAGTTTGGTCTCTTAAAACGTAACAGAGGAAGATAGCTGACTGTTTTGAACTGTTTGCATTGATTTGCTTTGTTTAGTGATAATGAACCACATCAACCAGCCCAACTGAAAACAAAAGCAATAAATTGTAAATAAGAAAAACAAACTGAGTTGATAAATACTGCAGCTTCTCTGAGCACCAGCCATAATTGACAAAACTGAAGGCAGTACTTGCAACCTTTCTATTTCTTTCACAGTTTACTGTCCAGCCTGTAAAAACTTCAGACCATGTTTTCTCAATTCATGGCTTCTGTAACAACTGGACCCTGACTTTGAAGCAGAACAACCAGAGGTCAAAGTCAGGTGTAAATGTGGTAAAGCTGGGCAGGTATGACAGACAGAAGGCAGTGAAACACGCTGCATCTCTGCCAAAATAAACCTTATCACTCTCCTGACTTAAACCAGAGCAGGATCAAATTCCTCCTCTTATGTAGCATGCAGTCCCGTCCAGTTTACAGAGCCAGCGCACACCCCTCCATGTACACGCATACATACACAAACACAGACTGTTAACTAGCTATCCCACTGCCATCAAAGCTATAGTTGTTGTAAATTTAGTTCTCCGGAGCTTTTCATGTTTAAGGCACCAAACTAATCTAAAACATGTGTCTGTTTTAGCTCTAACTTCATAAAACACAGACTGCATGCAGAAAGGACCGATTCAAGTTCAAGAATTAGGACATTTCTAACATAAATGCTCGATGAGTCTTATTGAACAGATGACTGATCACACTGACATTGAGCGCAGGGCTGATAAACCTCAAACAAACAAACACGGCAAGTCTTATGACTTTAACTGAACTGTTTAGATGTAAAAATGAATTTGCTCACCCTCCCTGTCCCTCCCCGGTACGGACTGACCGACAGCTATCGTCCCCAACTTCATACATCTTGTCCCGCACAGTCTGACCCGCACTGCCGCTGAGTTTAAACCAGCTGACCGACTGAACTGAGCGGGCAGGCAGGGAGCTACTGCGCATGTGCTGTGCGACAACATTCTTATATTATATCATAACTGTATTTGTAAAATTAAGACCTTTTGTAAAAATAATACCGCGCACATGATAAACTATGATTTTACGTAGAGCTACACAACTTAAACAGCGCTGAGCAAAACCACAAAATTTTATTGTGACATCATGATGAATGACTTATTTCAGAGTAAGCAGCAGTATATCATTAACACATTAGGTCGTGCTTTCATCATTTGAATGTTACAGTTGGTTGAATCGGAGTTGATTTTAATCATTTTATACTGCCTTGCTTGTGTTTTCACTTAAGGTCTTGTTAGTAAAGGCTTATAACATTGTGTATTTGTGGATATTTTAAAAACTCTACAAAACTCTTCATTCCTTCTCGTTTGAACTTAACTTTTTAGAGCGGGTTCAAAAACAACAAACCGCGGACTATTCTCGGACCCCTGCATCTTCCAAAAATAATAATTCAACTCTCTCACCTGTCAGAGCTCTCCACTTCCCGCATGTCTGTCACAGTCTGTGTGGTTTCCTGTTTAATTGAGATGCTTTGCTGCCTCTCAGTTTGGTAGTCCTTGTTGCTGTGAGCTGCCTCAGCTATCGGGTCCATTGGCACGTACACATCCTGTGGCAGAGCCACTTTTGGGCTGTTAGTTGCCATGTTTAAAAGCTCTTTTACAGGTCTGTCTGCTTCTAAAGCATCCTTACTCTTTGACAGTGCGTCTTGGCTCTGGGCTGAAGTGTCATTAAAGCAGCTTTCAGGTGCTGAGGTCAAAGGTGAAGCCCAGCTGGATACTGGGGTAGCAGGCAGTGGTCGGGCCGGTGCAGAAACAGGCAGAGACCAGTCCAGACTGGTCAAACTGAGGCTTGACAGGGCACCAAGCAGAGGAGAGTCTCGAACATGTTCCCCCACCTTCATCTGGCTCTGCCTTTCACTCTCCACCACCTCTTCCTTCTCTTCTTTTTTCTTCTCCTTCAACTGCTTGTAGCTCTTTTGGTGCTTCTGACTGCGGGGCACAGTGCCCACATGTGTGTACATTTCGCTGGAGTTGGCATAACTGGGGCTGTGGAGGCAGGACTCCATGTCATCCACCACTTGGCCCCTGGCTGCTGCTTTGGCACTGCCAAGGATCCCATCATGCTCTGAGGCTGCCTTATTGTTGACCCTCTCTGACAGTCGGTGGGTGGGGAGATTGGTGAGGCTCCCAAACCATTTCAAACCTGGACAGTAGAGAAAAGTTAGAACAAAGCTTCCAGAAATTTTGCTTGAGCAACATCACTAGATTTCCATTTTAAAATGAACTTTAGTGCCTTTATGTGAATAAAACAACATTATGACTTCAGAAAAAAGAATGAAAGCAGAGTTCTGTTTTACACAAACACCAAATACAGATCAAACATATAATTCTACCTTTGATAAACTCCAGATGTCAGAGCCTGGTATCTTGGAGTTTTTTGTTTTGCAAATAGTTTTGGAGAGCATCTGTGTGTTAGCGTGATTTGTGCTAGAATCTGGAGAAGTTAAGAAGACTTTGAGTGAATATCCACACTAAACCAAAGAGTTTAGAGTGAAATATTTTATTACAATCACCTCATTTATGCTAAAATTTCTCTGTATCTGGTTTAGACATGGGTGTTCCCTTGATAATTATTTTTTTAAATTTGTTCTCAGATTTTAAAGGCAGCACAGTTGCATATATTGTTTTTATTGTATATTCTTGTGATGCAAGGTGAGGGCGTCACTTACATGTACATTCAGAGAAAAAAGGAAGGCTTTTCTGTGCGGAAGTTACAGAAAAAAACTTGAATTCATAGTAAGTTTTGAGATCAGTCAACATTACCACAAACAAAGTTCACCCACAGTCTGTGTTTCTTTCTTAGTTCATTTGTATTCTGCTGCAACACCTAAATTTCCTCTGTCTTAAATTCCTTTTAATTTCAGCTGTAATTGAGGATGTTAGAATGATGACATGCTATATAACATGCAAATGAAAGTGCACTGCTGAGCCTAACAGGACACCCAGAGGACAAACTGTGAACAATAGTTATAGATTGTAATGAACATTACAGTCTCATGGGCACACTACTGAGGCTATAGAGTAGACCTTTTGTTTATTTGCTCTTACAAGACAGGCTTTCTCAAGCCTCTCTGAACTCTGATCCAGTTTCACATTGTTGTGTTGTTATTTTGTTTTAAAGAGTACAGGGGATCCAAAACCTTTACACAGAAAATATGTCATATCTAAAACTTCTTGATGGCCTCAGTTCTAAATGATAAATGTCTAATTGCCTGAGATGCATGTGTCCAGCTGACCAATTAATCATAATGATGAGACAGTCTGGTCTAAGATATTTAATTATGAAATTATAGAAATGATCCAGAAAATGAACAAAAATATGACATTCTGTTCTGTCTACAGAAGACATGTTTAATTCAGTAGAAAGGGAAATATAGGGCAATAAAGGGCATTGTGACTGTCAACTTTGTGTTCAGATGATTTTAAAGAAGGCAAAGCTTTAATATATATTTAAATAACAAATTTACACCCCCCTAATATGATAATAGCCATTATTGTATTCCTGCTCAAGGTCATGTTCTTAGTCAGGTAAAACATTACACTCCTTGTGACATGTAATCATACATTTTCAAGACAATTATAAATAATGTGGGCCTTTTTTAAGTCACCAGCAGCTGCAAACATTTAGTTTTCACTTTGTCCTGTGAAAAAAGCAAATGTTTTCTTTTCCTTGGAGTCACCTCAGGAATGTTGTTGTATCCCTCATCTGCTAAAAACTCTCATCGTTTCTATTCCAAACTGTAGCCTCTTATGCTCTCAGCAGTGTTTGATTATGTTTCTGCCCCTGGGACCTATTAGACCCTGAAAACACTGATGGATATTTATTTCCCCAGCCAAATATAGACTAATGAATTTGAGCAAGAGAGAGAAGGGAGATGGCGGTGGTGCAGATGCAAAGAATCAACATCATTTATTTTTAATGTTGAAGCCCTGTTGTAGAGTCCTAATGACTTTCATTGAATCTTTATGTTAATCTTTTCAACTGTGCAGGAAGGAAAGTTTTTGGATTAGATATTGTTTTTTGGGGTTTTTTTTTCTCAAAAATCTAAATCTATCAGTTCACCAGACCAGGGATACCATAGTCTTTGCCCAGCATACCTGATTCCTTCTTTAACCCGTTAAACTAACTGTATGAAATTGGGTATTGAAATAAAACTTACAGCACATTCTCTACTATTACTATGGATTTGGTGATGCTACATATTAGACCAACGCTCGCTTTCAGAATCATCAGAACAACTTTGATTGTCAAAGCCTTTGAAAAATGACAGTTACAAAAAATTTTCATGTGCTGTTTTTTCAATCTGCCTCCTAATTGTTTAGATGAAACACTTGATAGCACTGTTGTATTTGTCAGAATAAGTTGACTAGCAGACAAGACATGATACATTAATTGGTGAGCCTCAGAAGTGATAATAACTTGATTTTTTTACCTGCAGACAAAGTCAGGTTAGCTGTTACCCCCAGTCTTTATGCTAATCAAAGCGGCTACTGGCTTTAGCTTTATGTGCAATTAGTGGACAAGCATTCAACTAAGGTGAGCTGTGACCAACAAAGAAGCAAAACTGTAAACTAATAGTAGGTCATGTTGACTTAGCTGACATTTGAGAGACAAAGAGCTACTAAAAGCTATTTATCTGCATCACCATCCAGTGTTATTGAATGTCCTTGGTCAGTATTTACTGCTCCTCAACACAGACATTGTTTACGCATGATACAGTGGTACAATACAGAAATACATGGTACATCTTTTATGGTTAAACATACAGTATTGCTCTGTATGAAACCAAGCTAAGTTAATAACCTAATAATTGTGTTTGTGTTAGTTCACAAGCTAGTTTTGCCTGTTGCCTATGCAACGCTCACCATTTCGCAAGTAGATATTGAATAATTTGCTGTGTCACTTCCTGAGTGGCCAGGCCTTAACGATATCACACTGGTTCTCCTTTCGGTTTGACAGACATAATTTGCTTAACCATCATTGGTCACTTAGCAGGAAAAGATAAAGATATGTTATTTAGGCTCCAAATAACAATGACTCATTTCACCATTGTTATGGCGAGAAGAGTCTGACAAGATCCTAAAGGGCTCACCAATGCTCTTTGACAGCAGTTCAAGAAGATTTTGTGTTTGAGCACACTCAGAATTTTACCCCTCACCTACTAAATAAGACTAGAGCTAATTTGTTTCAGTCTTTTCTACATTGTGATAGAGCTACTTTGCCTTACAGTTTCCCCGTGCTTTAATGCTAAGCTACCACATTCTGAATCTGCTCTGTGTACTGCACTCACAGTGATTAAACAGATATTCATAGCGGGACAACCAACAGCAGGATTTCCCAAAATGTTTGACTGTTTCTTTAAGTTATACGCATATACTAAAATAGCACCATATAGTGACAAGAGAGCATTTTTTGGGGTGGAACAAGTTTTCTTTCGACCTCAAAAGACAAAAATAACCAAAATGACATTTTACACAGGGTTTCTGACACCCTGTGAACTCAAAGACAAGCAGCACAGTAATTTGTTTAGAGTTTTTGTCCTGATTTTTGCCTTAACTATTGCCTCCAGATGCATCACTGGTATATTCAGCTCTGAGAAGTGAACAACTTTAGCATACTGCAGCAAATGAGAAGCACAGTGAGCTGTTGTCCTTTCAGATATATGCTGTCATTTCTTAGCTCAACTCTGTGCTGAACCGTGCTCTCAACCAGGCTGCTGTCCATTCAGACCGCACAAAGACACGTCTATGCTTCATTTACAATGAACCAAAAACTGCTTGTAAGTGGAGCAGTAAACAAAGAGCCAAAACACACATACAAACACACTCACAGTGAAACAAGTGAAACAAGTACAAAGTGAAAGCACAAGCACAAGTACACAGTGAAACAAGTACAAAGTATTCTTTGTAACTTGTATCTTTGAGTATTACTATTTTCTGTTACTTTAAAGCTCAACTTTGCTACATTTTTTGTGAAAAATATTGTACCTTTGTATTCATTCTGTTTTTCTGACAGACATTAGCAACCAGTTACTTTGAGATTGTCCCATCTCTGATATTGAAGACTTGTTAGCAGTAATGACGGAGGATGTATTCAGATCCTTGCATAAATTCTGAAAGTTTAAACTAGCTCCATCTCAAAAGCAACAACTGTAAAATGCTGCTTGTACACCGACCTATCAGAACAATCTTATAATGTCATTAATGACAATTCATAAGTCAAGGGTTTTAAGATTCTACATTTTACAATGATGTCATGGTTCTTTTGAATGGTAATTTCGGTAAATGACCCACTCAAATATCCCAAAAACTGTACATCACAACAAAGTAAAAAATATAACTTACTCAGTTTGCGTTTGCTCATGTTTTAGACTCTGAATCTGATGACTTCCTGATACCTCCGCACATAAACCTGTCATAAAAATCATATCTGCTTTTTTTTGCTGCAGTGTGTCAATTGGCATGTGCTTTACCCAATCTGTTTCCTGCTCTGAACACAGCGGAAGTGTTGGGGGTGAATTTTAAAGCTGTTTCATCTTATGTTGAAGCAATCTTGTGACAAGTCATTTTCTGCAATACTTAAGAAATGCATGGCAGTCCAAAGACACACAGGGTGTTTTGCAAATTTACAGTTTCCACTCAAAGGGCCAGTTTCCATGCAAGAACATAAACAAAAATAAAGAAAACTTACCTGAGATACAATAAAATTCTGATAAAGAAATTTTTCCTCAAAACAGATTTCATCCATAAAGTCCAGAAACTACATCATACACAAAAATACCACAGTTTGAACTGTCACATTTCAATTTTTTATAAAAAAAAATTGACTACAATTAACGGTTAACTTTTCCCATTTATAGCCAATTTTAACTTGTATTGAGCTAAAGAAAATCACCCTTATAAAATTTTGTGTCTTCAAAATGTCAGCTGTCTTTACTGATCTTAGTAACAAAAGACTTTTATACAATCTTACATCTGATAAAAAATTTCAGGAAATTTCTCCAGCCTTATCAGCACTATGTAATCCTTTAACTGATCTGACAACAGGAAGATCCCCCATACTGAAATTAGAGTTTTGTCCTCAAAGCAACAATCTAACACAACAATACTGTTTACATTCAGACACACTAGCTAGTTAACTGTGTGACAGATGCTTTTGCTCCAATAAATTCCTGAAAGCAAACTTTCCCTTATGCAGCTTAAATGTAGCATAATTTTCAAACTACATTTCCATTTTTCTCAAGACATTTCTGTTATGCTAATTTGACATATTTCAGTTAAAATATTTGATCATTAATCATAAGAACAAGAGCATATCCTCCTTTTTTGTAGTTTTTCCAGACTTTACCAGACAAAAATAATATGTTCCTTAACATTTATATATTTTGAGTTACTCACAATGATCTTTTTTTCTTGAGACCAACCCGATAAATGCATAGAAATTAGGAATTTGAAAATAATAGTCACAGAGAAAAAGGAAAACAAAAGAAAAGGCAAAATATCACCTAAAGAACACTCTTTAGAACAATTTCACTTCTTGCTTCAGTTCTGAAAATCATTGGGTGGAGTTAAACTTTGTGCTCAACTAAAAGCTGCCTCACCTTTATGTTAAAACACATATTACAATGACAACAGGATCACCCACTGACGGAATATTTGTTGGAAAAAGGCCTTACCGTTTTTTGAGCCATTCATACATATTTAGGATCTTGTTTGTAAAATGACATGTGGTGCTTTAAAAAAATGATGTTTGTTCATGTGTATTGTATGCTTTTATTAGCTGAAATATTTTGTTATTTGTTAAAGCTGCTATCTATTAACGGAGAATGTAAGCCTGTGTTTGCTGTCAAATGTGAAGGAAAAAAATAAAATCTCATATTGCATTATCAGTCAATTCAGTGTTGGTGTTATTGGGCAATCAGGATATAATTTTGCAGTGAAACTGCTTCTTAGTAGTACATAATTTACCATACCATTCCATACCACCTTTATTTATATAGTACATTTAAATACGACAAAGTTGCGCCGAAGTGCTTCACAATAGATAAAAAAAGCATAGATAATTTAAAATCCAATCCAATATACAGTGCCACAGAGATATCAGTGCTCATCATGCTGTAAGTGGAAAAGCCAGTATATAAAAATGAGTCTTAAGGTGTGATTTAGACACCTGAAATGTGGGGGCCTGTCTTATATTCATTGGCAGTTCATTCCAGAGCCTTGGACCTGCTACAGCAAAAGCCCGGCTACCTCTAAGCTTCAGTCTGGTTCTAGGGACAGACAGGAGAAGCTGGTCAGATGATCTGAGTGCCCTTGATGGAGCATAGGGTTCTAACAGATTTGACAAGTAGACAGGTGCTAAACCATTCAGACACTTGAAAACAAAAAGCAAGGTTTTAAAATCAATCCTATATCGCACCGGAAGCCAGTGAAGAGAGGACAATACAGGGCTAATATGATCATGTTTTCTTGTACCTGTGAGCAAACAGGCAGCGGCTTTCTGAACTATCTATAAGCGAGAGATGGAAGCCTGGCTAAGTCCAACATACAGTGAGTTACAGTAGTCAAGAAGAGATGTCATAAAAGCGTGTATTCCAGTTTCAAATAAGGGGTGAGATACACAGGATTTAACCTTTGACAGCCTCCTAAGTTGGAAGAAGCTCTTACGTACAACCTCATTTATCTGTTTGTCCATCTTTAGGTCTGAGTCTATTTTAACCCCTAGATTGGTGACTGTCTGTTTTTTAAGGGGTTTTGGGGGGCCTAGGAAACCAAGAGGAAGCATATACGAGTTGCTGGGCTCAAACACCATAACCTCAGTTTTGCTGTCATTAAAGCTAAGGAAATTCAAGGCCAGCCATTTAAATACTGACTCTGTATGTATCTAGCTTAGCAAAGGTTACTCAGAATTGCAACAAAATTTTAAAACAAACAACAAAAACAATTTATAAAAACACTCTTTTTTGCCTAAAGACTTAGGGTGATCTTCTTCCGCTGTAGCTGCTGTCTGTCTGCTGATGTTTTACTGTTTCTCTGTCAAACGAAAGAATAAATGTGAGCTCACCTTTAACAGACAAAAACCTAGAGAGAGAAAACATGTTACCACAGAGGAGGCACTTATCACTCTTCACACTCTGTGGCTGGAGTCATCTTCTCAGCCAACAGTTGATGAACAAGAATCCCAAAATCAACTGCAGATTTGTGCACTCTACTAAACCACACAATCATGTAAACTTATTTTGTATTTATTTTCATGAAAACAGTCTTAGAGGACACAAACGTGCTGCATTCCAGTAGTGAAAAAAAGAAAAAAAGTTTGTTTAAGTGTCTTAGTGGGGTCCAAACAGAGCAACAGCATCATATGGGGCCCAAAAAGTTTTAACGGCTGGTTTAGGATTAAACTGTAGCTAAGACTTGGTTTGAGGGTCAGAGTTACAATTAGGTTAGGCTTAGGGTAGAGCCTAGGATCAGGTAAGTACATGTAATGGTTGAGGTTAGGGAAAGTGTTGAAGATGGGTTCCCACAAAGACAGATTTATTCAGCTGCATGGTCCTGTATTTTTGTCTTTTGTGTCTCTGTCTGTGTGTGTACATGTGTGTGTATTACTATAAAAACAGAGGCTGCATCGCACCAAGTGTTGACAAAATCTGAGAGGCCTCAGTGGTTACAGCCTTTTATAAAGTTTTGTGTCCAAGAAATTTGACATTTTACAGTGATCAAAGTGGTTTGAAAGGTTTGTTAGATAAATGTAGTAAGTCACACATAAACTTGAAGTAAACTCAAATGAGTATTTTTTTATTTCCTTTGTTTTTTTATTGGCAAGAAGGGCTTTGTACACAAGTTTCATTCCTTCACAGTTACTCATTTGACCATTAACTTGTCTTTCTGAAATCAGTTGAGCACATGGCAAAATTAAAGTAGACTACTTAGAAATTACCAAAAAACACACATATGTGACATTGTGTCTTTTCTGTAATATCTGCCTGACATTACATTTTAAAAGACAGTGACTGGTGGAAAATCCCTCAGATTTTATGTAATACAGAGGCTGAAGTCATAGGTCAAGATGAATAGCTCTCAGTCATAAAATCTTATTTAACTTTAACTTTTACGGATAAATGCAGTAGGCATAAACTTAACCTTACTCTTAAGAGCATATGTATCCAGTGCTGTCAGGAAATAAACTGCTCCAGTGGTGGAGGAAGATTTTTTGCTTTGATAAAACTTAGAACAGTAACTGAAAAAAATCAACAAAATACCCTGCAAAATTCAAAAGTTTAACTAAAGTAAAAGAAAATACTGTTCTTAAGAACTAATTATAATTATTCATTACTTAAATCTTTTCTGTAATGCCATGTTTTGTGTTTTACTTTGCTACAGTTCAGAGGGAAATATTACATCTTTTACTCCACTATATCAATCTGGCGTCTTTACTCACTAGTTACTGTACAAAATAAGATTTTTACATTCAAAATACAAAAACTTGTAAAATATGTTTTGCTGTAAACAATACACACGTGTACAACTAAAGCAATTACACAATTAAAGAAGCTTTTTTTATTGGTATTAACGTAATATTTAACATACAAATATTAATGGTTCCATATTCCTAAATAAAGACAGTTTCTGTTTTTCTTTTTAATAATTTTGATCATTTTATTTATTTAAAAAAAATTAAGATTTAAAATGTTGGTTGGACAAAATTAGAAGCAAAGTTTGTACTGTTGTAATGCCACTGTATTCTCCATTACAATTGCTGTTAAAATACTGCTAATGTTACAGCTGGTTGAGATGGAGCTGATTGAAACAATCATGCTGTATCTGAAAATGAAATAAAAGTACATTAAAAATTGTACTTATGTTCAGTTCTTCAGTAAATGTAATTAGTTACCTCACCATCACTGCCTGTTGCCACTATATGTGTTTTGGCCCAGCTGGCAGTAGTGACTGACTTTCTGTCTGCAACTTATAACAGTTGTTATGTCTGCTGAACAAGAAAGGCTCAGAGTCACAACATGAATGAAGCCTGTATGTACCAAGCAAGTCGTGTTACTATATTCAAAAGAGCTCTGAGGGTTACTGACAGGGTCAGTTTGTCCATACAAAAGCACATCTGTAATTATGAATTCAGATATCACAGCTGTGAATTTATTTATCAGACTTACTCAGATTTTTAAGTCATGCAAAAGTATCAGTAGGTCTCCAATGTAGAAATAAGTCTTGCCTTTATTATCTTATTTAAGTATTAGCGTTAATATGTCTTTAACAGAGAGAACTCATTATGCAAAATGTAAAGTATGTATGTATTTATTATTTATTTACAATTTAGTTATTATCAACATCATGGCAATGGCAGGCTAATGCATTCATGTGCTTATCATTTTTGTTGCAGCTGGTAAAGATGAAGCTAATTTTTATTACATTTGACAAAAAAAAATAATGATCACTTAAATTTCTGCTTATCAGTTGATTGAATTATTGGCATATAGCATAAGTATGATAACATAAATGTGCAAAGTAACTGTAACCAATGCTGTCAAATAAATGTAACTGGTACAAAGTATAATATTTCCCTTCAAATGTGGCAAAAAAATGGAAAAACAATTACCTCAAAATTCTCCTTATACCAGCACGTAAACAAATGTATGTAATTATATCCCACCAGTGGAAAACTATGCATGCATATTGTCCATTATCTTCTCCACTGTTACCTTAAAACCAATTATCTGCATCACTTGCTGACATCAAACTGGCTGAATCATAAGTGCTGCTCTGGTTTTGGACACTGGGTGGCAGCAGAATATAGTTGTAGTATAGTTTTGACTTTCAAAGTCCTTGTACTTCAGTGTTGTTCAAAGTGGAGCACAGAGCTCAGAACAGACACCTTGCAGTGTTAACCTTCACAGCACTTTAGAAATTCTTCCTTTTTGGATTCGGGCTCAGGGAACCTTAATATTGAAACTGCGAATGACTAAAAAAGTTTTTAAGGTTCAGAGGAAAAAGCCGCTCTCCATAAGAAGATAATCTACTGTTCCATGTAAATTATGCCATCTCAGCTATAAACTGTTTGAAGTTTGACTTGTCTATTTAGAAAAAACAATACATAAAACAAATTCAGAATACTTTACGTGACCCCAATAGAGAATGTAATAATCTTATATATTTTTAATGTATAAAGCAGAATACTTTTTCTTCAGTACTACTGATTGTGTTAATGCTATAACTGAACTGTTGTCTTGAAATGAACACAAAGTAAAGCACAAATATGCCAAGATTTGTACATTCATTTCATTCTGGTGGAATCTGTAGCGAGAGAAACATACAATGCAACTTTCAGTGGAACGCAAAAAAGAATACACATCCCAACCTGCAAAAGTCACTCATAAAAAGAACCAAAACTTTTCAGACTATTTACATGAACACAAATATGTTAAATAACTACATTGGTCTACTAAGCAAGACAGAGCAATCAGGATGCTTTCTCTCTCGCACACAGGCTGCATGGACAGTCACCCAGGCACACCCACAGGCTCTTGCTCACTCTCGTGTGCATGCTACATGATCAGTGACACACTCGCAGTCACTCTCTTGCTCACTCTCGTGATTCCAGGAGATTGTATCTGATTTGCGGGCATGCGGGGACCACTATCAATATGAGAAAACTTCCAGGAGAGATAAGATGTCTGCAATGAAAAGCAGGGAACATTTAAACAAATTGCTTTGGGACTGGAAGTTTTTATTTGGGATTTACAAAACTGTGATAAAACAGATACATTATGACTTTATTGAAATCAAGTTAAAATTCCGCATGGCTCCTCGCCTCCATTTCCATATGAAAGCAGAATTATTGAACCAGGGACAATTTTGTTCTCTTGTCAGATGTTTTTTGGAATGAGAGTCTCTACAGAAGAAAATCTGGTTTAAATGGTCATTTCATTTGCAACTGACTCATCAAACCTCATTTCTCCCAAAACAACAAAATAGCCTGTGTGGTAAGATAATTTGTTTCTTTTGTGTGACAGTTTTCTGAAGCAGTTAGTTGTTTCTTTTAAAAGAATGGTATCTGCTCCTGGACCAGCAGCACATGGCTTGGGCCACTTCACCTGCTGTTCTCCATTCTGCACACCTGTCCTGCAGTGAGCAGAACATAGATTTAATGTTTACATAGTGCAGGTATTTAGCTGTCAGTGACTTTAGTTGAAGTCTGTCAAATCTGTAGCATCACATTCAATCAGGAAATCTGCAAACAGTAACTAGGCATACTTTTACATTAAGATCAAGTGTGTAGAAATTATTGACATCTAGTGGTGAGGTTGCAGATTGCAAATCACTGAATATTTCTCAACTCACCATATTGGGTTACAGTAGAAACATGGTGGTGCAACAGGGCAAATTCTTTGGAAAAGGACCTGCTCACTCTGTGAATATAAAGGCTTGTTCTAAAGTAGTCAAATTACAACAACTCTAATTTTTAGTTGTTTTTACATTTACAAAGTAGTATGTAACTTAAGTTACCAAATAATTGCTGAAAAAGTACAATATTTCCCTTTGAGATGTAATGGAGTAAAAGTATAAATCAGCAGAATATGGAAATACTTAAGTAAATATAAGTACTTCAGAGTTGAAGTAGAGTATAATAGTGTACTTGATTAAATGTACTAAGCGTCTTTACACCACTGCTTGTAGTTGGAGAAACAGATACATTGCTGAGAGTGAGGAAGTGACCTTAATACACACAGCTCCAAGAAAGATCATGAAAACTTATTAAATTGGTTATTGTTTTCTTTGCTTAAAGCAACAGAAAAACTGGTTTAAAACCCTGAGACCTACTCAATACTTTGAATATTTACTAAGAGTAAAAAAAAAAGACTTTATATTAACACTCAAAAGCACAACTGATCTGCTTCATGTGACATGATTTGATCATATTTGCTTAACAGCACGTCTGTCCTGATCGGTGCCTTTTCATCTTCCATTTTGGGAGAAAAGTTTTCTTTCAGAACTTGTAATAAGTATCTGAAAGAATCTGAAAGAAAGAGTCACACCCAGGACATCATTAGTTTAAAATCTGTTTAGAGAAGAAGTTACTGCAGAGTCTCCCTAAAACTTGGAAGCATTCTTAAAAGTATTTTGCAATCTCTGTCTGAACCATCTGCCAGCAAAGAAACGTGATGTCTGACATGATGTTGTCAAGGTCTCTTTTATCACAAATAAACATGAAGAATATGAGGACATCTGGTTGATCAAATTAAAATGTGTCCCTCATCTAACTGCACCATCTGGCCCACTGAGCTGTAAATTTGCTAATTTATGATGTTTTTTTGTGTTTTTTCCCACTTTGCTCAATTGAATAAATGCTACATCACTGCACATTAATTAAATACATGATATCTTTTACTTCTGGCAGCTGACTGAAATGACTCTGAATGGAATACAATATCAGATCCTGATCAATGACAGAGAATAATGGAGTGAAAAGAGCATTATTCATGCTGAATCCCATCTTGATCCCCTCTCACCACTTATTTTACCTTTTGTCTGCTCTACTTAGAATTACCGTATGAAACATTGCTGCTAGAATGTCAACCCGGACCAGGAGGAGAGACAGCATTACTCCAGACCTGACAGAGGTGCTCCTATGATGAGTTGCCATTCACCTGTTTTGTGTGTTTTCAATTTAAAAACAAAAAAAGGGAGGAAATGCATAAATTCTTAAAAATTAAAAAATCTGGGTTTTTACACTTGGCTGAGATGGAATACTGATGTAAAATGTGACAAGTGGGGTTGGTAGCACAGATGCCAAATTAATCATGATGTACAAGAAGCTTGAGATTTAGACATCAGCTACAGCTTTCACTGAAAAGCTCAAAACATCAGATCTGTGTACAGCAGTGAGGAGACTGAGTCTAGTGTTAATAGATGAAACAAACAGAAGTGTCTTTTTTTCATTTGGTTTTCTACATTTTTTTTTTTTTTACACCAGTAAATGTTTAACTGGCACTTTTTAAGCTAATCATCGTTTCACCCTCTTTTTCCACAAAGGTATTACAGTACCAGATACCTGAGAATAAGGGACTGGTGATCTTGATGAATCTTGAACCTTGTCAAACTCACATAGCAGTGGTGGATGGAAATGTGCATACATCAATTTTCTGCAAATTTTCTACAAATTCTGTTGTGTTAAATGTAAAAAAAAACCTTTTACATGTAGAAAGAAACCAGGTTACTGTCACAGAATTTGCATGTCAGACTCAGTTAGCCACAGGAGTTTTACTCAGCCTGTAATTTGGGGGTAAATTGTTGATTTCCTCCCTCCCTGGTGTCACCCCAGATGTTTGAGACAGCAAAGTGAAACACACCAGGGAGGGACACACCATTACCTTGAATAAAATTACAGATTTTTCTGAGTTTAAACATTGTTCAAAGCATTTGAAAAAATGTAAGTACACAACTCATCCAAATATACAAGAATGATATAGTCAATATTAGACATTTTAATGTAGAAATGTTACATTTTGTAGGTTACAGTGTCTCACGGAGTAAAAATAAAGATAGCGACCTGTCTTACTGGAGATGTGGTGTTTGAGTCCAAGCAGAGATTTTTTTAAAAAAGGTGTCATTCGGTTGGCTTGTGTAACTGTTGCGCCCCTTAATCTTTATTCAAGGAAATAGTAAGGGAGATAAATGAATGAAAAAAAGAACGCAGGTCTCATCTTCACTCGTTTATACCAAGTGACATAAACGACACAAACAATATGTACAGTGTATTTTCACAGATATATAACACGAAGGGAATAGTGGCTGACTTGAATATGAACGGCGAGACTACATGGTCTCCGGCGGCCGCTAGCTAACACAACCGAACCAGCTACAAACTTTCAGAACATCAATACAGAAACGTCACTTTTCCTCCCCACGAAGCTCCAGTCACACAGTCAAAATTGTTACCAACATATTCATTAGTTTCAAAATGCTTTGTATACGGTACTTACCTTTAATCAAGGAAATAGTAAGGGAGATAAATGAATGAAAAAAAGAACGCAGCTCTTATCTTCACTCTTTTATACTAAGTGAGGAAAAGGAGCGCGATCCCCCCACTGGATCCCCGAGGCGTTACCAGCAGATCACCGAACAATCGATCCACACTTACCAACAGCAACTGGCCTCTCACACACTGTTACATAACCTGAAGGATCCAGTGATTCAGAAACTGCCACCAAATGTATGGACCTATCTGAAGAAGGTGCAGTTCCAGCTGCTAGGGCAGTCCAAATTAGTGTTTCCAAAATGGGCATGTTTGGATGTGAGTATGTAAGAGAGCAATATTATAGAACAATAGCATTAATAAGTGCATACCATTCAAACAATCTAAGTCTTTGATTTTCTTGTCAAGGAATCCAGACCAACACCAACTGACCCCTGTTTGTGGCTCTCATTTCTAAACAAGTTAATCCCTAAAACAGGTAGGTACTGTAATTTCATAAAAGTACTCAAACAAGTAGAAAAATTCTGCATGTCAGGGACTATATTCAGTCCCAAATTTATATTTACTTTGCAATTTTTACTTTTAATTTCATCAGATGGTCTTTTATTTTAATCTTATCAAGCCCTTTAAGTTTGTGTTTTTAAGATTGGCACACAAATTTATTATGCATTTAATTATTATTTAAGCATTTTTGAGTACTTAAAAAAGCACTTTATGAGTCCTAGGAATTATCACTGTATATTTATTTCTCTGTGGGTTAAGTGGTGTCTCATATAGCCAAACTTTGACACAAACACAGCCAGTGTTTGGCATTATAAACAGAGATCTCATGGTGAATATAGAAACAGAAATGTAATCTTAAAGCCACTGGCCACCTTTTAATTATTATGTACAGTAAAATATTGATGAGCTCCCCTTCATGCAATGGCTGTCTCAGATATTTGCCTCACACTGAAGAACTCTGTAGCATTTTTCCTGCCAAACAACCAGGACTGTTGTATGTTAACAGAAGCCGCTGTGCAGGCCATGTTTTCAAAAAACCACGTGGGGAGAGGATGGGTAACCATCCTGCTCTGTGGACAGTTTGTCGCTATTTTCATCTCACTATAATCTGTGCCCAGTGTGCTGCTTTCGTCAAGAGCTGTTTCATGTGCTTTCATTGTTTTTACCTTTTGGAGCGGGTAGGAGACACGTTCTATTGTTAATTTCATCTCTTCTCCCCCCTGTGCTTCATTTGCTGAACACATCTCTATGGCTGTGATTTATCACAGCTCGGAAGCTTTCAGGTAATTCTCAGGTGATGCCACCTGTCTTAACAACCGCCCAAAATAGACGACTTATCACATAGAAGTAGACTGCAGAGGATATGTTAAGCTTCCTTCCCCTGGTCTCTGAGACACTGTGTATGTTGCCACTTAATTCCACTGCTGAGCTTATTTGCTCATAACTAAAAATTTATCTACCTGTTTAAAGACAAATGAAGGTATGTGAGCCAATGCTAGATAATTTTTTTCTGCAATATTAAATCTCATTCAGTGCAATATGAAACAGAAAATACTACAGATACCTGGGCAGCCATTCACTGCAGCGAGTGATGGTGAGGTGTGCATACTATCATAGATCATTTGTTGTATGTATAAACAGCATATTTTTTAGAGACGACTGTCCAAGCAAAGTCTCTGGTAATCTGAAAAAGAAAAAAATTTAAGCATTTTTTCATGGATAATGAGATGATTTTTGCAGTGATCATACATCCATCTGTTTCTAATTGAACTAAATAGTACAATAATCGTGCTAAAAGGGGTCCCAGTGAGGGTTCACTGAGTGTAACATAATGTGGACTTGCCCACAGAAAGACCCATGCGGCCCCTGGTGGATAAGCCCTAAAAGGGGCTTAAAAGCAGTTTTGCCCTTTGTGGCCCCAAATAGGTTAGCATATGCAGAGCCAGGAACAGTTTTAGCACTCTAGGAGCTGAGTGGGTTTCTTTAAATTAATAAATCACAGCACAGTTAAAAACATTGTTCTAACATTACAGATGTTCTATGAAACTAAAATTCTTTTAAGGGCTTCCCATTTTAATGTTGCCTGGAGTAAGAGAGCTGTAAGTATGGCAGCAACATTTTTAACACAGGTAAAATGTCATCAAATTTTGAAATAGAAATGTACCTAAAACTGCAATGACATCATGCTTCTTGCGACTGGACCACAGAAAATGCACCACATACATAAACTGTAAATACACACACAGAAGTGTCTTACAATGCATGACTTATGCGGTACACGTGCACACTAATAAATGTATGGAAACAATCTGTCATACTAAGAAAGTATCAAAAATAGCATGAAGCCCGATTGTCTTGAGACTAATAAATATTTACTATTTTAAAGTAATAGTGGTGTATGATGAGCGCCTTGGTCCCAACAAACTTGCATTTTGGTCTAGGTCACTGTGATGCCAATTCTACTACCTTAAAAACACACCAACTAGACCGATTTTAATTAAAGTAGTTCAGTGTTTGCTCTGCTGAGTACATGGAACACTCACAGTGACATCTAACAGGGTTGCTAACAGAATGAACAAAAACACACATTTCACTTATGAATAATATTGGTAATACTGTGCCAAATTAGTAATTTTTTAAAGACACATAGAAACTTCAGAAATAATATTTTGGTTTTATTTTTGAATACAGTTTCTTTCTGCTTTGGTTAAGCCACTGTGGGCTTGCCCACAGAAAAACCCACACAGCCCCCTTGTGGGTTAGCCCTTGCAGGGCCAAAGCAGTTTTGCTCTTCAGGGCCACAATTAGAATTTTCTGTAGGAAAACCTCTGCAAGGGAAGACATGCAAAAAATCCAGAAACAATGTCTTGGTTTTATTTATGAATGAAGCCTCTGTCATCTCTTATCTGATTAGATTTGGCCCAGACCAGCCAAAACCTGGTCTAACTGCAAAGCACAAATGTAAAACAGTCTGTACTGCAAGATACCAGTGCAGCTGGCACATGCTCACACACGCTTTCACAATCACACACCTTTCTTTTCTGTTTTTCACACTCAGCAGTGTAATATATTAAAGTGTCCTTTGGATATATTTTGTAAAGTTAGTAAGGTGTCCTCTGAAATTTTTGTCCATCACAAAGTATAAATTTTGAAATAAACAGTGTGAGTATGGGAGTGTGTGTCTCACGTTTGACAAAGACGCACACACACCTTTTATTTATGTGAGGGTTTTCCCCCCTCACCTTAAAAACAAATTAGGAATTTTATGATCATAATGCCTAATTAATTTCGATGGACAAAACAGGATCTCAGCTGTCCGATTGTTTTTATCAGGTCAGTCACTTACAGCTGGACCTACTTCAGTGTTTGAGTCAGTGTATTCATTAAATCCAGAAAAACGAGGATTAAAAAATTATTATTTACAACATGCACCCTGAGTCCAAGAGATCTGTCTCCTCAACGAAGAATCATGGTTGAAAAGTCAGGATTATTGGTCTTAAGGTTCAAGTAAGACTTTTGTTTCATTAAAATTCAGGATGAAAGGTGACTAGTCTAGTAGCAAAAATCTGTGTACATACATTTTTGTGTATTGCCAGTGTGAGTGCTTGTTTGTGCATGTTTGTGTCCATATTTCTCTGTGTGCATGTACTGTAGGCATATGTATCTGTCTGTGTACATGGTTCTGCATGTTTTTCCCTGTGTTTGTGTATGGGTATGGGACTTTTTTTCTGACCTTGGACGTCCATTAAGCTGCTAGAAACACACAGCAGCTCATCAAATATTTACAGCTTCATCTAATTCAGGACTTCATGTGGTCTTTCTTCCGCTGGCCTCGGGCTGTTGGCTGCAGGCTGCAAGAGAAGAGAGGAAAACACATGAGCACCCAAGTCCAGACTCACTATAAACACATGAAAAGTGCCACAGATTTCACATTTCATTCCATAATGAATTACAAAAGCTTTTTGAGGCTAATATTGAACGTATGACCAGTGTCACTGTGCAACTGCACTGAGGACTAAAAATTGAAAAAATGTCAGTTTTAGGCTAAATAGAAATAATTATAACTGGTATTATTTTTGCAAGTAATATGATTTTCTTTTCATCTACAAAATGTCCAAAAAATAATGGAAAACATTAATTGAAAAATGTCTTAGAACCTGAGGGGATTTTTTCAAATGGCTCGCTTAATTGGCCAACAGTTTAAAACCTTAAGTTTTTAATTGATATGAAAAAAGATTTAAAAAAGAGAAATGCGCCAAGTTATCATATTTTAAAAGCAGAAACTGGGAACAATTTTTCTTTCAGCCTCAATAACATATGTGTCAAACTCAAGGCCTGCGGGCCACGTCCGGCCCGACGTACGATTATATCCGGCCCGCGAGATCATTTTATATAGATCTGTTATTATTGTTATCAATGGCCCGGCGATATGAAGCGCTG
>JAPZDZ010000022.1:7955392-7970495 GCA_029783805.1 Acanthurus tennentii
TTGATGTACACACAGAGTCCGCCCCCTCTCGTCTTACCGGAGTCTTGTGTTCTGTCGGCCCGGAACAGGCTCCGCCCATCCAGTGCTAAAGCCTCATCCGGTATGTTGTTATTTAGCCACGTCTCTGCGAAGATGAGAGCGCCACAGTTTCTGGTGTCTCTTTGCTGAGTTAGACTGAGTCTAATCTCGTCCATTTTATTGTCCTGTGATCGGACATTTGCCAGGAGCAGGCTGGGTAGTGGAACAGCCTTGGGTCCAAGCCATCTTAGCTTAACTCTTATCCCAGCTCTTTTGCCTCTCTTCCTGGGTCGACCACACCGCTTGCGATGACGTCAGGTCCGAATGTTTTGATTATCGGATCTTAAAATGCCTGGAGCAGAGATCGTCTCAAGGTCCGCCGCACTTAATCCGTTCATTGCACTTCCTCTTCTGATATTGACGAGTGTATTACTGTCATAAATAATACGATTTTCAGTCATAAAAACGAGATGATTGCTCATTTTTGGTTTTATTATGCTGAAGTTGAGGCTGCCACCGGCTGCTGCATGTGTATGCATGCATAGCAATATATACAATAGCATAGCAATATAAGAAGCATCATATATCAGTCCTCATGTGTTTTTGTATGTTAAAAATCATAGCTTAATGTCAAGGAATGTGGCTAGATGTTTTAAGGACACAACTGCTCGACTCAACTTGGTTCACAACAAAGACAGGTTTATTTACAGGCAAAGATCGGTACACAGGAAATTAGACTAACTAGGCAAAGGTATCCGAGGAACGTGAGGCAAAGGGCAAGGTCGATAAACAGGCAAGGTTCAGAAAACAAACAGGCTATGACTATGACTATGAGGAATGCTGGTATGTGAGTGCGAAACATCAACGAACTAGCAACGAGACAAGGCACAAAGGGGAATATATGCAGGTTTGATTGGGGAGTGATTGGGGACAGGTATGAGAGACACAATCAGGGATCGGGTGCACACAGACAGGAGGGGACAGGGCTGACAGGAACCTGGAACAGAGACAGGGGTGAATGTTCACAAAATAAAACAGGAAGACAAGACATGAAGCATGAGGGAGAAAATAAAATACTTAACAGACAGTGAATCATGACACTTGATGAGTAACCACTAATTAAAACTGTCAAACAAATGTAGTAGATTAAAGTGTTTGCCTCTGAAATATATAGGAGTAGAAGGAAGGCAAAGTCAGACTTACTGATGGAGTGGCAAAAAAATGGCTATGGAGTCCAAATTTGAGGCTTATATTTTTGTCATTAAAAAGCTTCCATAAAATAAACCATAAAATCAAAATTAATAAACCAGACAAGAGATGCCATGTGTTAAAAGGACAAAACTTGTGTGTATTTGTATAAAAACAGGTTGTAAGGGTACTGCAGAGAGGAGGGAATCTCTCTCTCTCTCCAGTCCACCTGCTGCTAAGTGACGTAGATAGACCTCACAACACACACACACACACACACACACACACACACACACTCACACACATGCATGCTCACCCCTGTAACCCAGCACTTTGCTGATGCAGCAGAGCAACAGCCAGTGTGTCTCTCCATCTAAACAGGGTTACTTGAACATGCAGAGCCACAGAGTGGTGCAACATGACAGATATGCTTTGGCGTCCTCCACGCTGCTTGAAGGGCTGAGACGGCTGGTGATGCAAGGGGTTATAGATAGACATGGGGGACCTGACGTCTGTGGCGTTGAGCACATACCAGATGGAGAGCGTCAGCACTGTGTTTGTGTGTATGATGTGGGTGTGCTTGTGAGTGAGTGTTTGTGTATGTGTGTACGAAAGAGGAGGAAGCTGGCATTTAATTTGAATGCAAAAAATAAAGTCAATAAAAAAAGGAAATAAGATAAAAGTGTGGTTGTGTGTCCTTTTGTTAGAAAAAAAACACCAAGCAGAGCAAAATTGCTCCTTTGGATGGTATTTCAAACATGAAAAAATGTCCTCTACAGCAGCCCAATGTGCAAGAAAATGTGACGAAGAGCCCCTTGAGATGCCCTTCCAATGGGGAAAATGCAATGCAGTACTAAGCTAGATCATTACACTCTTAGCTGGCTGGTGCCCCTTTTACTTTTTCAACCCATGCTCCTTAGCTAGCCTGAGTTCACATCAGAGAGAGATGATAATGAAGACATACACACATCAGCTAAAACACCACAGGAGCCTAAATGATTGTCTGTCATGGGTCATCTTCATCAGGCCTGACTCAAGTGTGAATTTTAGCCATAACTGTGTGCATTATTCACCAGGGTGTTTCATTAACAAGAAAAGCCAACTAAGCATGTAAATTGCTGAAATTACTGTAATTTGATGTGGCTTGACATGAGCTAATCTGAACAAACTGCTGTTCTGCTTATTTGGCCAATATGTGATGCTAAATATGTTGCACTTTTTTGTGTATTAGTCTGCACAGCAGCAGAGACTCACCAACAGCCTTACTAAGTGTTACCTGAATTACCTTTCTGTCTTCTGAGCTTTGGGACAGCTTTTCTGCTTTTGCACCTGAGAGGAGTAAAGAAAAAAAGTAAGAGGTGTCACTCTGCTGTTGAGTCTGGGAGCCAAAAACATCACTCCTGCATGTTATGCAAACCTTTCTCCTCTTCAATTTACAGTGGTTAAAGTGCATTTAATCAGGTACTAAAGTTAGGCAGAATATTGAGGTACATGTACTTTATTTGAGTGCTTCCACTATGCTACTTTTTCCTTTTACTTTACATTTGGAGGCAAACATTATGCATTTTACTGCACTATTTACTTTTTTATGACAAATTATGATGCGTTATTATCAATTAGGCTACTCGTTACATCAAGTAAATGATATTAACTATAAATAATATTAAGCTGCAACATCAAAGTCATTCATACATCAATAATTCTAATCTAATAATGCAATACACAGTTTCCTGAGATGGACCATTCTGCATAATGAGTGTCTTGACTTTTTTCTCTTTTCATGATAATACTTATGTACTTTACTCAAGTAAGTTCTTGGATGCAGATTTTCTACTTGTAACGGAGTATACCAACAATATTAATACTTCTAGTTAAGATGATCTGAAAACTTCCTCCACTACTTCATATGTCTCATGTTAAAACACTCAGGATTAATTTTCAGACTGAAAGTTCATGTCCCCATTTTCAGTGATGCCAAGAGTACAAATAAATAAATGATTGAATAAATAAATGACAAATAAATAAATATAAACAGCAACAACAGCATTATTGATCTTCGAGACAGTAGTTTCACAATAAGTAATCCTAACTCAGTCTTCTCTTGCATTTTTTGTCATTTCAACCACATCTCATGGTTTTCTTCAGCATATGATGTTTGCTCTGTTGTCATAAATGCATTTATCATAATTGCCATCGATGGCCTTCATGAATATTAGATCTATTTTATCATTATTTTTACTGTCTCAATCCACTGACCACCATGTGAACTAAGTTCTATAAAATGTTTATAAGAGGAGCTTGAGTCAGAATAACCAGCGAACCTATTCACTAAATTACTTCACTGCTTGCCTGAGTGCTTTCATGTCAGATTGTTCAGAACTTGTTTTATTTTCAACAAAACACATGTTTTTTTCATTAAGTAGAAAAATATATTAACAAAGGCATGTAATAGTTACATTTCTGTGAAAATGAAACTTAAAAAACAAAAATCTTCACACCTCGGCTGTGAATTTTCACACAAATCCTGCTGTTCTTTTCTTGTATTCAAATGAGCTTCACATTTTAGCTCACAGCAGAGGCAATGAAAAACTGAAGAGATCTTCATATAACAGTTTTTTCACAAACTATTGTAGTGCTTTAAAAAATCTGACTGAAATATTACTGAAGTCTGCTAGGTGTACTTTTAGATTACTTGAAGCCTTTGGATTACTGTTGCAGTAATATAGTTTAATATAATTCAATTAAAGAAGTGGGATATTTAATAAAGTCCCTAAATTCCCTTTTATTATTATTTACGTTTTTTAAATGATGGAAGAAGTTTATTTAACTTAATTAAGTAGTGATACAATCAAAAGTCCTGTATTTAAATTTTAACATGTAGAAGTACAAAAGTATAAGCATCAAAATAGACTCAAAGTAAAGAAGATATCACAGTACTCATACTGCAATGACATATTCCAGAGTCATTTATTTCAAATCACTGTTTTGTATTTCTTGGTGTGTAATGTGTCCATCAATTTGGTGCAGCTGCTAAGAGTGGAGCTGATTTAGATGCCCCTGAGTGGTTTCTTTTGCAATGTTTCTAGTAGTATATGCATTCAAATCAATGTAGTGGAGTAAAATGTGAAATATTTGTGTCTGAAATATAGTTGCACATAAATCTAGAAAATGGAATTACTCAGGTAAAGTAGAAGTACCTTGAACTTGTTTCAACTGTAGAAGGCCACTTGAGTAAATATTCTTTACCACCACTGGGTTTGTTTGTTTTTAGATAAACATTTTACTCAGAGCAGTAGTAAATGTTATTATGTATGTTACTCAGAAAGTATGTTTGAGTAACAGGATACAAGCAGAATCCTGTTACACGCTGACTGTACATGTTGACTCTGAAAGCTACAGATCTTGTCGTTTGTGTGCCTATTAATAGATTGCACAGGGTCTATGAGGTCAATAAGAGGGTATCCAAACACACGTACAACTTGTGCTTATGTAGACGTGTGCATAATACACAAGACACAACTGTCCGAATATATGTTAATTGGAAATGATCCCTTTAGCTATTTCTTTATATTACTTTTATATACTGTGATTGATTACAAAAAACACAATTCAAAAGAAAAGTTATGCATCCCAAATTGTTCATCTATAGAATATGGACACATATTTTCATCATAAACATGTCAATGCAATGTTTTTTGACAGCTTTTTTGATTAGTTTTACCACAATATTTGGTTGAACCAACTAAGGAATCATCAACGTTATTATGGCTCTGTTTACACCCAGCTCTTGGTTAAGGTTTGGCAGACTGATTTTTATTTTCTCTTAATAGACACGTTTACTTTATTTAGAACATAAAACTCTTTCCTATGTGGACAATGGGAGGGGAACTATGTCAGAGTGCTGTTCGTGGATTACAGTTCAGCATTCAATACCATAGTGCCCTCCAGGCTGGTGACTAAGCTGTGTGACCTTGGACTGAACACCTCCTTGTGTAGGTGGGTCCACAGCTTCCTGACTGGCAGACAACAGGTGGTTCGCGTGGGTAACCACACCTCCTCCCCCCCTCACCCTCAACACTGGATCTCCTCAGGGCTGTGTGCTGAGCCCTCTGCTGTATGACTGTGTATCCACATCAGACAGCAACATCATCATCAAGTTTGCTGACGACACGGCCGTTGTGGGGCTCGTCTCCCACAATGATGAGCAGGCCTACAGGACGGAGGTTGTCCACCTGGATAAGTGGTGCCAGGAGAATAGCCTCCTACTGAATGTCAGCAAAATGAAGGAACTGATTGTGAATTTCAGCAGGAAAAGGCAGAGGGTCTTCCATCCACTCTGCATCAGTGGGTCTGAGGTGGAAAGAGTGGACAACTTCAAATATCTTGGTGTGACCATCACACAAGATCTGTTTTGGTCACTTCATATACAGACCACTGTGAAGAAGGCCAGACAGCGTCTCTACCACCTCAAATGCCTGAGAGACTTCAAGCTCCTGCTCACGGTGCTCAGGAACTTTTACACCTGCACCACTGAGAGCTTCCTGTGCGGGAACATCACCACTTGGATGGGTAGCTGCACCAAACAGGACTTCATAGCTCTCAAAAGGGTGGTCCGCTCAGCTTAGCGGACTATCAGATCCACCCTCCCCAACCTGCAGGACATTTACACCTAGCGATGCAGATCAAGGGCTGTGAAGATCCTAAAGCAGCCAAGCCATCCTGGAAACTCTCTCTTCTCTCTGTTGCCGTCAGGCCGGCGCTACCGCTGCCTAAAGACTGCCACTGAGAAGATGAGGAAGAGTTTCTTCCCTCAGGCCATCTGTCTGCTCAACTCTGAGCTTTAAACCGGACTTGCACTATGCACTCTAGCACCTATTTACAAATTGCACTTCATACTTTATATAACAATGTTCCATTTGCTTTGATTTGCTTTACTTATGTATATGTACATATTTTTATTGAACCTTAATTTTTTTATTTAAATTTTTTATTGCGGTTGGATGCTGGTAAAAAGCCCATTTCACTGCACATTGTACTATGTATAATTGTGTATGTGACAAATAATAATAAAGTAAAGTAAAGTAAGTAGTATATCCGGGATCTTAACCAAAGTGTCCTTACTGCCGAGGTCTAATCACATGCTTGAAGTGTAGAAATTTAATTTTTAGTTTGCCAGTCACATCACCAGTCTCTTACTGGGAACTGCTATGCAATTACAGTGGTGCATGATGAAAATAACTTCAGCAAGTTGGAAAATGTTTCTGACTTGGAGGTATGGAGTGTCAACATTTGACTGTGTAGCAATGCAAATAAATTGTGATGCCAAAAACAGGTGATATGTAATTTGAAAGGAGTTTTTTCAGATTATGAGGATAAACATCTTTGCCTTCTTTAAATAATGTTGCATATAAAAAAATAGTATAAGTTCGCAGAATCATTGTCATGTGCAGTGGCTCACTTTCTTTCAGACTCCAATAAATTTTTTCTTAACTGTCTCATCTGTGTAAGTCCATGCTGAACCAACCAGTTCAGCAGCCACAGAGGTTCGACTGGTTGTTTAACAGCAGTCTGGTTTTAGCTGTTAGTTATTTAGAAGTAAGCAGAGTGCACACAGGGTAATGACACAGCAGTGGACAAATTAGAGGCTACAAATGGAACATATGTATCTGTCCTGCTGTCTTCTGCTGGCTGCAGGCATATAATCAGCTGAAGTGAAAAGCCTGTATGTGGAAATGAATTTAGTAATGAATGGTCTTTAGATCATTGGACTTCTTTACTGTCATTAAAAATTTTCTTAGCACAATGTCATAGAGTCAGAAAATTAAAAATATCCCCCCCTGCACTGCCACATCTGCAAAAAAAACCTCTAATCTAATTTTTTAATTGTGAAAAATGGCTAAATTTACCAACACCAACTCTTCAAAAGTAAACATTTGCTGGTCCCCTATTATATTAAAACTTTTCCTATTTATTATTTGGGTGTTACACCATTGCACAAAACAACTAATTGATAACATATAACCATGTAGCCTATAAAATAATATTTTGCATTGTACTTAAAGTTTATTTTGCATATGTAAACATAAATTCTACTTTTTTCTCAGAAATATTATAGAGGACATGACCTCGGGACCTCCTTCTTTAATGTGACACACAGCAAACTTTAGAAATAGGTTGGAATGTATTTAAAATCTTTACATGTTGTTGTTATTGAGGCAACCATCTCATCTTTATACGATCTTCGTTTCGCAGTAGCAGTCGATGTGCGCTTGCGCGGCCGCAATCTCTGCTCCCCCTTGCGCTGAGCGCTGTCAGCAAGCTGGTCAGAGACTGTTGCCGCTACCGTTGTTGTTGTTGCCGCTTCCGTCGCCTCCGGCTTCCACGTTGTGAGCTGCTGTCCGGATTCAAAGTGACACGAAAACTGGACATAATTTCTGTCATAGGAAACAAAAGCAAAACCAACTAAGTGTCTTCAGAGGGTTCGGGCGCGCTGACCGCCGAGCTTTTACCTCTTACGTCCTCATCCTGGTGGTAAACGGACTGTCGGAAGGTAAGTGTCCGGTTTTTGTGACAGTTTTCGGTGCGGAGGAAGAGAGGGATGAACTCGAGGCTACTGTCCCGTACGGCTCAGTTAACTTCAGCCTTCTTCCAGCTCGAGTTTTAGGACTGTCCATGTGTTAAATATTTGAATATACTGAAGTCACTTGCTGACGACATGGCCGGAATAACGGCAAGTTTTCCTCCGGCCGTCTGTCAACCGACCATCTCGCGTGCAGCACGCTGAGCGTCCTGTAACGCTGCAAGAAACACTTTTTGTCCTGATCTCCCGCTAAAAGACAATGCAGACAATAGCTTTTGCAACACGAAGACCAGGTGACTCACTGTTACCAAAAAATTAGGTTTATACTGTCTTGAATTAAAATTTTCGCCATATCACCTGTTTGTTTCCAGTGCTTCCGAAGTAACGTTACAGGCAGGCAGGCCACGCAGTGCTAATGCACCTGTACACTGAATAATTTATCACGTATTATCTTGTAGGTTCCCACTTGACGTAATAAATATTTTGCATTAATTGTAAGTTAGGTTGACAGGAGTGCATTTGACAAAATAACTTTATTGATATAGTTTGATGGTATTCAATGGTGTTATCAGAACACGCCTAAAATGTGTAAGGGGAGACCCCGGATAAAAATATTATTATATTTATTAATATTTATTATTTGTTTGATAAGGCTAAGCTTCAATGTGACTGAAGTGACTCTCAACGGTTAAAAGGTGGGATCAAATTTACTAAATTAGTCTTAATTTAATAATCACATACTCATGTGCACATAGAGCATGGACAAAGAGTGTATTCCTGTACTGAACCTCAATAGTTTTATTGGTACTAAAAGAAATGTGGCTGTGGCAAGTATCCAAATCTGTCAAGTGGCCAAACTGACGACCAATGTCAGCTTAAGACTGTTTGATTCACGCAAAGTTTGTGTGGCTGCTTGTGTTCAGACACAAAATAGTTGAGACCAATCAGTAGTCAGTGGTTGCTACCTAAAACCTAATTTTCATTCAACTCAGACACTGTTCACTGTAACTGTTAAGGGTTATTAATTTTGTGAGTCCAACAGCTTGCACAGCTGCGTCAGTCTTATTCACACTTGTAGCCATTTTTGGATCTACTCTTCTGCTTGCTAATTTTTATTTTAAGGAGAGGCGATAACGTGATTCAAAAGTCTGCAATGGTGCTCTTACAGAAGTGAAATTTTCAAATGATACCCATCCCTAATTACCATGTCAAAATCTTATTGCCTAGCTAAGTCAATGTGAGGGTGTTTATAAGAGAGTTTCAGTTAAATGAGGATAAATGAAAGCAGATCTGGGGATGTTACAGGGCAATTTCAAAGCTCTACTGCACAGAATTTACAGCTTGACAAGGGTGGTTGGTTGGCAAGCTGTAGAAATGGCTCAAGAGACCGCCCTGTAACATAAGTGTGCACCCTGCTGAAAACTCCTCCCACCTTCTCCCACTCCTGAAATGTAAACTGCACTGTCAGCTCAATGAGTCAAAAACAGTGTTTCTTTTTTACAACAGGCACAACTTCTTGCACTCCATTAAAACTGCTTGTGTTTCCCACATGTGTTTGAGCCCAATAACAACTCTTCCAAGTCATCGGTCCTGGTTTCATGCCTGGTGTGCTCCATAAGTAGAACGAGCACACTGGGCCGGAGCAGGTGGATCCTCTGCACCAGAGGAATGTAAATAGAAACAGTAACTAGAGTCTAATGTTCGTCCATAGCTGCTTCTAGACGAGCTGCAGCTAAAAGTGTTGACAACGATGCAGGGCTTCTGTGTCATAGAAGCTTAAGTGTGTGAAGTCATTCTGTTTTCCATCAGAGTTATCTTGTGTTGTGTGTACACAAATGTTTTCTTAACAGTTAATCTTGAGTCTGAATGCTTCCAGAAGACGGGTTCAGGCTGAAAGTTGCTACAGCAGAGCTCCTAGCAGTCAAGAACATCAGTACCTTTGGCGGTCTGATAATCAATAGGCTATCAGGTTGTGGTGCATCTTTTGCATCCTTATTTATATAACAACAATTACATAAATTATCGTTGTAGTTGATCAACATGACGAAGAAGTTTTTTTTGCTGTATATATTTTGTAATTTACTTTTTAGTGTTTTGTTTTAGTGTGTCCTGTAAGGTAGCTTCCAACTCATTCTTCATCAAAGTACATTGCACAAATCCTGAGTTGAGACGACATAATGTCAGCTTGATAATAACCTAAACTGACAAACTCAGGGAAACCAGGTGTAGGAGGGACAGTTGATGGTTTTATCCTATGCAGTGTATCAGAGTAGAAGACAACCAGCGCTGCATCTGGGAAGCCTTATGGCATCCCAACAATGACAGAATGTTTGTTTTTTACTCTTTATTTCAGAGGAGAGAATAACAGAGCACTCTTCAATGCACATCTTCAAAGAAAGAAAATCCTGGCTGACTGAAATTCTACCCACTCCGCAACCAATTGATTGGTCAATGAGGAAAATAAAAAACTGCTTTTTTTATTTTTATTCTTTATCTGATTGCAAAAAAAAAATTACAATGTAAAAATGTGCTGCTTAGGCTTTGATGCGGCTATCTGTGTGTAGTCACTTCTCTGTAGTAAATGTCTCAATAGTGCCCACAGCTCCATCTGATCAGTATGGCAATACAACTAAAGCCAAAATGATGCTTGTGATTAATTTGATCTTCATATAGATCGCAAATACTTATTGATTTTGGGGACAGGATATCAATATTGCACTTTCACAGTTGAAATAAACAAAGCACTGCATTCACTCTCATGTTCGCTACATTCTTGCTAATGTACAAATCAATGACCAAAATAGGGGTAGTCCTTATTCACAGTGCAAAACAAATATCCTCGGTGTGATTCTGATGTTTGGAATGCTGACAGAAAACCCTGCTGCATATCAGATCAAGCATTTCTTAAACTAACAGACAGCCAGCCAGCCAGCCAGGGGCCAGCCAAGATGTTTTAAATTTACTTTTTGTGGTCACATGTGCAGCCAGCAGTGATAGGTCAGAGTGGCAGAGTAACAACAGAGAGAAGACACACAAAATAAAATGTCTTGAGCAGAAGGCAAAGAGTTATTTCCTTGCAATGGGTCATCATCTGTTGTTGGTAAGTATTTCAGATTTACAGCCAGTGATTTTAAGTACAAAAAATCCTTTGTAAGAATATGTAAGTTTTGATGTGCCTCAAAGCAATATTACTGACAAGCAAAAGACTACCAAAACTGCAGTATGATGAATACATTTAAGGAAAGAAGAGTAATGTCCTCTTGACCTAACATGAACTCCCTGAATTCCAGTCCTTGATTAGTATCAAGTCAGACGTGCATAATGATGACACTGTTTAGGTGTAAGCAGTACTCCGCCAGTTTAATTTTGGGTAAAGGTTTTTTATACAATTTCAGGAATATTCCTTCCATTGCCTTGGCAAGATGCCCAACCCCTCCAATGGGACCCCCCCACCCAAAAAATTGTTTATAGAAACAGCAAACACCAGAGTCAAGTCTTTGGAAATGGAAAGAAAATCATGTGACTGCAAATGACAAGCGATAGAGACTCATAAAATAGAGACTCATAAATTCAATAAATTTGATTCACATTAGTAAGATAAATTTTAAAAAGTATTGTTTTTTGGTCAATTTAAAGAGAGGTCCAGACCTGATCTTTATGAAAAGTGCTTTTTGATCATATTTGTTGTCATTTGTTGAGTTGTTGCTTTTTAAGATAAAATCAATTGACTTTACTCTCAGCTTATGACTTTTTGTCCTTAAAATCAGTTGCTCAAAATCTAAAATACTTACCAGTATTATATTATAATCCAGTATTAGTGAATAACTGTTCATCTTCTGCTCCAGACATTTGATTTTTGTTCTGCACGTCAGCTCTATATTGTTACTCCTTTACTCTGACCTGTCACTGCAGGGTGCTTGTGTGGGAGCATAACCCCAACAGTGAATCCAAAACATCTTGATGGAGGCTGTTTGGTAGTTCATGAAGAACTTGATTTGATATGCAGCAGAGTTTTCTATAAACGGCGCAGGAATTTTAAACACCAGAATCACTCTTGCACATGATCATTTACTTGTTAGAAGCTGAAGTCCCTTTTTTTATTTAATAATTGTGCAGCCGATTGGTTATAAATCTGTAGTAATAGCTTCTGAACACTTAAGTCTTACTGGCTAAGTGCCACAGACAAGCAAAAAGGAATGCGATAAGTCTGTAACCCCCAATGTCATATGAAGGTCTGATATGTGTTACAATTGTAAATGTAAAAACTCGTTCACAGAAAGACCAAGAAACAAAGTTAATACATTTGGCATATGGTCAACATCATTCACAACATCGTTTTCTGTTGTCAGCACCTTCAGCAGTTGACCACACAACAGCACAATATCCACCCCTACATCAGCATATTGTTTACATATCCTGCTGCCAAGACTGGCATCAACCTGTACTTCCCTCTCATGTATTGCCTGGACTGCCATAACTGCATCTCTTCGGTGTAACTAAACAGGTGTGTTGAGGTAAAGTAGTGAAACCTGAGCACACAGGTTCCTGCTGCCATGAGCTCAATCATCTCTAATTTCAGCTCATCTTTTCCCCGTATTTCACACACCTAAAGAGCCTGGAGAGCTTGACTCATCCTGCTCCATAAACCTCAGAAAGTAGCTTGTCATGACTGTAGACTAACTAGCAGCAGCCTAAAACTAAGGAGCACTACTTAAATCAACATGTAACGCATTTATATTTTTGCCATCTTATCTGTATTACTGATAAATGCATTCTTTTTAACAGATGTTAGCCTAATAGATGACAGGGTCAGACAGATCCCAAAATACAGTTCACAAGGTAACTGCTATTACTTCTGCTGCTGTGAGGCAACACTAATGGGCAATATTTTTAAAAGGATACGATTTTGATTAAAGCTCTTGATTATAAAATAGATCTGGAAACTGGAACTTGCTTTAAAATATGTAGCGGTGGCAGAGTATTAATCAAATAATACGCAAATGTACTGTACCTCCCTGGAGAGCAAGAGAGAGAGAGAGTGTGCTTGTTTGGACGAGAAACAGGGAGGATGTCAGTATTGGCAGAAATGAAGACACACTGAAACTTCTGAAGCCCAGTGTAACTCTACAGATTCTGTATATAAGTTGACTGTGTGAACTACACTGCAGACTGATTATTCAACAGACTACTGACAGAGTGAAAGCTGACCCATATGAACAGGTCCAACACAGGGTTGTATACACCTTTGTATGTCTGCGATATAAGCAGCTCATGCATGAAATGGCTGTATCCTCCCTGTGCAGCATTTTTAGAAACTATGACAATCTGGTCAAGGGTCACCTCTGCCTTCAGGCGCTGTCTCCCTTCCTCTTTCTCTCCTTGAGGGAGATCAGGTCTCACTGGGAAACATGTTGCACAGTAACAACAGAGGCGTATTTATTGAGGAAATAGATCAGATAACTTTAGGGGAAAAAAACGAGACATATTTGCAAGTTGCACTGGTGCTCACTGGTGCTATAAAAGGTAGTCATGCTGTCTCCAAAAATGGCCTCAAAATGTGCCTGAAAGATTGCAGTCTGGAGCCCTGCTTGTCTTACAGACCTGATGTTAACATAGGAGATGGAATCCAATCTGAACCATCTCACCGACTTTGCCCAGCTGAAATAAATATCTCATCATCCGGGACACAGTGTTTTTGATGAGAGTCCCTGAGGACGTTTCTTCTCCTTAGCCGTTTGATGTGCTCTGAAAACAGAAACCCTGCACCCTCTGGATGGTTCAGTAGTGCTAGCTGCCAGTAGGCTAAGTAGGGCCCTTACGGACTTCTCTCATAAGCATCAGATTTATGATTTTAGAGTTTTGTGAACTGCTTCCTGATCAGCATTAAGCTCAGCTGTGATGTGTTATTGACTGATGAAAAAAATGTACAAAATGAAATAAAACATTTAAACTGAATGTCATTTAGAAAAAGATAGCTGTATTAGATACTATATAGTATGTGAGTCTTTCAGCTTTTTACCACCAAACTGGTACACAGAAGTAACAACTAAACACCTGCAGAGTCTCTGCAGGCAGGAAGATGACACACAAAAAGAATAATAGTTTAATTTTTGTAATCTCATGGCCATTAAGAATTTTAGCTTTCAGTCTTGCTCAGTCCTGTTGCTAAGTTCAGAAGCAGTCATTCTCGCAGGCTGTTTTCCTGAGCCTCATTCTGTACCCTGCTGCTCAGGACAAAATGGTCCACCGAGTGTTGCCGGCACAGAAGTGAATCCCCACACCAGTCAGCGTCACTCACCTTAAGATCTCCTTAGCATATCTATAAGTGTCGCTCAGCTCCTGTCAAACATGTGCTGCTTGTTTGAGGCTCCTTGGAAAACACCCACAGAGAAGCAAAGCTCTTTGCCAGCAATTTTTCAGGGACTGAAATATTCATACATGCGCCTCAGCTCTGGCAGCATGAAAGGGCGGTCTTCACATCCTCTTCTGTGCTGGCACATTCAGCCAGCTCCCCAAGGTGAAGGAGCTCGTACACAAATCTTACAAGTTTGGATAAGCTTAAAAAATGGATTTCAGGGTTAGACTGATATATCAAGTAGGGACAGACCAATTATCGGCGCCACTATTCTGCATTTTGACACATATGGCCTTTTTTTTTTTTTTTAATCCAACGGCCGATAAGAGATCAATTTAAAACTGGGTTATTTTGGCTCTGATGCAGCCTCACCTCTCTATCTGCAGTCACTATTCTGTCTCCAGCATTGTCCCACCCACAGCACCATCTGATTGGTTACATGCAGAGCCACGGCACGGGTAACAGCCAATCAGCAGTGAAAGCAGTGCATGCACAGTGCTCACACACGGCAGAGAGGAGAAAAAGATTTGCCGAGTGGAGAAGCTCCTGAGAGCAGATATGAATATCGGTTCCATTTATTGGTTATCGGCCTCCTTGACTGCTAATAATTGGTATCGATACTGGCCCTGAAAAAAACATATTGGTCTATCTCTAATATCAAGTCCAATTTGGACTTTAATTCAGTATTATGTCTTATGCTGCCAACATACCCTTAGCATAACTTAATGAGGTCAGTAGAAACCTGCAATGAAATCTTTTATGTTTACACTTTTTGAATTATTATCATTTAGTTACTATTTATAGAGGAAAATATTTAAAGATTTATTCAAAGCTGACATTTTAACTATCCTCATGATACAACATTATGCAAATTCTTTGGACATTGATAATTCAATTCAATTCAATTCAATTTTATTTATATAGCGTCAATTCACAACAAAGTTGTCTCAAGACACTTTACA
>JAPZDZ010000022.1:7970595-7984353 GCA_029783805.1 Acanthurus tennentii
TTATAGAAAGGTATCAATGTCAGGAAGGGTAACATGCGACTGAGGGAATGTTACACTCATAGATTAGAAACTCCTCTGTTTATCACCTTTAAATTCTCAATAAAATCAACGTTGTATTATTTCTTCATTCACAAGTCCTATCCTTTATCCTTTAATATCAGGCCATTATTGAAGAGAGGGGACTTTGATTCTGGAACATGAATGAATTTGATTCACTGCCTGATTTCCACTTTCAAGCAGTGCAGTTATGTGCTGGCCTGTCTGCATGAGACAAAGAAGGCACATACTGTGCTTGGGTCGCAGTGTGGACCGAGCACAAGCAGTCGGCCGTGCCTGGGGCGTGTTGGTGCCTGCTCCGAGGGGGCCGCAGGGTGCGAGGCCTGTCCAACGCTGCTTGCAGCTTTAATTATGTATTTTGATGCAGAATCCCTGCCAATGTCACATATATTGTGCATATCAAATTCTTGTCTTATCATACAGGAAGGCATCTAGTGATCTGATCATGCATATCTTGGAATATAAAGACAAGACCAGCTTCTAAAACCACACTGAAAGTTTGCTGGTTAGAGTTTATTTATAAGAGCACTTCACAGCTTACCTCAGGTGTTGTGGCAGCAGGTCTGCTGAGGTACAGAGAGGTGAGAAGTCTCACTGATGTGATAACTCTGCCAGGCTGTGGATTGTATGTAATGAATGAATGTAGTGAATTGGCCCCAGCCCATGAAGGCTGCCTGGACACATGCCCAATACCATGCAGCCAGATATTATAATTAGCTTTGACTTGGACTCAAATCAGAGTTCATACAGGGCTCCCAGGCAAGTCTGGGAAAGCGATTTCATTCTGTCTCTGTATGTCCAAATATATACTACTGCCCTAAAAAAAGGGGGAATCATACATTAGGAACTAATGAGATTAACTTCTGCATTTTCAGTGCCCATAAACTTCACATCAGTGGTTGTAAACAAATGGCCGTGATAGCAATATAATAATTTAGTTGGGTTCAAAAAATCTGTATATAAAATCATTGCCCACTAGGAGCTCTTTGATTTTGTCTCATTCTATTTAGTTTCTTCAAGCTCAAACCTTGTTAGACTCTGATCTACACATTCCAATTCAGTTTTAACTCAAAGTATGGCAGGCAGAGCATTAGGGATGGGAAAAAATATCAGTACAAGAAAGTTGTATTACTTTTCTTGCATCATCAATACACAAGCCCCAAATACAGATATTTTTAATTAAAAACAGGATTCCACTGCTAAATTAGGCCAGCTTCCTATAATCCCTAGTTTCCCATAAAAGAATATTGTTGCCAACAAACACAGGAGTACACAGCTCCACAAAAAAAATAGAACAAAGGTCAAGTCATTTTAGGCCTTTTTAATGTAGAAACTTCACACTTTATTATGTTGCTGTTTTGCTGCCAATTTACATTGGTTCGGGGGCTCATGTGGACATGGACATGTTGTAGTCAGGTTGTGTTAAATAGGCTCAAAGCCAAGACCCTACCTGTAATAGATATAAAAATGTGTACTGAGGGCGGCAATGGTTTCGGACAGATGTTGAAATGTTTGTTTCCCCTTTGTTTTCATCCGTTTGAGTTATCCATGATCCATTGTTTCAGTGAAGAGACATGATGTGATTGATTGGTCGGGTCTTCTGAGTTCGGCCTGTGGGGGAATGTTTTGTGTGTTGGCTCGTTCAATACAGTTTCGAAAGTGAATTCAACAACATCCTGTCTTGATTCATTCTTCTTTCATTTTCCCCTTTACTGGGGCATAACATGCCCACTTTTTTGGTCATTGTTTCATCTAAGTTGTCAAATTCTGTATAACTAACGCCACATTGCAGTCAATAGACATATTTTCTTTTCTTTGTTTCATTCTTTTAATGGTAAATTTTTCCTTTTAATGTTACACAGATATTTTGTAGATGACTATCTTGAAATGTATCAGGTACTACTGTGGTGTGTACGTGATAACATCGCAGAAGAAACCTGTGAGGCCAAATAAATAAAGTCCTCCAGAAACATAGTAAAGTAGACATCTGATGAGAGAGAGGAGAGAGGTTTGAAATGGAAATGTTCTGTAAGTCTCTGTCCAGGTTTACGCTCCTGTGAGCTCCTCATTGCGGAGCCCTGATGGGTCAGCCGAGCATGGCTAAATGATGTCTCCATTACCTGGCAGAGAAACACACACACACGAACACCACCTGCTGCTCGTGCACTCTGCAGGAACCTCACATCATGTTTACTCGGTTCTGATTGGTTGCAGGCAGTGCAAGAAGCTGGAATTGTGTCCCGGGGCTGAACTGCAGCTTCACACACATTTAAGTCTCCTGACTGCCTTGTTTGTTGTTGTTTAATGAGTCAATAGGGGGGGTGTCCAGGCTGTTGCTATCAGAGGCTTGTTGCAATCAACTGTGTTTGCTGTATCACATCCACTACAGCCTACTTGAAGCACATCCTCAATACATAACTAGTAGCTGACTGGTTATGATATATTTAAAATTCACATGAGCTTTTATGAAACATAAATCTTGTTCCTATGGCTGCTAAGCTCCCAAGAAAATTAATGAATCTTTGGTATTTACACTGTTTTTGTGCTGTACACAAGATTTAAATTTCGTGAAATTAACTGAAAAGAACCAAGTAATTTGGTATTAGTTATAAGGAAAAAATGTTTATTAGGTTATCTACAGCGAAGTAATTAAATTTAACTGCCAAACTGTTTAAACCTTGTGTTTTGGTCACAACACAGGAAGTCAGCTTTATATTTAAAAGTGCCCAGACTTGTTAAAAGACAAGCATATAATTCAACATGTTCTTAGAATAATATCAAGTAATCAAAGAATGATAGAAAGACGTAAGGCAGGCTCAGACAACAGAAGTTTAATTTTTAGATTGTTGAACACAAGAAAATGATTATCTTGAAGAGTCAAAAACAAGGCAACTGAACTATGTTTAGTTTTGGAAAGACATTTCACTTCACATCCAAGAAGCTTCTTCAGTTCCAAAAGACTGGTTGAAGGAAGCAGATATTTATGTTACAGGATAGAAAGACAACAAAAGAAGGGGAGGGGTAAGAAAATAGAAACCCATCACAGGGTGGTTACGTCCCCAAGAGTCGTTAACCTGAGTGGGTCGTTAACTTGCCCTGTCATGTGAGGTGTTGTGGTCACATGATCCAAGGTGTGAATGTTTGGGGAACTTTCTGGGGAGAGAGCTTAGCACTGTGTTGTAAGTGGCTGAGAGATTGTGTCCACCACCTCTGTTGAGAGAAAGTTTCCCAGTCTGGTGAAGATGGCTTTTTTAACTCCTCTTTCAAACCATCTTGGATGAATGAGAATCTACACAGACATATAGGAAACAGATGTCCTCTTTTAATCTCAAACATTTACACTCTAAATTTGTAGTCTAGTAGTTGGAATTGTATAACATTTGTAGTTTTACGCCAACTACTGTTAGCCGTAAGTGCTGCTAGGGACTTATTGACTCGAATCCCTCATTAAAATAATCAAGGTGGCTTTGATGGGTCTCTTAGAAGTCTTGGCCGTGTAGGACTGCATCCATGCAGCCTTTACACCGCAAGATAAGCATTTGCAGTAACTTGGGTCCCAGACCTGTTTCCCCCTATAATATTATAATATTATATTATAAAATAATATTATAATTTTTAATTATTGTATATGCATACATCGGGTCTTTTATATTTTAAGTGCATTTTGCTGTATGAATGATCTAGTAGTACATTATTCCTCCATTGCTTCTCTGCTTGTGTGAAAGATTATATCAGATACACAGCTTTACATTCTTTACACCATGTTGCTCTTTAAGTTTTGGATATTTTATCTTCTGTTTCATTGTTTGGTAAAAAGGCCTTGAGGGAAAAAAAGGAATGTTGCATAAAACCATCATCTTCCTTATCTATGCAGTCATTATATGGAGTCAATAGGTAACAGGCAATAGTATCATGACTGAATATAAAAGAAGCAGCCTTGAAAGACTTACAAGTACAGATGAGAGAAATACATTTTTGTACGAAGAATATTACTACATGAGCTCAAGAAAACTTTTCACAAGTGATGATGCAAATAATTACATTTGTGTTTATTCATGCTTTGCACAGCAACCCAACTTTTTGAATTGTGGTAGTAGTAAAAGGTAAACACACTTAAATGTGCTTTTGAATGAAGAGAGATCTTTCAAATTATTGACAGAGACCCTCATATTGTCAGCAAACATCCACAGTAAAAAAGTTCATTTCCTCCAGTGATATGTACTGACACACTAGAAAACCTACCCACATTTAAGAAATGCACGCAATCTGCTGTTTTTTTTTAAAGTTTCCAGGGCAGACCCAAAAAGTGCTTTGGAAATGGTGCAAGGATAATAAAGAAGATAGAAGAAAGCAATAAAAATGCAAGGCAACTTCCTTCTGTTGACTCAAACATTAAAGGAGGCAGCAGCAGCTTTCTCAGCTCTCTATTCTTTCTCATAATTTCCTGGCAGAGATCCTCTTTTGAATATTTGTTGATACAAAGATGTTTTGATCTGGGAGATGCAGCAACTGGTAGATACATTTCTACTTTATGACAGTATCCTGACATTCACAGTTTGCCTAGTTTTCTTATTCTTCCTCACGGAGAAACTTCTGAAATTGCCTGAAAAAGAAGTGTCATTTGTCTTTGTTTACTAGCTGATTGACTAGTTTACCCTGAAACCTCACTGCAGGCTGTGATAGTATCTGGAAAGTCCCAAGGGATTTTCTTCTTCTTCTTTTTGATTCAGTCTGATGTGTTCATGTGAGATTTTTTCTGTTTTGAGCTGATCCAGGACCACAAATGACTTATCACTGTCCTGCAGGATTATGTCCAAGAACTCAAACATTCAGCCTCTGATTTGCTCAGAAATTGTATCCAGAGAAGAATATATACATAAAATAACTGGTGGTGAGAGGTCTTGTTAGTGACATTAAAGCTGAAAAAGCCATCTTATAATTGGGAAAGAAAAAATCCTGCACCACCTTTAATTCAACATGATCAGTAGTTTTTGGATGTGCAAGATTAAGTGCAACAAGCTATTAGAGCGTGTTAAAGCTGTATTTGCAAACAGTTAGAAAAGAACATGCATTTCAAGTTGTGTTTGTTACCACCTAATTTATATAAGTTCAACATTCATTCATTTTTGGCTCTGTTTTGGTTTCCACCAACTCCAGACAGAAATATCCGTCCTCCTCGGCACTAAATGTTCCGCTTTTTTGACAAGCTTGTCACTGACTGTGTTTGTCTGCTATTTGGTTTACTGGTAGCACACAGAGAGTTCAAAGCTTATTCAATGAAAGAAGTTGCCTGCTGCAGCTGGAGAGAAGCTTGATAAGAGAAATGCGATTGAACCAAAACAAACCATTAACTACAACCAGAGCCAAAAATTAATTATGTGTAATATTGTAAAGCTTTGTGGAGGAAAAACTGGGAGACGGGTTATAATTCTCAGGGGGGTCGTCACTACAACTGTCACCTTGCTTATTATTTGAGCCATTGCTGAAATACAAATATGGATTTGTGGCGCTCTAAGGTTTGTGAGAAGATATCCTACCAATCGGTGAGTTTTATCCTCCCACATTACTGGGATACAAAGAATACAGTCCTGGATTACTACTGGCACAAGTTGTTATTTTGCCCTAAACAACTAGTAGCCAGTGGAGGAGCAGTTAAGATAGAAGTGGATCACATTTTTTATTTTATTTGATTAAATATTTGGTTTTCAAAAAGCTTCTTTCTGTGTATGGACTAGCTGCACATCACCCTGTGTTGGTTGTTGCTGTTGTGAGTGCGGTTTTTCTGGCTCTGGTACAGGATGATGACTTACCCCTTGCCTAATCCTACCAACAAAGCTCCGATTGGCTCACTGGTTTTTGACACATTGGAAACAGCTGTCATTTAGCACAACAGCAAACCTACAGCTCATAGATTCTGAGCTGAAGCCATAAGTTTGAATTTTCCTAATTGAAGATCTACTTTACCATCAAAAACTGTCCCCTCAGAGTAACACATGCCCTATACACAAGAACAACCAACTAAAAACTCACAATTTTAGCCCCGAGTTTGAGACACATATATCACATATACACACGCATATTTCTGAGTACCAGACAGAGATAAAAGTGTAGTGCTTACATGGATGTTTTCAGGCCCACAGTGCAGCACTGATCCATTAATGCATTAATGAAGGCCTAATCCTCAGCTGAAAAAATAAAAACACTTAAGCTTCTATTTCATAACAAAGCAGCTGTGTTTCCTAATTCCTCTGAGTGGGCATTACCCAGCCTGGCTTTATAAGCTTGCTTCAGGACCAGCCCAACCTTTACCTCTGCTGCAGTTTCCTCCAGAGACCCCTGATGGTAGGGGGCCTTGCAGATAGCTCTCTCAATCTGCTGGCAAAGCGCTTGTACGGACAGACACTAACCAGTCTGTGGAGGACTCTAGCATGGCCTGCACACTGGGTGGAAACATGCCATGAGTCACTGGCCAAAAGCTTTATGTTTAAATAAGGTGGTTTGTCCATATACGTTATTGCATGGAGGATTTACCCCTTAAAAAAGGGAGAAATAGAATAACTCACTTTTGTCTCCTAAACCCTTTGTGCCCAACACTTAATAGTTGCTCATTATTATGTAAAAAATAAGAATATGCTGTATTGAAATGACATGATGCAGAATTATGATAAGTCGTATGCAATTTATCTTAAATTAAATTAAAATACTCCTACATGTTTTATCAAAAAAAGTATAATATTCTATAATAATATAACACTCAAGGAGTGCAATACTTTAACTTTTAATACTTGAAGTATATTAAGTATATTTTTGTTGATAATACCTTTGTACTAACATGACTGACATTATGTATTCAACTTAAAGTATTTTTAGACCATGATATGTCTGCTTTGCGTATGTTGAAATGTAACACCAGGATGTCTCACCAGTGGGAGCAGAGTTCAAGCAAGAGTTGTGTTTTACTATTGATTGTTATACAAAGTGAGGAAAGAATCCAAAACCTCCCGATGCATTTGCATCCCATGTAAACTTTTGAGAGTCGCTGTTTTCTGTGCAGGTCCTAATCCTAATAACTGGTCCTGAGGTTTGTTTTGAATTTGGGAAAATGGCACACAAGTATGTTGCTTTCACTACTTGGAATCAATTTCAAAAAGACATGAATCTTTAGTGGCTTGTCTCACTAGATCAAATTAAAGTGTTTCTAAATGACTCCAAAACAAAAACATCTTTGTCATCTATCTGTCTGGAAGTCACTCACCCACATCTACAGATGTTTTCGAACTTTCTGAAACTGACAATCATGCCTGCTTAACACAGCCGCTGGTCAGGTGTGGTTTGTGGAGATGTGAAAGCAGGCATAGTTTTTACTTCTCTCAATCAAGCTCTCTCTTTTTTCATTCTCTGCACAACTACTTCTGTCACTTCTTGTTTGTACAACTGAGTGCAACTTCTTGTGTGCTGTTATTCCCATTTTATGTGAGTCATTCAGTTTAGACGAAAGCACAAAAAGGACACTGAATTGTTGGAAAGAGATCAGAGGAGCAGACAGAAGGAGGCTATGATGGCTGGCATTTCACCCAAACATCTGTGACCACTGAGAACAAGCAGATACATTTTCTGGCTTTGACAGGGTAGTTGGATCTTGTTTTTATTAAACACACCTAAAAGATGCAGACCTGTGAAAGGAAAAAGAGAGTCTGCTACCTTTGACACTGTAAGTGAGGATAAGGTGTCATTGACTCGATGGGGATATGACATGTAATGTTGGCATCACCAAAACATTTTTAAACTCCAGACCAACTACAAACCAGTTCATCTCAGTTTAATGAAAAAAGAAAAACAAATTTTTACCTTTTCCATCTTTTCTTTTTTCCTTTTTTTACATCTTAAACATCGGCACCATTTAAAAATTTAAATATGTCACATCCACATGCCATAGCCGTTGATATACAAACATTTTCTGTGTTGAAAACTTTTGGGAAAAAAATTTAACACTGTAATTGTGTAAAACTTCCCAAAAAATTGCAAAAAAAGAGCATGTCTAACCTAATGATTGTGAAGATTACAGTACATCACACACAGCTGTATAGTGGAGGCAATGTTTTAGCTTTTTTTGGCAACTGTTTATTCAACTTCTTCAGACTTGGCAGGGGTCTTGATGAGACCCAAAGATAATGCAGTGTCGAGTGTGTAGCTGTTTAGATGAATGGTTTAATGAGACAGCTGCCAGAGGCAAAGCAATTGGTCAGTTATGAGCGGGCACACTCTGACCTGGCATTGCACTGGTAAGCCTGCAATAGAGGAGCTTAGCAAAAACGGGCTACGTTTCGAAGGGTTAATAGTTGATCCGCTCTGTTTTAACATCTGTTTGTTAGTTTGTTAAAGTAGGCATCAAACTGTCATGCTTGCTGCTTTGCTTCGCCTGCTCCAACCCTGTTGGAGCCTGATGTTGGGAGCTGCTGCTCTCCAATTATCACTTGTCATGAGAGCCTGATCTGATCTCACATCTCATCTGAAAACAAATAGGTGCAAAATCTGCAGAGCCGAGTCTGAGGTCCAGGATAACAGCTTCTCATTAAAGACTGTTAAGTCATCTCTGTCAGCGGTCTAGAAAACTTTAGAATGGCAAGTACTGTTAATTAAGGCTTTAACTTATTTTGATGATTTTTTCATACATAATTGTCACTCAGCTCAACATACAAGGCTGTCTTTGGGCTTTTATCCCGCACAATATCACATATTCCTGTGATATATTCCTAGTTCTGGTTGCTCTAGAAACTGTCTTCCTTTCTCTGACTGTTACTTCAATAAACTTTTTTTTCTGACGTGGCTCTGGCTCTGACCTTTTTTGCTGCTTGTCTTGCTGATATTGTAAGTATATAAGCCTTTGTATCTTTTTTTTCTACCTGGAATATATGGAATGTGATGCTCACTTCAGTATTTTTTTATTTTTCATTCTGAGTGAATAAATTTTTCCAGACTCAGATTTTAACCCTGTGCCCGCCACTCCTCAGCGGTCGCTCAGAATTACGCTGTAATTCAGGAGCATGTTGGGATATTACTACAGGGTTTTTTAAGGTATACAGCAGCATGTCCCCATGTGTACCAGCATTCTTGTCTCTATGTGTGTGTATGTGTGTATGTGCCCATGTTGCTAAGTGTTATATCCTCTGCAGCCCACCTCCTGCCAGCTGTGGCTCACTTATATAACGTTTGTTGTCAGTTTTATTGGCTCTGCAGCAGAGTCAGACATCTCTGGCTCTGCAAGGAGATCACAGAGAATTTGTGCAGCCGATGAAATATGTTGCTCTGCTGCGAGGAGTCATAGTGTTCAGGGTTAGAGTACCTGCACTGAAATGCATCATGATCCGCTTATTGCTCTTCAGACAGCTGGAAAGAGTGGGTTGGGTTAGCAGGTCAGGGCTCACATTGCTCTTGAAATTAAGTGCAGAAGAAGTGATTCTTATGTTCCTGACATACCATCACATCCGCTAAGCCATACATAGACAGGTAGTGTACTTTTAACAGATCTAAAAGTGGTGTGTGCTCAGGTTATTCAAAATTATGATTAAAAAAGAATGTGGTCAAACGTGGAAAAACAAGGTTCAGTCCTGGTAAACCATCCCATGTTTACTTACCCCCACAACTAGTCAGCAGGTGCATGCAATTTCTTGTAGGCCCTTATTTGAGGTTTCCTTTTACAGAGGTGTACAGGTGTTTTTTTCTTAGGTCTTTATCAAGGGTCATAGTCTTCATCGAAATCCTCCAGGACAATCTGGCGCTTTTGGGCTGCATAATTAGAACATCAGACTGTCAAAGGCTGGGACTCTGAAATGGACTTGTAAAGATGTCTGATCAGAGACTAACTAAAAATACATTTAACTGGGACATTTTGCATATTATCTCTGGCCTAATGAATTCAAATCCTTATTTTATTTGAATGTTTTGCCATTAATTTTCCAGAACAGGATACTTTGTGATTTTAAGGGTAGTAGGAGCAAAAAAATTGCAACCTACAGTGTATAACCTTATGTGAAATATAATTTAAACATTAGACATAGATTTTTATGTCAGCAGTTACGTTCAAGAGCATTACCATTAGCCTTGGAGACTGGCAGGTTTATTGCCACTCTAGAGAGATGGCTTTGTTGTGTGAGCAAGGAAAAATTGAGAATGAGGTTCATTTTTTTGTTTGCTGTCCCGACTACAAGGACTAAAGGGTATGCACCCTTTAGTAAACTGTCCATTATTTATGTTGAGTTCTTCGGCTGGATTTTTTAAAAGCTTTAGTTGTGCTTGAGGAAGGAAACCTTTTACATTGCAGACTTTATTTGCCAGGCTTGGTAACAAAGGAAGAATATTTGGTTAAGACTGAGATGTTAAATGATTTGTAATTTTGTAATGAAATGTATTATGAGCAAGACTCCGAACCCTAAATTGCTTGCCTAATGTAAGCTACTGCAATAAAAAATGTCTGTCTAATTAATAGAACAATCCTAATCAGAGGATTATTGAATTGTTGCAAACAATACTTTTAAACTGTGGTTCAGACCATCAGTAAATCAGTTAAGTGTTATCATACCCCCACATGATACCCCTTTGCACTGAACACCACACATAATACTCAAGCTCTGCAGAAATGCAACACACATCCTGAATCTTATTTATTGCAATCTGTACACAAATGAAATAATTTCACTGCTGTTAACATTCACAAAGGCAACTGTTCATGTTTCTGCACATCACCATGTGGAGCTGTTATGTGTAAGGCGAGGCTGCATCATGCTGCAAATAAATGAGGCCATTTTACAAAAATCGGATTCTCTTTTAAGGAAAAGAGGATCCTATTACCTGAAGGTCATTCTGCATTAACTGTTGGAGAGCATTTTCTCATACTGATTGTCCTATTTACAAGTTTTGATTTTGTGTATTCCTACCAATTTATTACGTTTTTGTTTTTCATTTATTTTTATGGTTTAGAGCAGTTGGAGTACTTTTACTTGGGGTATATCATTTCCAAAGTGTTGGGAAATGTGTGGTCTGCAGCACTTGGATTGTTATGAGAGAATCTCTATCACCTATTGTTTTCAGATCAAATGCTAGTCACAAAAGCTTTGTAAGAGAGAACAAGGCTTTTTTTCCCCCTTTTTTTAACGTCTCATCCTGGCCTGGTGCAAGCTCGCAGGATTGCGCAGGGCATTATTTGAAGTCTTGTTTGAACATAAAAGCCTGCTTATAAAAGTTCCCCGCAGTGAAAACGACTTAAATAAACACAGCCCTAGAATAATACCCTCCCTGGGTTCATCTAACCTTCCTTAAAATGGAGGCTGGGGACAGAAGAGGCTGGATGAGGCATTAGGGAGAGAATACCTGAGAATGTGATGGTTTGAAGTGGCAGAGCGCAGCCATTTGGTGGATGTTTTTGTCCAGAGTGCATTAAAGCGACACGAGTGGTTGCATTTTAAGCAAGGATGCAGTCTGACCCCTGACTCTGCTGGTGTTAGAGCCTTACTCTCAAAAATGAATCCCGCTGGGAATGGAACTAATAATTACTGGTCAAAACTGTGTTCTTTTTGTTGTTGAACTGAAAGCATCATTCATACCTTGGTAGACACTCTTTGGGAAAAATATAATAGAAATAAATGTCCTATTGTACTTCTTAGCAGATATTCCGTGTGGAAAACTGGGATAAGGACAAGGTCATACTGGCAGCTGTTGTTAAGCATTTCAAATGGTACAATAGTTGGAATAATTATATTATTGGGGGAGTGTAAGCCCCTCATGTATCCATAAAGTGCTCAGCTCCGGTCCTCTAGTTATAAATAACCAGTTCTTCATAACCAAGCTCATTTGTACTTTGTGCACAACAAGGCACTACATTTGTAACAAATTACTAAACTGTAGTGAAGCTAATTTTGCTCTCATGCTCTCCTAATTATTTCAAACATTTGACTGGAGTTTAATAAAGGTAAAGTAAAATGATGAGCTCTCACAGGGTTTTTGTTCTTACCGTAGATCTAAATTTGGAATGTACTGTTTTCATTTGTTGTTTCATAATGTGGGCATTGTGGAACCCTTTGAGGCTTAAACTCTGATTAAGGACTTTGCAAATAAGCGTAACGTATAGGGAGTAGATGTCTTTAAAGCACCCAGTATTTATTTTTATCATTGTATTTGGCATTTTTTTCTGCGAAAGGCTTTCAGAGCGACTCTCGAGAGTTGTGACGGTAGTCTATTTTTAGGGGGAAAAAAACATCCTTGCTTATGTGTTCTCACTCTTTGGCCTTTTTTTTTTAAAATCAGCATTGTCTTTTTGTCACATGCTGAGCTCACCATCTGCTGCTTCTGCAGCCCTGTCAACGTCCTTAAAAAGTCATTGCTGTATTCTTAATTATCTTCATTTAATCACCTTCCCTCTTCAGGGAGATGAAAGGTTATTAGAAAATGAGCCCGCATGGGGGATTTATTAAAAGTGCAGCAGAATACTGTATGTAATACAGGTATATACAGCTATGGATGGTACTGTGGGTCCTGTTGTCCTTGTGTGATGTCTTTTAGTATTCACTGTTTCTTAATGGCATTTAGGCTGAAATGATTGCTCCTCCATCACGCGGTGTTCACACCACTGAATCTTCTTGCTGTTGTTATGTCAGTCTGCCAGTAAAACTTCCTCCTGTGCCCTCTTTCTGTTTGTTTGTCTTGTTTGTTTGCACATAGCAGCTGAGTTTTTGGAAATGTTTTAGATCGCATCATAGAGATTTTATAGAAAGGAAGAAGAGAAAGCAAACAAATAGAAGGAGCCTCTGCGTGTTGAAGTCTTGTTATAGGGCTCAAGTGGCAAAGAGGGAGGAGAGAAGGCATGAGTGGGTTTAACACAGCCGAGTGCAATCTTCACCAACCAAAAGAACGTCTCTCCTTGCCTTAAAATGCGCTGCGGGAGAGGCGTAGTGCCAATTTTACCTCGCCACCACCACGGACGGAGACAGCAGCAGCAGCTCCAGGCAGCCAAACTTCTCCCTGGAGGAAACTGATGTGCTGGTACCGGGAGGTCCAAGCTCGCAGTACCAGAATATATGGTAATGTGAACAGACCTCCACGGGCTGATGATGCAAAAACAGCCTGGGAGGAAGTTACTAATATTGTCAATCAAGTTTGCCCTGATATTCTGAGAACCGCTGCCCAATGTAATAAAACTGTTCAATGATGTAAGGAGAAGGGCCAAAAAAATTGTCAGAGCAAAGATGGCACGCGGTGGCCACCCGGTGGCGAAGAAGGTCAGAGCCGCTGTCACCTTTACAGCAACTGGGAGAGTGCAGGGGCCGACAGGCTGCGCATCAGAGGCCACGATGCGCGTCACCGTGTGGACCACCTCGTGGGACAGATGGAATCTGTTCCTGTGTCATGAATAGGAGTACAAGATTAAGTGACAATTACATTAAACACAGCAACAGGCTAATCCAGACATCATGCTTGTGAAACACCTGCATTCCTGCTCTGTCATCGCCAAATAGGAGAACCTTTGGTGATATATTCTCTCCCGCTATCTCCTCCTCATCCTCCTTGCAATAATGTACTCCATCTTTTTAGATCACGTTAAGAATAAGGATTAAAACAGAGAAATACAGGGAATCACAGGTAAATCCTTAAGACACCGACTGACTTACATTTATTCAGCGAGCGTCTCTCTCTTTTTTCTTTTCTTTT
>JAPZDZ010000022.1:7993374-8011329 GCA_029783805.1 Acanthurus tennentii
AATTGCTCTGAAATAGCGCGCGCAGCTTCCGGTCTGCACGGATTAGATTGGTTTGGATTTTTTTCTTAATGCCTCGCGATCTACCCACATTACCTTTGCGATCGACCGGTAGATCGCGATCGACGTATTGAGCACCCCTGATTTAGATCTTGTTAATGTTTGTGCGTTTCTGTATTATAATTGTTGACTCTGCCCACACTTGCCACTACACAGCCTCGAATGCCTCCGTCAGTTGAGCGAGAGATTAGCTAGGTCGAGATAAATGACCCCTGCAACTCCAGCACAAGCCCCTGAGACTTGTGGCCAAGTGAATTATTAAAGCACCATCATAAATAACTCACCGTAATGAGGGTGTGCTTACACACTGCAGGCGGGGAGAGATAGAGGGGAGAAAAAAGGGTGAAATAGGGGATCTGAGTTGAGGAGGAAGGGATGATTGAGAGAGATAGCAGTTTGACCTTGGACTGAGATCCTGCCGTGATGCTCAGCTGACGGATGCACTCCGCTTACAAAAGCAAGCACCGGTTTTGCACATCAGCCATTTTTTTCGTTCCCGTCAGAGAGATAGGCTCTGTCCAAAATGTTAATGTTAAGTAACATTAATGTTAAATGTTAAATGTTAAATGTTAAGTAACAGCAGGCTCTATCTAGGCCATGCATAGATTGGCAGCAGCACAGGTTGCTTCAGGTGTTGCTCTCATCGTGCAGACTGTGACGAGCGTTTCTGATACCAAAAACAAGCTCCTGCATTTGTACCAGAATGTCTGAGAAGGAAGTCGAGGAAAACAACACCAGCCGTTGAATATAAAAAAAAAAGTGATTTCACATTCAAAGATATATATTTTGCCATGGATTTCATCTGCTTCCTCCAGCAAAGAAACGTCAACAAACTCTGATTATTTCTTTGTGATTACCCCAAGCAGGCAATACTTTGAGGATGGTGTTAGATGATAAATGACAAATATGGTAATCTCTTTTAACCGTGTAACCAGTTTTCTGATTATTCCATACTGATGACGATGATGGTGTTCTGGTTTAAAGCAAACGAAAAAGTGTGTGTGTGGGGGGGTATTTTATTCCAGACAAGCTGGGAAAACCATTTTTTATGTAGAAGGTTAACAAATGAGGGACAAACAAAAGAAAAGCTGCTGATGAGTTTAAGGAACACTTGAACTAAATGTAAATGAACTCACTCTAAAAGGAAACAAATTTTCACTTTGTTTTTGCCTTCTACGCTGAAGCACAGTTGCTATTGACCAATGACAAAGTTTTTCCAAATTCTGAGTGTATAAATGTTATAATGTCTGTTTGATATTTGTGTGTAGGACTGAAGAAAAGCCTTTACAAAACGTTTTATCTTAAGTTGATTTATTTTTTGAATTTTCATTTATTTATTCATTTTTTTCCCAATAATGTAGAGACAAGAGAATAATAATCTGGGCAGTTTCTTTCCTGTCTTTACCAGATGGTGGATGTGATGCACAGATTTGTTATTTGCCAACTACAAAGGAAAAAAAGAGAGCCATTTTTTTTTTCATGTTCAGGTTTTTCACTGTGGGCAAAAATTTTAATGGAAAAAACATAAAAACACTAGCATGGATGTGATATGAGCATTTAAAAAATGTGGTGGTGGAGTGTTGTGTAGCCTGGTGAACATGTGGTGGTGGAGTGTTGTGTAGCCTGGTGAACACATAGCATGTATATTAACCTGGTTGGATTCTAGCCTGGACCCTCTGCTGCATGTCATCCTCTCTCTTTCTGCTGCCTTTCCTGTCTCTCTTCTGTTGTCACTTTAAATAAAGCGGAAATGCCAAAAACAAATGTGTAAATAGGACATAAATGAAAATGGGTGTCCTGCTCCCATCTGTAGCAGCTGCTACAGGTGGCCGGGCAGTAAAATCTTTTTTTTAAATAATTATTATTATCCAGTTATGTAGTGGGCATATATATAACCTTATAAAAACATAATGAACTGTTGAAAAATGCTGGCATAAGAGAAAGAAAATTCCGGGTTTGTTATATAATTTCTTATATAGTTCAAATGTTTGATATTGTAGAAAAATTCTTGATTTGAATTTGGGCTTTCAGGTTCTTAAAAACTTTTCAGCTCTTTTCATTTTATTAAGTCAGTACAAGCTTCCTTATGGTTAAACAATCAACAGCATTTCCCTGGATGACATTTGTGCTGATTAATGAAAATGATTATGCCATTAGACCATCTCAAAGGTCATAACTTGTAAAGGCATCAGGTCTGTTTCCTACAGAATCCAATTTAGGTCCATCAGTGGACATGTTTCCATTAAATGTCCTTGAGCTTCGCTCTGAACCTCCACCTGCTCATTCTGTGTGATTTATACTGGTATGAGCATCAGTTGAAATGATAAGGTGCCTAAAATAAAAATGATAATGTCTCTTTATCTCCTTTTCTGAGCCCAGAGGTCGTTCCGATCTTTTGCAAACGATGACCGCCATGTCATGGCCAAACATGCCAGCATCTATCCAGCACCGGAGGAGCTGGAGGCTGTCCAGACATTGGTGTCCACTGTGGAGGGGGCCCTAAAGAAAGTCTCCGATTGGATGGATGGCCTCAGCAAGTCCTCAGGGAATACCTCCACCAGCAATGAAGCTGGGGACAAGACGGTGGAGAAAGATACATCTGACACAAAGTATGTCCTGCTGGTGTGCTCTTGTCTTAGTGTTGTTTAATGATCAACGTAATTATTTAAAGTACAAATTAAACTATAGGTTCTGTTGTTCTACTGTGAGGATATTCCTGCTTTGATCAAAGAAAAATACTTTTACACTGGTCTTTGTTGCTCTGGACTGCAGAGAGGGCCAGGTTTCAGAGAGTATGACGAAGAAAATTTGTTGCTTGTTCCTGTTTATTTTTGTACCTTCAGCTGTTTCCTCAGCACAGTGCCGAAGAGATTCCCTCATAAAATATGTGTTTGGCTATAATTCTTCATCGGGAGGATACATGTTATGATTGTATGATTAAACAGCCTCAACAAATGGTCATAAATTCTCAACATTTGGCTTGTGGCCCAAAAATCCACAGAGGTTTTGTATTAACAAAGCATCTATGCTGAAAAACACTGGGAAACTGATACCATACAAATAAAACACAACAGGAACAGGAACTGTAAATAATCAACAGACCGCACTGTCAGCTTTGTAGTGTCCATTTCTTTTGGTGAGAAGCATTGACAGTGAGATCTTTGTATAATTACAGCAACACTTGATCAGCAAGATCAGCATGATAATCTACAACAAATCATAATAATTGATCATGTTTTGCTTCTAAAATCAAATCTGCAAAATAATTGAAGCTGTTATATTAAAGGAAGTAAATGGTGCAACATTTCCTTCTAGATGTAGTGGAGCTTAAAGCAGCATTAATATAAAAATCCTTGTTGTACACAAGACACAAGAAGAAATCCTTTTAATAGAACTTAAGTTGAGTGTTGAAGTGAATGAGCTCTGTTAATTTCCATCACTGTAATATAGACGGTAATACTTGGAGCACCACAGGCACAATTTTGTTCAACTATGTTGTTTTGGAGTAGATTGGTACCAGAGATAAACAAGAAAAACTTTTCTGTAATTTGTGGAAACTGATGCTTTAAGGTGGTACAATATGCTGTTACTGAAAAAAACGGACGAAAAACATTTCTAAAAGATTTCTAAAACATTAGGTAGAATACACAGTCCTTTAAGTACATAATTTTCCTTGTATGTGTCTGTGGTCAGAGTTTTTCTTGCTGTTATGCAGTGGAGTGATACATTCTGGTGATCACATAAAAGTTTCACACTGTGGCAAGACATGAGCAGTTAACTTTCACAGGACTACCACAATTTATTCTTCTAAATCAAATTAAAAGAATAAACTGTGTATCTTAGAATAAGGCTCAGCTGGATTTTTGTCCTCTCTTCTGGCTTTGTTCATGTATTAGGAAGCAATTACTTCATGTATGGAGAAAAGAAAATATGGATAGTAACTCATTAACTATTCCTGTAGAAGGTAAATCTTTTATCAAGACAGACATGAAAACAAATCTGAACTTTTACTTTAATAGCTGAGAATTAATGAGATAAAGTGGTTACATTTAGAAATATATATACTTAGCTCAGTATCGGTGTGAGCGACTCTGACACTGGCTGTCATCCATCTACCCCAAGGCTGGATGGCACGCCGTTGCTGTCTGGGGTGACACGTGTTGGTCTGGTGGCCAAAGGCCTGCTGATCAAAGGGGACATGGACCTGGAACTGGTGCTGATGTGCAGGGAGAAACCCACCAAACTGCTGCTCTATACCATCAGCGCCAACCTCCCCCTGCAGATCCAGGTACACACAGTCACACCTCTAGCACTGCAGTTCTGCACAGCACATTCAAAATGAGCCTTAAAAACACAGCTGCAGAAACAACCTTGGGGTGGGAAGGCTTTGAAAAAGCATCTTTGTGATCCAAGCTTCAGAGAAAACGCTTGTCCACAGAGAAAAAAACAGAAATTTTTTATGCATGATTAGAGTTTGTCTGGTGACATTGGTGAAGAGACATGCAAACATCATGAAGTGAGGCACGACATAATAATAAATTTAAAAAGTACTGGGATTCGCAAATATGTGTGGCAAACAGTATATTTTGTATCTAAGTTAAATTCAAATAATGTGTGTTCGGTAGATTTAGAATGTAGCATTGTATTTACATTGTGACATGAAATTTGGTCATACAAGAGTGCCAGATAGCACAATTGATACACATTATTCATATTTGCTTCTGTATATTTTTACATGAAGTTACTAATACCTCAAGGTCACATTTAATAATAAAAAACATCCTCTGTTAGCTGTTATATGTGAATGTATTTTAATCAATGATTTCATCACTAATGAAAATACATCATAAAAACACACAAGGGAAAATGCTGGGCAAAGAAACACCAATGCTAAGGCTCTGAGATTAGATTTTAGTGACATTCTTTTGCATTCTCTATAAGAAAAATGTAAGAAGGTATCTTACAATTAGAATGATATAACTTCAGTCAGAACAATAGAGCTTTATGCAAACAGGATTTAGATTATTTTAAATTAATAAAAAAGTTTTGAGTGTGGAAGGCAAGATAACAGAAATACGTAAAATGTTGCAGCCTAAAATATACAAAAATCAGCATTAATGAAGGACTGTTTTCCAGCTGAGGTCTGTCTTGTCACTATGGTTTCAAGGGAAGATATACAGCCAAAAATTTACTTCCAAAGGATTGACCTTTTTTTTCATATATATAATTCCTATGTTTTCAGGTTTAAGGAAAAAGAAAATAACTACAACTCAGATAAATACATTGAAAGTAAAAGTAAAAAAATAAATAATGTATGCAAGCACTGTGTTTCATACCAGCTAAATCCCAGTGACACAGAATAACATGGACGACAGCCACAAAATTATTTACTTGAGTGATGTTTAAATATCGAGCCTCCTCCATATCACCAAGTGTCAGTCTGTCTTTCCCATGAGTTAATGTGATGGCATTAAAAGCTGCCATTACTCTGAACACCAGCAGTTTTAAAGTAGTGCACTCTTTATACACCACTTAAGATAATCGCAATCAGTCAAGTCCTTATTAACATGAGCATCAGTTTATTTAACCCTTGGTAATGAGATGAAAACCATTGCAAAATACTAATTAACAAAACAATCTGAAATCTGTTGTTCTTTAATATTTCCACCCATCCTTGTTAAAAAATAATTCACTAAAGATCAGGGGCCTCATTTATGTCATTTTTTGACACTGTAATCCAAAGTCTTTTGTGTGACAAACCCAACCGGTGCCGTCAGATCCCACCCACCTCTGAGTCTGGATCTGTCCAAGGTTTCTGACTGACTGACCTGCTCCATATATAAAGTGTCTTGAGGCAACTTTGTTGTGATTTGACGCTATATAAATAAAACTGAATTGAAAATTGAATTGTGACAGTAGAACAAATTGAAACCATTACAAGTGCATATTAGCTATAAAATGTTTAAGCCTGAATAGAGCAAAATATTCTCTTGTCACTAAAAGAGTTATGTATAACAGAGGACTTTTGGGGCGAAATAAATAATTTCTCAGGGAGAAAATGTTTTTTATTCTTAAACTAGATGAAAGGATTGTTTTTAGTCAGAAGGAGAAGGGGATACAGAGGAGATGACTTGAAGTGGATATGAAGAGAAAGTGACCTGTGCTACTGAGACTAGACTTGACTTATCCTTGCTATTCCATCTCTGTCAGATGTTTGAAGCCCAAACTGCAGTATAATTCCCACAACCCATATTCGGACCACCAGTACTCTCTCTTTACAATACTGAAGTGCTTTTTCGATGGGATATGATGCATCCCAGCTCTTCTGAAAGCTTATGTGTTTTTAACTTATGAGTTTCTTTAAGCAAAAGATCTCTACCCTTCAAATAGATTTCCACAGAGCCTCCCATTAGGCATCTGTTAGCCAACAATGCATTGCCAACATACACAGAGCTAAAATATGCTTCCTGAACCTCCATCTCAGTTAATTACCTGCCATTGCTGCCGTGCGTGCTCCATCATCAATGGAGGAAACCATTTAGAGCTCTCATTTCCTGGGCCAAACTGGGGAAGGTTGACAGGCAGAGGGGGTGATGGATGGGGTCATTTCTCTCAGAGACAAGAAAGAAAATATGCACTTGAAAACATGTCACTGAAGGTAACACTAATCTTGAGGAAAAACAAACTACTTTTGCATGCTGGGAATTGACTAACAACAACTGGGAAGGAAACTCTAAATGAAATGTGAAGGAAAGCCGGAATGTAAACACAACTATTTGTGTCATTTGATGACTTGATAAGCCTCTTCAAGCCTCTACCCAAAAAAATTGTAGTTTTATATCAAGTTATGTTTTTGCTTTTACTAGGTCTCTCAGCGCCTACATAACTTATTTGATATCAGTACTACAGGTACTATATTAGTACTAAATTACAAAATCACCAAACAAAATTTTTCCATCACTCCCATCAATATCACAAAAAGGGCCTCATGAAAATTCTTTTAAATGGGGCTAATTTCATTAAAATCTTCCATTTGTCAATTGAACACAAGTGATTTTTTTAATTTAATTAATGCCCCAAAGACATTTAAAGTCTTCCTTGAATCATTTATAGGTGACCTCAAAGCAAATAGCCTAATGAATATTTTCAAGTCATGTGATGCTGTAACATGATATTGTAACATACTGTTGGATATTCATTGAACCATGGATAGAAGATGCATTAACATCAAAAGTGAAAGTTGTATGAAAGTTTTACTGGCCACTAGCTATAAGCCTGTTTCAAATAGAGGCCTGATTAACTCATTCATAAAGGGAAATAAATTAAGTATATTCATTTTAACATATTGAAGTAAAAAGTATTTCATTTGTAGTCCAGTGTTTCTGCACGTTGATTAGAGAGCTCGTCCGAAGCACATCCTCCAACAAAGTAGAACAGCTGTGCCTTGTTCTTTACAAAAGCAGGAGTCATTGTTGCAAGTGTGATATTCGATTTTTAATTAATCGTGCAGCCCTGCCTTGCAGACAATGACGGAGGACAAATACGAGGTGCAGTCATGCGTGCCTGAGGCAGCCATCCGGGTCTGCAGCATCAAAGACCCCAAACTCATGCTGAAGATCACCCTCTCCTCCTTAGCCATGAGGGAGGAGCACAACACCACAGAAGAAGGTATAACCCCCTCCCCACCTCCCTTAACCCCCTTGTGAGCCTCCTGTTTGGCAGAATACCTTCCCTGTTTTTTATTTGACCTTTTTATTACAACAGAGGGCTAAGAGAGAGAACATGGTGAGAAAGAGGAGGGAGGCTGATACTGGAATGTAGGGTGTGAATGATACCTGAGCTTGATGTGGGAGATAATCAGGGGGAAATAAGGAGGGATGATACATTGAAAGGGCTGAAAGCTGAGAGGCACACAGGAAAAAGGAGAAGGGAAGATACGGATCTGGGTCGAGTGTGGATGGAAATAGCAGATGGTTGGTGCACAATGATTTCCGCAGTAGATGTGGGGTTTGGCGAAAAACAAGATGTCTCTCAGGTGCCTTTTTGTATCATCCTGAATCTCACAAAAAGGATTCAGCAATCCAAAAATCAGCGTGGAAAGTTACTTGCTCTTTTTTTGCAGGACAGCTGAAATACAGATCTAATTTTAGGGCCAAAAATAGAGATATTTTTGGAAATTTACCCATGAAGAAAAGGCGGTGGTTGTTTATATGAAGTATTAACACACTCCAACAAGACAATTCATCTCAATAGCTGTTAAAAAGCCACATCAGTTGACCAAACACTGGTGGGAAACTTAACTCTCCGTTCTGTCAGGTGTCTGTTCTGTAAATCAAGAGCCAACGTTTAGTATGGGTGCTTCACATGTGTTTGTTTTCTCCCACAAATGGGAATGAAATTAAAAATGAATGAAAGGCGAGTCATAAGTGAAGAGCTGCCATCATGGAACACCGAGTCTCAATGTGGTCTCACTGCTTGTGGGAAAGATTGAGACAAGCCATAATGAAAGGTAGAAAAATGAATTCTGCCAAGCAGGAGAAAAGCAGCTTCAGAGCACAGCTGTTGAGTGCAGAGTCACAAGAAGAAGAAAACCATTTTCTTTCAGGTTCAACATCCTGTCAGCACAAACAAGGACAGTGGTTGTTGTTTTTGTTTTTTGTTTTTTGTCTCATTGGTTTTCAGTTTGTTATAGTGTAAAATCACATGAGCACAGACAGTCCTGCTCCTCTGTTGATAGACACACAAACAGGAGCAGAACTGATTATCCCAACACTTGAAAAAAGCAATACTGAAGAATTTAAAGAGGTCATTAAAATTGTATCCCAAGGCTGTCTACAGGATGATTCTCTAAAAAAGTTCCCATTATTTCAAAGTTTGATTTTGACAGGGTTTTATATTATCTAAATGATCTGCATTCACTAAGATCTGACAGCTCTGTATATTTCTTAATGAATCTTTATTTCTTCTCAATACTTTTGAGTAACAAAATATTTTTTTAAACAAAGGGATAAGGTAGAGGGATAACCATTTTGGCATGGCAGAATGTTACTATTAATGGCTGAATTGATAAATATCAAGTCAAAAATGTTCTCTGGCTCCATTGTCCAGTATTTTTTTTCCTGGCTGCAGTCAAAGTTGAACTCATGACATAAGTATCAGAGATCCAAATATCAGTTTTGTAATTTGTGAATTTCATGTTTGTAATTTTGCAATTACAATTTTGAAAGTTCTTGCACACAAGAAGTCTTATTAAAAAGTGTGCTTGATCAAAAAAATGTTGCAGTTTTTTATCACTTTATTAACTATTTTAGTCATTGTACTGTCATCAGTTTTTATGCAGTGGGTGATTTGATATGGAATTTCATCCTCCTTGTTAGCAAAATGACCAAAATGCATTCCCATTGTGAGCCTGCTTTTAGCCATAGTATGTCTAATTAGTACTTTATCTGGAAGAAGTTTGTACAAGTTAGACCCTATTACCTCAACTTTGGTCTGAAGTATCAGTAGCCTTATTGTGCTGTATATTGGTAAATCCTCAGTTCTGTCAATGGTGACGAAGAAACAGACTGATTTGTAGTTGTGCCTTTTGACATGACTACAGATAAAGTTTTTAATACATGTATAAGGTTAATATTATATTATGTCGGTGTATGGGCCATCCCTGTCTGATAGTAAATTAGTATTTATTGAACCCCTACCCTTTCTGTGCCACGTTACATAACATCTCATATATGACAGTTCTTCAAGAACACATTCAGGAATATTTTTTCTGGTAAGTAACCTGTGACTGGTTTCCTTCGGCTTTTAAATGACCCCTGGTTTTTAGAGTGTACTTGCTGTAGCTGACCTCTGCTCACTGACTGTTGGTTTTGTTGCCATAGCTCCGCAGGTCAGCACGCTGTGTGGATTGACACTTCTCTGCGGCCCAGCTGCTGACGAGGCGTTCCCCCAACACAGCAGCAGGAAACCCTGGGTACAAGGGGCTTCCCCGACAACCAAATCAAACCAAACCACTCTCTCTCTGCCTAAGACATGCTCCTCTACTCCCTCCACCCCACCCCACCCCACACCACCCCACCCTCTGTTGACTGGACTTCTCTCTGGGTCACCATGAAATTCTGGTCCATGTCTGCCACCAAGCAAATAGACTAAAAGGACAAAATGACTACATTAACCAATGGCCCATGTCCAGATCCATACTTCTTTGCTTTAATCACAGGGTCTCTGTTGATCATTTATCATAATATTTATTGGCTCAGAATGACATCCCATAATTTCATGTTGGAAAATGTTGTTAATTGAATTAATCTGGTGTCCTGGTGACTAATCAAAATTCCCCAAAGCTGATGTCAGGGAGAATTTAGTGGCGGTTGTCCTTATCTGTATGTGGTCTTGACCTGTGAGTGACAGTTCCTTCATGGCCTGCCTCTGGAAAACGGCTTCCATTGTTCATCTGCATCCAGGAATAAAAATAATTAAGTTTATCAATCATACTGAGACACATTTTGCTGAAATAAATGAACACATAAATACCCCAAATGTCTTTCATAAAAGAAGCAAGAAAAAGCTTGAGAATTTTGATCTATTTTTTTGTTTTCTTTAAAACTAAGTCTATCCGGTTATCCTGTAGTCATGCATTTTAACTCCATCAATTTTTATTTCTGTGGAGTGTTGGGTATGCCTCTGGAATAATTCGGTGTTGAATTACTGAGTCCTGTTCCCACTGCAAACTGTATCTAATTTAATTTAAAAACACTCTGTGACACTAGGTCAAATCAAAGAGAATAATTTTTAAATGAAGCTAATCAGAAAATGAAACTCAGTGTAAAAAAAACAATAGTCAAATTAATTGTGAAATGGAATGTGATAGCAGACAGTAAATGTACATTAGTGAGAAATTAGCACTCAAATAATTTTAATTATTTTAAAATCATTCGTTTAATTTAACAGTTAAAAGATTAGTGTTCTGCCCTGAAAAGGTTCAAATAGACATGGAGTTAATCGTTAAAATGTGTTTATATTGTTCTATGCAGAAATAGTTCAGACTGTGCTTTTATTTTGATGCTGCAAAATAGTGGAAACAGGAAATGGGAAGCAGGAAACCGGAAATGGTAAGCAGGAAACAGGAAGTAGATCAGTAAGCTGTAGAGAAGTCATGATCTGTGTTTTCTGCAGGGAGCACAAAACACAGTATCTCCACCCACCTGTCTAGCCATTCTGCAATTGGTGTGTCTGATGAAGACAAACTTGGACAATGTGTTTTCACAAGAACAGAAAAAAGATAACAAACCTGCTTGGTCCTTTGAGGATGAGGAATTTCTGGAGACCATGCAGGAACAGTTCAAACAAGATGAGAAGAACAGCTGGATTGCTCCGCTGCCATTCAGGTCACCCAGACCACGCCTCCCAAATAACCATGCACAAGCACTTTCACGTCTACACTCCTTGCAGTGAACACTGAACAAAAACCCTGAAATGAAAGAAAAAGTTCAGAGCTTTCATAGAGAAGCTCTTTGAAAATGGACATGCAGAAGAAGCACCTGGTACTTGCCCATTTTTGGGGTATACCATCCTCGAAAGCCAGGTCTCATAACAGTTGTGTTTGACTTGAGCGCGCAAGAAGGTGGCATCTCTCTCAATAAGGTCCTACTCTCAGGTCCTGACTTGAATAACTCCCTCCTTGGGGTACTGCTCAGTACTCAGTACATGTTCTATGGCTTTCTGGTGAGAGAAGACCACAGAAACTACTTACAGTTCCTCTGACACAAAGATAATGACCTGACTAAGGAGATAGCAGAGTACCGCATGCGAGTGCATTTTCAATTCATTTTTATTTATATAGCGTCAAATCACAACAAAGTTGTCTCAAGACACTTTACATATAGAGCATGTCAAGACCACACTCTATAAATACATTTATATTTTAGATTTATAGGAACCATAAATTTGGAAACAGCCCTTCTCCATGTATTTGGAAATAGCCCTTCTCTGGCTGTGGCTATATATGGTCTTCGAAGGGCTGCCCAAGCAGGCGAAAAGAAGTATGAGGCTGACTCACGCCACTTTGTCAAAAAACATTTTCATGTGGATGATGGACTCATCTCCCTCCCGACCGAAGGAGAGGACATTGATCTGCTCAAACGCACTGAAGCATCACTGGTAGTATCAAATCTTAAATTGCACAAGATTGCTTCCAACAGTGTTACAGTGATCCAAGCCTTTGCACCTGGAGACCTGGCTGCAGGCCTAAAAGACTTGGGCTTTGATGCTTTGCATGTGCAGAGAAGCCTGGGTTTATGCTGGGACATAGACCATGACACCTTTATATTCAGAGTGGCAGTTGACGACAAACAGTTCACCCCCATGGAGTACCATCCACTGTCAATAGCCTCTTCGACCCACTAGGTCTTGTTGCACCAGTGACCATCCGCGGCAGAGCACTGCTCAGAGAACTCTCTGCTGATTTTCATGATTGGGATACCGAACTCCCCACAGACAAGTTGAACAAGTGGGAGACATGGAAAAAATCATTGTAGGAGTTGAGTAACCTCCATCTTTCCTGCTCCTACATACGACAGTCCTTTGCCAGCACCACTTACTCTGAGTTGTGTCTCTTCTCCGTTGTTTCCAACTGGGCCATAGGAGCAGTGGCTCACCCGAGGGTCATCACATCAGATGAACGGTGCAGAGTTGGCTTTGTTCTTGGAAAAGCAAAGCTAGCTTCTCAACCAGAGTCCACTATCCCCCGCCTCAAAACTGTGCGGAGCTGTGCTGGCTGTTGAAGCCAGACAACATGAAGTTCTACTGTGACAGCAAAGTGGTTCTGGGGTATATACACAATGACTCCAAACGATTTTTTTTCTATACATGCACAATCGTGTTCACCGTATGCGCCGGACAACTTCTCCTGAACAGTGGCACTATGTGTCTACGGAGCAAAATCCAGCTGATTTTAGCCACCAGGTCTGTGCCCGTGTCATGGCTCAGTGACACTATGTGGTTCACGGGACCAGAGTTCCTCTACAAGCCACTCCAGTCTGAAACGCACAAGACCTTTAAACTAGTGGATCCCGAAACAGATATGGATGTGAGACCGCAGCTGATCACCCTTGCTACTCACCTGAGTGAGGGTAAACTTACCTCTGAACGGTTCCAGTACTTTTCCACTTGGGAATCTTGGAGGAGAGCAGTGTCCTTCTTTATCCACAAAGCTCAGTCATACAGATCTGATTCGTCTGACACATGCAAAGGATGGCATCGCTGCAACAAACTTCGTACTCCAGAGGAGTTAGCAGCGGCAAAGTTGGCCATACTCAAGTCTGTACAAAGAGATGCTTACCCAGAGGAGTATGCCGCACTACAAGAGAACAGAGCGATCCCAAGATCAAGCACAATTCTGGATCTTGATCCTTTCATGCATGACGGTCTCATGCTGACGGGCGGACACCTGAGACATGCGACAATTGATCCTGATATGAAGAATCCAATCATTCTCCCTAAACAAAGTCATGTCACAACATTACTGGTGAGCCATTACCATGCAGAAGTGGAACACCGAGGTCGACAATTCACAGAAGGAGCAATCAGGGCTGCTGGCCTGTGGATTGTCCCTGGCAAGAGGCTGATAGGGTCAGTCATTCACCATTGTATCATCTGCTGCAAGCTAAGGGGGAAGCTTGAAGTCCAGAAAATGGCTGACCTCCCTTCAGAACGGCTCAGCTCATCACCGCCATTCACATATGTGGGATTAGATGTCTTTGGGGCCAGTTGTGAACTGGAGATGGGACGAGACATTCAAAGCCGAAGTGACACCTTAAAGTACCTCCATGAGAATGGTTGCACGTGGGAGTTTAACCCTCCACATGCCTCTCACGTGGGAGGAGTATGGAAGCACATGATCAGCGTAACCCGGAGGATACTTGACGCCATGTTGCTGTGGACCAAACATACTCACCTGACTCACAAAGTGCTTTGTACCTTGATGGCAGAGGTGTCTGCCATAATCAATGCAAGACCATTAGTTCCTGTCTCCTTTGATCCCTCTTCACCAATGCTGCTGACTCTCGCTATGCTTTTAACTCAAAAACCAGGTGTACCTGTTCCAGCTGGCAGCTTCAATGAAAAGGATCTCTTCAAGTGTCGGTGGAAACGAGTGCAAGCACTAGCAAACGGGTTCTGGAACCAATGGAGAAATGAATACCTCCATACTCTTCAACCAAGACGCAAGTGGCACACAGCATGTTGTAACCTACAAGTTGGAGACATTGTGTTGCTTAAATAGACTCAAATCACTACAAAATCAGTGGCCAATGGCTATGGTCACTTCTACCCTTCCAAGCAGTGATGGGAAAATCCGCAAAATTGAAGTCAGGATGACATCGCAAAACAAAACAAAGACTTTCTTAAGGCCCATCTCTGAAGTTGATTTGCTCCTGCCAGGAGGTTAAGGGTCAAGTAAGAACAGTAAAGACTTAAGAGGCAGCAGTTAATGCCAGATGGGTAGTGTTCTGCCCTGAAAAGGTTCAAATAGACATGGAGTTAATCGTTAAAATGTGTTTATATTGTTCTATGCAGAAATAGTTCAGACTGTGCTTTTATTTTGATGCTGCAAAATAGTGGAAACAGGAAATGGGAAGCAGGAAACCGGAAATGGTAAGCAGGAAACAGGAAGTAGATCAGTAAGCTGTAGAGAAGTCATGATGGCATCTGTATTTTCTGCTGTCTAATCCAAATCAACCCTGCCTGTGTATCCCTCAGGAGGCAATGATTGTAAGAGTTTAATGTTCATTCCATACCTACAAAAAAAAAATATTAAGTTATATGACAATATTTGTAAAATAATAATACAACATTTAGTTTATATTCTATTTTTTTTCTTTTAAAGGTTGTACAGTTGATTAATTATCAAAAATATTCATTAATAACAAAAGCTGTTATTCTCAGACCAAAAATATTAAGTTATAGTTAAATCCTATTTTACAGGGAAATTAGCTTTTCTTTTAAAATATTTATATATTGTATTTATACAGGGCTTAAAGTATTCCGGCACCGTGCCGGATCTCTGATGTTTGACTATGATTCGGAAAAAAAAAAAAACAAGAAAAAAACCCACAAGAAAAACTTGCCAGGCCCATCCCTCAAACTGCTACTGTCCAATCCTACGTTAGCAACCCTAACTATGGGTACACATAGTGGTTGAGATCCAGTAGCAGTTGATGCTGTGTTCAAGACAACGGGCTCTGAGTTGTAGAAAATGAATTGAACAATGAACAGCGTTAAACCTGCAAGTAGAAATTACACAGATATTCATCTTCGAAAATAAGCATAAATTGCTGCTGCATATGTTTTCTGTGTTCAGCAAATGGTGACAATATGCCCCACTTTTTTCTCCGCTGAGTTTACCTGTAGCGTGAACGTTATTTCCGAGTGGTCTGGAACGCAGCATCCAAGCTGGAGGTTGTTTCACGAAATCGTTGTTTGCCAAATTGCCTATAGTGTGTATGCGTCGGATCCACTGCACAGCCGCTCCCCAGAAAAAGTTCAGACTCAGAATTTTTTTTAACTTTAAGCCCTGTTTATATGTTATACATAGTGTAATACAAATTTATAATATATATTAATTAAATAAATTTGGGTTTAAAGTTTAAAATTTGATTGATAGTTCATATTTCAAGTTCAAAATAAGCAAATACAGTTTTAAATTGGTTAATATAATGGTAATTTTGTAATCCATCTTTATCTTTAATTTTAAAATAAAATCATCATTAACTAAAGTTTAACATTAAAAAATGTCTACATTGATACATTCCTGTGGCACAATCCATATATTTGGCTACATGTTTGTATCATGTCATCCCAAACAAAGATCATGTCCATTGCATCAAAAAGTTAAGTCTTGTCCAGCACAAAAGAAATGCTCAAACCTACATGAGTGCATCATTTCATTAACCCTGCAGCAAAAGTGCAACTAAAGAATATGATTCAAATTGAAGTTCCATTCCTATACTTATTAGTGACTTAAGGTTCTCACCACAAAGTATTTCATTATGGGAAAACAGTTATTCAAATTTTTGTCAGGGTTCACTTCAGTTCCTGATTTAATTTTGTTTTGAGGTCTCCAGCTGAGCAAGTACGACTAAGAGAGTGCACCTGAAAGTGGTGGATTAAAAAAGTTCCCTCCTACGGCTTACTATGACAAATTATGCTATATGCTGCAGTTTTCCTGTCAGAGTGGCAATTTCTATAACCCAGAAGTCCCAGTGGCAGAACATGAAGGTCCTCAGTCGCTGGTCTTGGAGGAGGAGTGACATGGGACAAACCCTGTGTCTCTCATCAGCTCCTTCATTCATCTTCCACCTTTTCCATCCTGTTCAGCTTTCACTATGGTCTCTACAGCAACAGACTGCTAAACCACACACATCGCTCCTCAGCTCACATTACTGCTGATGAATTGCACACAGACAGACAAATTGGAATTTGAATACTGCGTATATTTGGAATTAGAGACTACGCTGTAACCCCCTGAGCTCTTTTGTAATGCTCTGTGTCAGCATTACTGTTAGCTTTGTACAAAATAGCCGTGATTTAATCTCTGCTGACTATTGCTCATTGGAAGAGATCTTTGAACCATAATGGGACTGATTCCAGGCTGATGGGATATTTATCAAGATTTAATATTTGCAACTTGGCAAGCTGAAGAATAAAGATAATGTTTCAAGCTGCAGAGAACCTACTATCTTAGAGTTCCTGAATGAGATCAATGATAACCTGTGAGCCTTCACTCCTGAGCTCTCCATTGTGGTCTGCAGTCTGTTTCCCCTTTTATTCGTCTGCTTCACTGTCCCACAGTGGGCACCCCTTAGCTGCTCCAGAGAACAGACAGCCTTCACTTTTTTCCAGGGTGGCGTTCTCACTCTCAGATGTTTATGTTGTCATCTGCTGTCACTCTTCTTCTGCTGTCGTTCTCCCATGGCTCAGCCTTCAGTCATGGCAGTAGTGCTCCCCACAGGAACCGGGTGTGGAGAGCCTGTTTCAGTCAAACATAAACATCTGACCAACCCCGCAAGAGTGAAAATACTAGCATGGCTCCCTAGAAGACCGCAGAGCAGGCTGCTTTTTTTAAAGCAGGATGACTTTTTCCTCTTCAAGTAGAATAGCTAATGTGTATCTGCACTGTTTCCTGCCTTTCACCAATCTCAGGCATGCCTGAGCCAGTATTTTACTTTTACTCCAAAATGTTTTTTTGATCTTAAATCTGGTCATCTTGAATCATTGCCATGCTCTCATTTTCGTCCTTCGCCATAATTGATAACACACTAATCTGGCGTGTTCCATCGCCCTCAGCCACTGATCTGCATCTCTAGAGTAAAACTCCGGCAGGGCAGCAAGACGCATGTGCTCACATCTACTCCGGTTTCTCCTGTCAATGTTATGAAAGATCCTGCCTTGTGCATGAGAAACCCCCCTCTACCGGAAAATCACGGAATCTCTCAAATTTCCCCCCTCCTAGCTCATTGGGTCAGATCAGTGGGTTTGCTAATAACTAGCCGTCCAGCCCTGCTGCCTGTGTGTCTGTGTGCAATTGTGGGAGGTCAGTGTGGTCAAGCTCAGTCTGTTCTGTCTCATTCTGTCCCTCTCCTCAGAGGAGGACAACCAAGACCACAACAAGGAGAAGCAGCAGCACCAGGAGGACAAGGAGGAGGAGGATGTCCTGGACAGACAGAAGTGCCAGGCTGCGCTGGCTTCACTCCGACACGCCAAATGGTTCCAGGTGAGAACAGCTGGGCTGATGACACTTTCACTCTTGGGGCCCTATCATACACTTTGCGCCGTGCGCCAGTGGCGCATTGGGCGTGGAAACTTAAAAATTAATTCAGGGGAGGTTCCTGGTCAACCTTT
>JAPZDZ010000022.1:8011429-8025112 GCA_029783805.1 Acanthurus tennentii
TGTAAGATAGGAAACGCGCCAGGACACGCCTCCATTCTGCCTTCATTCTCAGACCTCCGCCCCTCGGCGCAAAGACCTGGCGCAAATGGATTTCCTATCTTACACTTGTGACAAAAATGCCTTTTTCGCCGGGTGTAAGATAGCAATGACACATGCGCCACCGGCGCACCGCGTTTGCGCCGGGTGTACGATAGGGCCCTTGGTGTCTTTATACACTGGCAGCCAGTCTTACCCTGAATTCAATCCCCATCTCTGAAAACTACATTTATAGTTTTTTATCACATTGTTTTCAATTCAAACAATATTTCTATTTTTTTTGTTTTTGATTCATGCTCTTTCCTAATTATTTAGTCTGTTGTGCCCTCGGTCAGTGCCCTCAACTCCTAATATTTCCACAACAGCAGTGGTGTTTTTCATTTCCTTCTGCTGATTTTTTAAAAAAACTTTTTCTTAAAATTTGCACAGCATGTGGATGGAAACGTAACTAATGAGGGCAATAGTGAAGTAACATAATCGGTAAGCATTAAAGAATCCAGTAATTAGGTGTTATGGTCTTGATCGAAAGAGCCAGGACCCAGATGCAGAATAGTAAAAAAGGAATTTATTTAAACACAAAAGAACAATAAAAACCACCTTGTAGGGAAACAGCAAGAAAAAAAACCACAAACTCAAAATCACCACGAGGGGGGTAAAAAGTCTCGAATACAAAAACTGAAATTGTCCAGGAGAAAAAGACTCGCTAGAAACTTGATTCACGAAAGGAAACCACGTCAATATCAGCACACGTAACAAGAGGCAGAGATTTACTCGAGAGCAATGATTCAGACAGGAGAACGACAATCGTTTGGCACAGGGGCATGTGTGGAGCTGGCTCAAGAAGCCAGCTGGTTGCAAATTGCGTGCAGGTGAATTTGATGAGCCTTGCTCATCAGCCTAGCCTCTGGCTAAAAAGGGAGAAGGAGACAGGGATTAGTAAAGAAAAATGACAAACATAAATCATAACCATGACATTAGGTGTACAAAATACATTAACTGGCATGTCAGAGTTTATAAAGATTTCTACAGTGTCTCTACAACTTAATATCATAAATTTTAACATGTGACAAAGTTCAAACTCACAAATGTAACTCTGTTGGTCAAAAAGAAACTCTGTACTGAAACAAGGTTTCAGAGTAGTTGCAACTCTGCTGTTCTGACCGAACTGAAAGTTCTTTCACAAAACAGGTAAAGCAGTGCACTGGCTCCCTCAGGGAAGGACAGCCGAGTGAAGGGCTCAACTGTGGGCTGAAATAGTTCAAGGACAATTCTGTTCCATCTTATTCGCAGAGGGCTATTATAACCTGCGGATCTCCACTGATTTGTAATGACTGCAGAAACAATAAGTGATGTTCATCTAATCTGCCTACCACCTTGTCTAGAGGGTTTAATGAAAGCACCTGAATGAAATTACCTACTTTATTGTTGTGAATAGTCATCATGTGCAAATTGAAGTGTCAATAATCTCCAGCGTAATTTGCTATTCTCTTCTTCAAGGACTTCCTTTCAGGTTTGGTGAAACCTTGAGAGGAGTTTTTGAAAAACATTTCTGAAGCCAAAAGAAGTAAATTAAATGTACCTTGTTAATCAGAGTCTTTAATAGAGTTTATTATTTCATATATGATTACTAGATGACAGGCACTGATAGCCCGTGAAACATTTTTTATGTGAGGTCAGTTGTAAAATGCCTTTGTTATGGCCTAAGAGGTTTTTCTGAGGTGCTTCAAGGAATTTGCACAGAAATCTGCTTTAGATGCAGGGGACTTAACAAGGAAGGCGCACAGGGCAGTCCTATATCATTTTATACTGTGCTGTACATAGCAAATGGAATTCAACGGAAATCACCAGCTTGCATGTATAACATCAAAAAGTGTCTTGAAAAAAACTATCCAACTTTTTGTGAAATAAGATGCAAGATTGATCATATAGCATGATAAAAAATGATAGGAGAATGTCAAAAATGTTAATATGTAATAAAGAGCAAGTCAACCTTGTCATAAATATGGTGTTATATCTTCAAATTAATATTCATGCAAGCCTCCGAGCTAATCAGAGTTTAAAGCCCGCTTTTCTGTATTATCACAGGGCTTTAGACTGTTTGTTTCTTTTTCCACCTCTGTTCTACAGAAATATCAGAGAAATGTATTAGTGAAAAGGGAACAAGCTAGTGCTGCTGTAGTAAAATAACAAACATCTTTTTCAGTGTTTAGCTCTGAATTAAGTCATTCACAGCAAACCATAAAACAACATTGATAAACCCACAACCAGTTTGTTGTGTTAGATGACAGTCGTGGTTACTGTTTGCACACAGTGGTTACCCGGCAGTAGGTATGTTAGCAGATTAGCTTGCTAGCATTAGCACTCAATGAGCAATCCTCATCAGCTACATGACTCTCACCATGTAGGTCATAAGTCACCAGCACTTTACTCTGCTGTCGGAACAGTGCATCTTTCAGCTTGCAGGAATCTTTAAAAAACCTGCAAGTGTTTCACTAAGTTTTGTGTAACAGAGACTTTACCGTTACAAGTGTCAGCTGTTCATTATCTTTAGTGAAACATTCTTTATTCTGGTCTTGATAAAAGTATTTGTTCTCAAAAGAAAGAGTTTGGATGGAATATCAATATAGCATTTTCAGATGGCATCTTTATAACTATCAGTAGTTAAATGTATTAGAATTTCTGCGAGTGGATAACATTTTTGTCAAAGAACTGAACATTTTTAAATTAAATATCATATTCAGCCTCTTGCAATGGTGTTAGCTGTATATTGACCTTTCAGGGGTTGTGAAAATACCCCCTGGAGCACTCCAGATCCCATAACTTGGAGCCTGGAAAGTGTCATGGGCACATATTTTTTGGATTTTGTGCTGCCCTACCAGGCTGTTGCCTTGTTGAAATGTTCCTTGTGCTGTCACTAAGTTGTGTCTGTCTGTCCCCCCAGGCCAGAGTCACAGATCTCAAGTCCTGCATCATCGTCTTGAGGATTTTCAGAGACATGTGCAACAGACTACCCGGGTGGCAGCCTCTCAAAGGATGGGTGGGTGACAGTGATAGAGTCAGAATGACTTGTTGGACATCAAGATTCACATTCAGGAGAAGATAGACCGAAAATTTATGTCTTAGGCTCTGCATCCAAGCACCAAAATCCTGACTGTATTCAGTTTATGGGTGGTTGTTGAGTGTTCCATCTGTGTCCTGCCTTCGCAGCCTCTGGAGCTGATCTGCGAAAAGGCCATAGCCACCTGTAATCGGCCGCTGGGTCCAGGTGAAGCCCTGCGTCGCGTCATGGAGTGCATCGCCTCAGGGATTCTCCTGCCAGGTCAGTGAGCAGTCCTTAACAGCAAACTCAGTTGTTTATATTTTTCCTCTCTCTCTTATCAATTCCCCAGGCTACAGACTGCCCAGGGCTTGTTTAACACTTCACTTGAACTGCCTATAAAAATATGGTGAATTGCCAAGTGAGATTTAGAGGCAACACATACAGTTGTACGCTATAAACAGAGGTGAACATGAAAAGCAGAAAAGCCCCCAGCTGAACTTACTCTTCAAGTTGAAAATGTTTCATTTAAAAGAAAAAAAATTGCAGCTATTTTAAGTTGATCAGACAGATCTGTGATGACTTAGAGCAAAAAAAGGAGATGAAAAAGAAACCTAAGTTTTCAGAAAATATTCATAAACAGTTTGTCTGAACTGTTGTTGACTCACTTTGTTGTAGCAAACTTCTGTATTGACAGTTTTGAGAACACTGTTTATGGCCAGAAGACAGACTGGAAAAAAACAAAGCAGTCAGTTTTCCACAGTTTACCTCAGAGAGGTTCTGCAATTTGTCAGATAAATCAAAATGGGGAATCTGGGCTTTCTCAGCACAGGAGGTGAACTTTTGACTTCCACTGACTAAAAATGGTCAGTAGTTTAAGGACCTGAGGACCTTCTGAGAAGACTTAACCTTTTCTGACAGACATGGGAGTCAATTTTGTCTTTAAAATTTGAGAGGAATGTTTTAATTATCAGGGTGTTGTAGTGTTCAGACTCCATCTGAAAGCTGACCTTAAGGTGCAGGGAAAGAGTGACCTGCAGAAGCATTATGGATTCTGTCATGGTTGTAAAAAGGGAACAGAGTTACTTAATCCCAGATAAAGACCTCCATACCAAACCCCAGTCTTGTTTAAGGTGCTGTGGGCATATTCTTGACCAGGGATGCTGCCATAAACCATCCAGACCTTTCATAACTAGGTAGAGGGGTTTTTTTTGTTGTTTTTTAATTTTCAAGACTTGAAGCTAAATGCAGAGTATGGTTTTAGTCTGAGTCACTCCTTTTTATATTGTGAATTGAACTGGCAGTGGATGTGATGTACCTTACAGTTTTCTGTCAAGGGCTAATGAGGTAAAAAAGACACAATATAGCACTAAACATAAATTAAAAGGTTGTTTTTATGACAGCAAATCATTAACTCATGGAAGTTAGTCAGCATTGTGGCACAAAAACAGAGTTCTCATAAAGGCAACATATGGTAAACCCCTCTGTTTTATACATTCAACAGTTTTAATGAAATCCTTCTGTCAGAAATTAATGTATGTGAGCTATCTGTGGTTTAGCGCAGACCATAGTGAATGTATCCAGTAATCAGACTCTCAGCGCAGAGAGCAGCAAATGAATTACAGTGAGACAGTGAAATTATAAGGCATCAAGGACACTTGAATAGCATGGCCTTGTCTGATTAGAAAAACTGCTACTGGATTTAAATAAGTGGATTTGTAGCTCATAAGTATTGAAAGTCATTGATTCTGTATTTGTGATCAGTAAAAGTTGATCTTTATGAAGTGAATACTTGCTAAAATAGTGCTGTCTCAAAGGGGATTCAACGTGTGCACGTCTTTAATGACTTGCCTGAAGTGGAGCAGCTGTCAATCACTACTGGAGTCTGTAAGAAACAAGGACAACACGAGGCATCTGTGCTCCACTTTCTCTCAGAACTGCTTCCATACCCTGACAACAAATAAAAAGTATGTGTAGAATGTTTAAAAAAGGAATCAGCCCAGGGATTGAGAAAAGGTATAAAAGTAAGCAGGCAAATAAACTAAGAAGCCAATATGCAACTAAAAATTGTTTTTATATTCTCCTCTTAAACACTTTAAAGAAAACATGAATGTGTTTTAACATAACCCCAATTTTTGGCTGCATCTAGTTCACACACAGGGTATCCCAAAGAGACTTGCCCTGGATGGCAGATTATGGAGAATCGACATTAATGCTGTGTAGTATCGCCCACGCACTCTTCTAGTACTCTGTGGTGCTTTAATTGTTTCTAAATTGTGGTGCAGAAGCCCTTGGGCTCCCTGAGACAGTCCCAGTGGACTCATTGCAACATTAATGATGGTTTAATTTAACTTTTACTTGTATTTTATTCAGTAAAAGTGGGTGTTGGAGAATATCCTCTCAGATTTCCTTTTATTCCAGGCAGTCCGTGTGAATTAATGTTTCCTCTCTAGCTCTAATAAATAGACGGATATTCAAAGATAGATTTTTTTCCTTAACTGTTCTCTCTTCTTTCTAATCTTTTATCTGGGAAATCTTCTGCTCTCATGATTGATTAGTACAGAGCAGTGTGTTAACCTCTGTGATGATGTGATTGGATTTTTAAATGAGGTTCTGTGTATCCTTGTGCTTTGAAAGGCTAGTTCAAATCATAGCCATTTGAAGGCCTTTCCTGTCTGAGTCAGAACCCAGTTTTGAAACACTGATGCAGTTTCTCTTCACAGGAGGTCCAGGTGTTCATGACCCCTGTGAGAGGGAACCCACGGACGTCCTGTCTGACCTCAGCGCACAGCAGGCTGATGCCATCACAGACAGTGCACAGGTCAGCAGGTCCTTTTCTGCTGTGATGACAGTAAAATCCTGAGATGGAAACAACTGAATCAATATTTTTTCAGTCTCTAAGCATGCACATCACCAGTGTTCCTGATGTTATATAGTGTGTCTACAGGTTTTGTTATTCATTTCATTTTCAGTTAATGTGCTGATTTTATTCTTTAACAGCTGCAACAAACTGACTCAGGGAATGTGTCAAGAAAAAGTCCATGCAAAGCAAATATTTAAATCAAAGTTATTTATTCAGGTGTTAAACCAGAGATGAAAGCAGTGCATGGATGTGAGGGTATGAACCAAGAGAAAGTAGTGCAGAGTGAATGTCAGCTGGTGAGACAGAGACAGGGCCGAGCGTTAATGAAGGCTGTTGCTGACAAGTGGCTAAATGAGGCTACAGAGGTTGTTGGGGATGTTAAACATCATCATCATCATCATCATGACAAACAGGGTTACTTATACTTGGGCTCTTACAAACTGTACTTACTCCAAACTTCCAACCTCTTCAGTTATCCGTTTATATATGTCTGAGTAAAGCTTAGTAGGAAGCTTAGTGGGATGACGTTAAAGTCATGTCACTCTGTGTTTTTTGTTTACATTTATGCTTCAAAAAGTGTAATCACTGTGTTCACTTGTGACCATTATCTTGCTAAGCAAAACACCTAAATAGCCTGAACAGTGTTTTCCATGGATCTTATTTTTCTGCAATAATCCAAAAAGCCAATGGAAAAATCCCAACCAGTGATTTTTTTCGTTTTTACTGATAATTTTTTTTCTCTCTTAGAGATGGTTGGTCATTTAGGAAAACTTTTGTTTTTCATTTACTTGTCTCCCATAGATGCAGTTTTAGTTTTAATGTGTTGCTCAATGGCACTTAGACAGTAGATTTAAGGAATTTACTAGCCTTTCCTATCAACATTATACCATCTGCTCCAGGAGCACGAACATTAAAAGCTTCTATTAACAGGCCCTTATGTCTCACCTCTAGGCCAAAGCTGCCTTCGTTTAACAGGTCTCAAAGTTGATAAAGTCTCCTTGAATTTCATTAAGTCTGGGATGAATAAAAGGGCTGCTTAAAAGGCTGCTCAATCTAAAAAAAATAAAATAAAATAAAATAAAATAAAAAAATGCAACTGTAAAAACAACTTAACTGTGTGTAAAATCATTAGTAGTTTTGTGTGATTTCAAATTTAAAGCCAAATAGAGGATTTTAAGGGATCATGATAGTCCAGACAATCAAAGTGCAGTTAAGAAGAGGGCCTGGAGGGCCTGGAGGTAAAGTGATGCTGTGAAACCTCAGTTTCATTCTCATTTAGACGTAACTTCTTAACTTGCATGATATTCTTTCATTTGAGCTGCTCCTTTAAAAATGTTGTCTTAACATCTTCCCCTCAGAGCATCATAAAACTTCTCTTCCTATTTTCCCTGCAACAAAATAGTCGCAGACGCTAACTTAACTGAGCTTAATGTTTCGCTGCACTGATGAGTGCGACTCGAGACCTTGAACATCACAACAGGGAGTACTTCTACAACCCCCACTGCACCAGAGTCAGCATTTCTTACCCGAAATCTGACAAGCTGTGCTCCCCCATGCACCCCCACACTGATTGAAGGAGGGTTATTTAAAGCCAGTCCTCAGTCTCCCCGGTGAAGCCCAGAGCTCACGTCAGCACTATAAATAGCTGAGCGGCCGCAGAAGCCCGGACTCTTACCTCAGATAAGAAGCCCCTCAGTGCTGTGGAGGCTTGACGAACTGGCAGCCTAGTTAGCCACCTAATGAGCGTGGGAACACACTTCCCACAATTCCCCACACACCCACACCAACACTACTACTTCCACTGCTGCTGCTAACTCTGCTGCTACAGCACAGCACATGGAACAACAAAGTCTGCCCCTGGGTGGAAAATGTGGGATCAGCGCTGTGAAATATGAAGACATCCTCATATTCATCTTTTTCACACTCGCACTCTTGGTTCTGCCTTCCTGTCAGTTTGGGAGTATTTTTCTTTCCTTTTCCTCCTTTGTTTGTACGTACTGAAGCTTTATCCCTCCCCTCGATGATGCATGAAGTTTCTCCCAACAGATTTAGTTGTTTTACACAAACATCAGGCAGCTCAAATGAGTTTTGGCAATAATTAGAGTGTATTGACTGGAGAATAAATAGCTGCATAAGTAGCTGCCTGTTATCCTCTGAGTGCAGAGTTGTGTTCCTCTACCAATACAGTGATGTGCCCTTATTCTGTCTGGTTTGTGTGTGTATGTGCGTGTGCGTGTGTGTGTATGTGCGTGTGTGTGTGTGTGTTTGTGTATGTATTTTTTTCAGCATGCATTACGGCTCCTAGCCTTTGGACAGCTTTACAAGGTCTTGAATATGCATCCTCTCCCCCCCAGCAAGCCCTTACCAAGGCTGTTAGAAGGTGTGTGCTCAGTTGTGTGTGTGTGTGTATTTTCATGTAAATCTGTGTAAGTGTGAGTTAATCTGCAAGCTGTTAAGTCTGTGTGTGTTTTTGTGCAGAATTTCTACAGTTATCATTGTGTATGCATGTGTGTCTGTCTTTGGTTTCCTGTTTTCACCCCCCCCATCATTGTATGCAGCTTTTCTCCATCATTGCTGCACTGTAAAGCTGCTTGTACAACTCCTCTGATGCATACATTCTGAATATAGATAATGATAATATGTTCAGATGACTCGTGTCCTGTCTCTGGGTCTGTGTCATGTTTCAGGTGATCAGTCTGTTTGTTTTGCCCTGCAGGCGGCTGCCAGAAGAGACTTCGGGAGGATGTGGGCTCAGAGGACAGAGACTTTGTCAAAAGGATGAAAGGTGACTTTGACCATTTGACTCTCTTGTTTCAAAGAATCATGGTTTACTCAGATGATCATAATCATCTTTTCTCTCACCTCTGAAACACAACAGTGGACAAGTGAAATTGGTAGAGCTGAAATAGCTAGCAGCAAACAGATGCATGTGGCAAATAGGGGCCTTAGATCAAACACTGTGCATGGGGGCAAAACCACTTGTGTTTTTGTTTGTTTGTTTTGGGTAATATAATAACACAGTTACTGTATGGTGGTGTCTACCACTGCAACTACATGTAGTTTGAGTTTTTTTCAATGGTGTGAGAGCAAACTCAGTCTTAAATGTAAAGAGGAGAGGTTGTGCTTTAAGTTTTTGCTTCAGGTTATCATTACAAAGTTAATGCTGAATGCACAATGTTATAGCTGAAGAATAACAACACCATCAGGGTTCAGACTGGTTCCTTATAAACCTTACTTTTCATTTTCTCTGTTCTCTGTCTGCCACCTTGTACAATCTAGGAGAGAGACAGCTCGATTTGCATGTGTCTGCTTTCTTGTCTCCCTTATAGACTATATAAATGAAATAACTGACATTTTTTTCCTGTTTTTCTCTCTCTTCCTCCACCCCAACAAAAAACCCCTGCTGCAGTAACTTGTTTGTGCAAAGCAATATTGAAACTATGTTATTACTCCATATAAAATTATGACAAATTCACTTACCCCTGCAGTGATCATGCCTAGCAGGGGAGCCCTCAGCACATCGTGATATTATAACAACCCTTCCTGAGTTGATTCTATGTTAAATAATGCTAGTAAATGGCACCAATTCTTAATCATGATCTGCGGGATAGCAAGAGACATGTCTATATGGAAATTAAGAACTGCAGGCTCTATTGTGTTGGGTGGAAGGAGCCCCAGTTACTTATGATGTTCAACCCAAAATCAATGACAGAAAATGCCAGCTGCAAGACTAACACTCCAAAATAAAGAAAAAGAGAATAAATAAAAAAACATGTAGCCTTTATAACAGAAATCCTAATGACTAACTTAAATACACTTTGCTGTTTAACTATTTTTTGGATTTTTGTGTGTTTAAATAAATGTTATAGAAATTACTTACTGGCATAAGCAAAGCAATTTTAGTGTACAAGGACAGTTGTGAATAAGTAGAGGTTATTGTTAGCTGATGTTTGATTGTTTCAGTCTGGGCCTGTCAGAATGAACAAAGATTGATTCTGTCTGAGAGCTTGTTAAGATGCCTCTTCACTGTGATATGAGTGAAAACTGAATTCTGGGAATTTTCTGGGAAGGGGAATGTCAAATTCTTCTATGTTACCATAACCTACTGCTAATCAGGCTGATATTAGCAACCTGTAACAGTAAAACCCTTATCATGTGGGTTGTTGTTGTCTCTGAACAGCTGTTAAGTGGTTATTGATTTATGACTTTGTCGCTTGGTTGTTGCGAATGACAAAGACTAAAGGCTCTGGTGTTCACTCTGTGTGTGTACCGAACAGCTGTTAACTACAACAGGCTGTAAACAAGGTGCTTTCTGACAGACTTTGTGTAAAAGGTGGAAGAAGTAAATCAGTGGAGCTGAAAGAAGTGAGCACTGAGGCTGAGCTTGTCTTAGAAATTAGGACGCTCTGTTTGAGGAGTATCAAAACAACCTGTCAGGGTAAAGAATGACATCCTGCCATTAGACTGTCTTCACTTCAATCTCTGTATCAAAACAGAGAAAGTGCTCCGACCCTGCTTGAATGTTACCCACTGTAAGCTAGTGTTTGAATTCTGCAATCATGCCTGATATCTTTATAAGATCATAATAGGAATCTAGTTAAATGCATTGAATTGTCACTGGCTCAACCTGTATCATTGTATCTCATTGTGGCTTCATTCACCATATCACCAAGCTCATGAAGCAGGTTAGAGTTCTTCAAGGAACTGTTGCAGCAATGGCTTTGAGGTGAAACGTTTCCTCAGAGCAGAAAACTGTGTGAAGTTATCAGATTTCAAAATAGCTGTGAGAAGTAGAAAAAAAGACAGAGTGGAAGCTGAAGTTTAGAGCTGTGGTTTTTAACCATCCAGGTCCTCATCAGAGCAGTTCTTGTCAGTGTTAAAACATGGAGAAGAAACTGTGAATAAGACTTTATTGAGAGGATCAAAACCAGATAAGGAACTAAGTGAGTGAAGTCAAAAGGATAAAGAAAAGAAATTAGAGAAGTGACAATTAAAAAAGCTGTATAAGATTTATAAATCACAATTTGTGCCAAAAGGGTGGGTGCATGCAAGTGTTCTTCTTTGTCTTCTATTATGTGTGCTCATTTGGCCTGTATTCCAAACCCAGTCAGTGGTGGAAGCAGCTAAATCAAAATCAAATCTAAGCAGACAGATGTCATGCACTAATTATTAGATTCAGCGTGACTTACACTTTCTAAGGATGTAATGGTGTATGATATCGGTCATGTGTTAATGTCAATTATCTGCTTGAAAATCAAAAAAGAGACACTACAGAACTCACCTCAGAATTATCAGATTTTTTAGTGTTCTGCAGTATTAAAGTAACTCAGAGACAATTGTTCATATATCCATGTGCACACTGCATTTAGGAACTGCTAATAGTTAGTTCAGCATATTTTAAATGGATCCAGTTTGCCAAATTAGTATGAACACAGATCAGAGGAGCTACAGCTGCATCAGTTTTGTCTAAGCACAGCCAGCAGTGTCAGACTTTCAACCTCTGCCTTAAAAACTTAGTGTATAAGAGTACAATGACACGCTTTTACAGCCATAATGTTTAACAATGTATACTGTTTTTACCTGAGTATGCAACTATACTTAAATGTGTTTATAACATATTTAAACAACTATGCAACTATATATAATATAATATAAAAAAGTAAAAACTAGTAGAATATACAATAGAAAATGAAGAGAATAGATGATATAGCATCAAATTTAGTAATATAAAATATAATTAAATTTGATATATTAGTAATCATGCTGTATTGTATTGTGTAAAAAGTAATATAATTCAATTTAAAACAAAACAGTGCTGGATATATTATTTCTTCTTATAACTTTACTCCTGTAGTAAAAACACTGCTTCTGCTGTATAAAATAAGGGAAAATAAGAAGGCTTGTTTTAGTAAAATATTGAAAAGCACTTGTGATGCTGCACAGTGACTTTGGTTTGGTGACTGGCAGTAAAAAGAAGTAAAGTAAAGAAGCTGCTCTCTGTTGCAAAATAGTACAACACTTAAGAGTTGCTTTTGCAGCATTTCAGAAGCACATGCTTTTAGTTGGCAGGTCCCACTGTAAGCTAAAGCACAGCTTTTGATGCTGAAAGATTGATGGTACATCACTTAGATGTCTTAAAAACGTAAACTTTCACTTTTGTCCTAGACAAGTGGGCATCTTTTCCCACAGGGATCAGCAAACTGCCTCACCGAGTGTCTTGAAAGTTCAGTCATCATCAGCGAAGTATGAACAGATACTTGGAGGTTGTAGCAGTATAGAGATACTTCCACTTTCCAGTTCAAGCTTTATGGTTCAGACCCAATTAACCAACCTCTCGTTAAAGCTGTGCAGCCCTGCATTTATATGGCGCTCAAACAAGAGAAAAGGAAAAGTGAAAAATAAGAATCACGATCTTCAAAGTGTAGGAAAAATAACTAACATGCCTCACTACTGTACAGAAGCATCAATCATTTGATGCCACAATTAGCTCAACTGGAGGCTTTGCAATTCCAGCTTTGTGAGTGTTCATAAGGGGTCCAGCACAGCGCCTCCAGCAGGCAGAGATAGACTATAGTTTAATTGTTGCAAGGTTTCTCTTTCTATGTAACACCTGACTTCTAATGAGGGTGACAGTCTGAATTTGTTTTCTGGACTACTTTTGTGTTCCCTTACAAATGATGCTCTCTGGGCTGATAGTAAAGACAAGTCAAAATACAGCTACTGTAGCTGTGTCCATAGCATCTAAGACAAAGCCTCAAATGTAGCAGTAGCATATTGTCATACTTCTCAGTAGGCACAACACCATGTGGTGCAGTTCAGCTGATATATTTTGCTTGTCCTGCAATAATGACATGTTTTCTGTTGAGACAACAAGTTTTACCTTTTTATTTCTTCTAAACATGACAGCTTTATTAGATTTTGAACATACTTCTTTCAGTCTGCTCAGCAGTAAAAGTCGTTTTTAAGATTTTTAGTTAGTTTCCTCTGTTCTGAAGCTTGTTGCAGCTTCACATAAAAATATAAAGTTAACCAAAAGGATCCATTTACTGGTTGGACGTGTCTAGAGGGAACACAGAAAGAGGGTCCTAAAGAAGCTCCCATCCGCCCAAATCTGTATACAGGACTACTGCTATGCAAATTCAGGTCAGACCTCATCTCACACCCTGGCTAACTGCCAGCAGTGTTGATCTTAGTACACCAGGCTATAAACTGTTTAGTTCAAACTTGTGGATTACGCCTCTTGAGTCAGATCAAGGTTGGCTCACTTTCTCTTTTTCTCACCATAAGCAAATTTCTCTAGAATTCATTTTTGATTCTTTTTGTCCACACTCAAGTATTGTTACTGTTTAGATCTGTTCAAACAAATTTCCAAGTGAGAAAACAAACCTGTCAAACTCAAACAGGACTAAACAATATGCCCAAAAAGAACAACTCAGCCCCCTCACTGACAGTTCCAGCCTCAATCCCTACTTAACTCTCACTCTCTTTATGTGTCTCTCCATCCTGTCTGGCAGCGTCACAGTAATTAAATCAGTCCTCACTGGGACAATCGTCCCCGGCAACTCTCCTCTGCTTCCAGTTCAAAGGAGGTGATGGGAGGTAGAGATAGAGAGGGATTAATACTGCAAGCTGCTGCCAAGCAACTATCTTGCTGCCTCCCACCATGCACGCACAGTCACACACACAGTCACACACACAGTCACACACACAGTCACACACACTCAGTGCATTAACACCTCTCCCTCTC
>JAPZDZ010000022.1:8027564-8037745 GCA_029783805.1 Acanthurus tennentii
TACACTTCTGTGAATGGGACTAAGGTAACTGTTTTGTGTCATTTGGATTGTCAGTGTTGTTTTCTTGAATAGTTATTCCTAAAAAAAAAGATAGTTTATTGCAAGAGGTCTGTACTTGCATTTAAAAAACATTCCAGAGGGTACATTTGTTTTTAACTATACACTCACAGCTTGGTGGTGTAAAGTTTTTTAGCAGTGAAATTAATCGTTAGTAAAAATAATATACAGCAATTTCCGGATTATAAGCCGCTACTTTTTTCACACGCTTTGAACCTTGCGGCTTAGACAGTGATGCGGCTAATTCATGGACGAAAATAAACGAGAAAGCGTGTGTCGAAGTTAGGCCTGAACGATTAATTGTTTTGAAACCTCGATGTACATTCACCCCTACATGCGATTTCATTTCCAAATTACGTCAGTTTTTTTTTTTCAAGAGCCGGCAGCATGTGTCAGAGTTGTAAACAAGCGCTCCAAGGCTACTGCCTTATCCTATGACAAAGCGCCTTTTGTTCATGCAATCCACGGCACGCAGAATCAAATAGTTGAGTTGAAAGTTTCTGAGGAGGGACTGCAGCGTTGCCAGAATATCGCCAGGAAAACTCAGTGAACAAATGAACGTAAAATGGATGTTGCTGAAAACCCAGGTAGAAAAAAAATTGTGGCAGAAAACCATGATTTCAATTCAAAGCTAAAAAAATCGAGATTCATATTTTTTCCTGAATCGTGCAGGCCTAGTCAAAGTAATTCTGAGGCTGTTCAATTCCGAGACTGAAGAAGACAACTTTAGTGGTTTTAGTGCACAGGAGGAAGATGAAGATAGCGATCAATGATTTCTGGTAGGCTTCTGTATTTTTTTTTTTTTTAACCAGCCCTGTTACAAGCACTGTTCGAAAAAATACATTTATTTAATTAAAAGTTAAAAAAATCTTTCTGTGTTATATTTTTCTGTGTAAATATCCCATGTTACATTTTTTTTTCTTTTTAAATTTAGTGGGTGCGGCTTATATTCAGGTGTGCTCAATAGTCCGAAAATTATGGTAAATCTCTTCCAGGCATTATGTGGTTTCCATTTGCCTCCTAAAAATGAAAATCTTGGCACAGATTCTTAAAACTTGCTTGAGGTTTGAAATCAATCACAGTAAAGATTAAGTCTGCATTCTTTTGTCTTTAGTTATTTGATCAATACTCTAAGAGTGAAAAATGGTGCTTCTACCACCATTAAATAATTAAGTAAAACTAATTAATGTGAATACAGATCACAGCGGTGGTAAGTAATAATAAATTAATTCAAGTACTTTAAGTACAACTTTAAGGAACCTTAGAGTATTTCCATGTTATGGTGCTATAACTTCTACCTTGCTACATTTTAAAGGCTTATAATGTATGTCTCATTACATTGATCTCTGTGTTATAGAAGTATTGGAAACCTTTACCAGTTGCAACATTTGGTAATGAATTCAGTGTATTCTTAAGTAACAGTTTTGGAATACAGATCTTGGTGCTCTTAAAATGTGGCCTCAATTGTTTTACTTCAAAGTAAAAGATGAGTATTTCACCAGTTAAATTCCAGCATTGGTTAAAAAAAAATGTGCAGTGCCCCCTTCAGAAACCTGAAAAAATTTGAATGCCCCCATCCAAAATGTGGACATTGTTTTCATTGTCCATTGACAATGTGTGGGACACGACTACAAACAAAACAGGTCAAGCTGAATATTGTTTTGTTAATTACTATTCTCAAAAATATGAACTGCATGTTTTCTTTCACTTCTAGATGCTTTATTGTCATACCAATGATTGTCAGTGGGAGCCTCAAACTGTCACAAGTTCACCCTTAAAACTGCTGCTTAAAACTAAAACACACACAGTCATTGAAAGCTACTGCCAGTATCATTGCCTTATAGCCTATTTATTGTCTTATAGCAGATAAACTTTCCATCTTATTATAAATTTCTAGTCTGCTGGAGTTCATGACACTCTCACTACCTTCCACCTCCTGCCTGCCTGTTGAGCTTAATTAAATTGCACATCAAGTGGGATCTCTCAGAATAACATTAAGTTAGATGTTGAGGTTATGAGGGTTTTATGTTCTGTGTTATTTAGATGAAAATCACCTTGAGAAAAGGTTAGCTGGTAAATGTTTTATCTAACATGAACTGTATTTGCAAACAGATTCAACTCATATTGTGTGTTTAAAGTGTTATGGATGTTTTTACTTGCCTTGCCAAACAACATTTTATTCATTCTTTTATGTTATATGAACAGTACAAATGTTTAGGAGTCTTATGAACCAAAGTGTTTAAAAACACCTAGTTATCATATACACCTCTCTTCTGTTAGTGTTGGACTGGAGGATGACGGATCCAAACCACCCCATGAACGCTCTCATGCGTCTGAATCAGATCCATCCGGGCCTTCAGTACCGCCTGCTGTCCCAGTCGGGCCCCGTGCACGCCCCGGTCTTCACCATGTCTGTGGACATACAGGGGACCACCTACCAGGCCACCGGTAACTCGAAGAGAACCGCCAAGCTCCAAGTAGCCCTCAAGGTATTTACCGATTTCAGACTGTTAACACCAGCATATCACCTAACATTCTGTAACAACCTGTGGAAAAAAAGGAAAAAACAAACCCTGATTAAAATGTAGATTTGGGGACAATGATGAGTGAAGCATTGTTGTTTGCACACTGAAAGAAACAAACATTGTTACTGTAGCTTGATTTCAGTCAGCTGGTCCTGACTGAAATATCTGAGAAACCGTTTGATTGGCATGAAATGTATGACGTTCATGTTCACAAAAGGGAGAATCCCTTTGACTTTGACTTTGATAATCTAATTTTGCCATTGGCTCCATCATCAGGTGGGGAATTTGTGGTTTCAAGTAAAACCTGTCAAGAACTTGACTATGAGCTCTGAAACAACTCAAATGATCCTTTGAGTTTTTATCTTTCATGACTCTGAGAAAAAAAAACAACTAATTACTAATAATTGTTGTCAGCTCAGGTATGTTTAATAGGATAGAGCACCATCTGTTGCTTTTTTGTGTACTAACTTATTAAACAATATATTACAATGAGTATTTCGATACATAGGAGGTTGTGAAGAATTGAGACAAGGCAAGCTACTGACTCTTGGCAACATCTGACTTCATATTTATACCCAGAGCATGCTGGGAATTGTCGTGCCATAACTTAGAACTTTTAGACAAATGGAAATAAAAAAAAAAAACAATTGAATAGAAATTCATGAAAGCTTCTTTTTACAGTACTTAGACTTAAAGTCTTCTACTGTGCATCCATTCATGCACTGATACTGACACACTGAAAAGCGCACAGACAAAACTTGTCATGTTTTCTTTAAGGACTGCAGGAATATGGTTGGATTTTAGGACCTAACCTACAATGTAAAATTATAACAATATGACATGTCAACATGTATAAACTGCTGAAAGCCTGTCACAGTTGAGAAGAGAAACCAGCCCGGAGTTCAAAAAAGTTTAAAAACAGCACATAGCAGCCACTTGTCTCTGCCTTTTACAGACATTTGTCACTCATTCTGTGCTTGAAGCTGTCAGATGATATTAACTTAGACAAAGAAACACTTGAGCTGAGAAGAAAGAATGTCCTTTTTGTGACAAAGCTTTTCTTGAACTTGTTAAGTTTGACTGCTCACACTTTCACTTTGTCAGGCACATTTATTCACTGAGTTACACATTCACACATCAGAGCTGCCTGGTTCAGTCAGTCTTTGTGTTGTTGTTGTTGTTGAAGGCCACTTTGCAGCCTCACTGCAGCAGCTGTTAGGTTGCTGGGTGCCTTGCTCAAGGACAGCTCAGTCACTGATTATGGAAGTGTGATTTATTTCCCATATCAAGAAAGTTTATGAGTCATTTTTATGTTAGATTATGGTGAGCCCGAATGCAGTAAAAACTCACCAGTTAAAGGTTAATTGAAAAGTGATTAAATAGCTCTGAACACCATGTGTGTCTACAAGTGTGTGGGTGTGTGTGTTTTGTCATCTCACATTATTGTCGTTGCTCCCTCCTCAGGCGCTGCAGGCTCTGGGTTTTGTGCTTGCTTGTGATGGAGACGTGGACTCTTTGAGCGCCGATGAGAAGTCAGATGGCGAGAGCAAGAACGACAGGATGTCCACCAGCTCCAGCTCCAACTCCATCACCTCCTCCACAGATACGCAGGAGGTGGGGAGATAACACAAACACACTGGGATTATTAACACATACGCAGGCCTTCTGTGAAATGTCAGTGTCACCAACCTGAGATGGAGATTCTTCACTTAGAACTAGAACACTTAACAAAGATTCATTAAAAAGTCAAAATAATTCCAAGTATTGAGCTGAAGTGTCACCCTGCCAAAACAAACTGCAAACTCTGAGATAAAGTCATCTGTCTCTAAAATACTGATATTCTGTTAGTAATGCACATATGATCATATGGTGTAAATTATACAGCGTCGCTTAAGTCATTTCAGTTTCTTTCTGTTGTCACTTTGTCGCAGTAAATGATGGTGTTAGACCTTACCGCTGGCTGCCATCAACAAGTGTAACTGTGCTTTTTGTGCCTATTTAAACTGTTTACTTATTTTTTGATCTCTTGGTTGGCATAACCAACCAAACAATCATTGATGAATTGAGAAATTAATCAGCAGTTTAAACCATATGAAATAATTCTGTTCACGTGCTCTCCTTTGCATCCAGTTAGATATTTGTGCCAAATTTTAAAACAGCCTCTGTAGGTCTTCTAAAGTTTTCCTGTTCATCAGAATGGGAGATACGGACAGACATACAAGGACAAACATAAGGCTTCTAGTGCTGGTATTGGTGTAAAAACTGTAGTATTGGTTTGGCTTCACTCAAATGCAGACTTAGCCAAATCTTTTTTGGACCTTTTCATGCCTTTGTGGTAAAAGGAAAATATATTGTTATATTGTTATACTTTTGGTTATGTGTGTATACTTTTACACACAAATGATCTTTCTACATGTAAGAGGAAATTTTTGTTTTGTTTTAGGAAAACATTAGCATTTTAGCGCAGGTAGAAATTTATCAGATTTGTGTTGCTCCCTGTCTCTGTGTCTGTAGTCCAGAGCTCCAGGTCCGATCCTGACACCCGGAGGTAAGAACCCGGTGATGGAGCTGAACGAGAAACGCCGTGGCCTCAAATACGAGCTAATATCTGAGAGTGGCAGCAGCTATGACAAGCGCTTCATCATAGAGGTACGGAATCAAACACTGCTTTATTTCTTAGATTTCCTGCCTTCCTTTCAGGAGGTCTTATTAGGAATTGATGAGAGAGGGAATGCGTTTGATGTTAGACACCTCAGTGCTTCCTGCATATCAAAACATCTTCACACATCTTAGAAATACCAGGAAGACAGCTGAACATGAAACCAATTTTATCCCATAAATCATTTTGAATCACATTTGTTTACTTTTAGGTACAAATATAATGTTTCTGCTTTTCAGTCTGAAAGTGTTGATATTAAGAAGAGCCGGAGTTTTCTTTCCTTTGATATGCTTGCAATTTTAGTAGTGCAGATAATGTAAACACATTCTGATAAATATGAATGATAATGATTCCAGTTTTACATTACACAAAGGAAGAACGGTGTTGTTTCTGACAGCAGTGATGAAACAGACAGCAAAACAAGTCAAGGAAAAAGACCAAACAACAAAGATGGCAGGTCAAGAATATTTTCGTATTTTTATCCTAAAACTTCTTTATCTATGAGCCTGAAGTCAGAATCACTAAATTCTTAAAAGCACAAACCTCTTGTGTATTCATAAAGATGTTACCTAAGAGTATAAAATAAGAATTTCACATTGCAGAGCCTCAAGTCCTTTTGATACGAAATTAAAAATAGTACAGGAGGACACTAAAGAATTTAAAAAATACTTATAAAACAGCTGTTAATGTCATATTGCCAAAGCAGAGCTGTAAAGTGCTTTTTAACATGAAGTTAGATGCAAAAAAAAAAAACCTTCTGAAGTGATCAACGACTAACCTGAAAGGTGGTCAAGTGACATCACAGATGTAAGAAGAAAATCAAAAGCAATAGCTGGTGGGGTTTTACTGTCAGGAGTATTAACTGGACAGAAAACTGCAGATCAAGTCTAAGGAAGCAGCCATGATGGCAAAAATATCATCATCCTCCAAACACAAGCAGGTTAGATACAGTTCAGCTCTACGTTGTCTTTATTACGGACACAGATAACACATAGCACAAACAAGTAAATATACAATATATGAAAAGGAGAAAAGGAAAAAAAAAGAAAAAGAAACATGACAACAAAAAAGGCATCCTACTATTCTCACTCATTTGCACTAACTCTGGAATGCAGCTGGTTTCACTGTCTGGACGAGGACTTGAAAACACTCACCCCTCAGTTCAAGCTGAAATAATTCTGTTAGCAGAATCAAATAATGTGCATGTAGGTCTATAAATAAGATTCCGTATTACAGCAGAGCAGGCTGGTATAACAACATTAACAAACATTGGCTCGTGCTGCAGCTTTTTGGAGCTTTAGGCAGCAGCCTCCTGCTATCATTAAAAGCCACTGTGAGGCTCTGCATGCTGCTTTTTCTATAGCAACACCACAGGTGGGCTGTATAAAGAGGAGAAAAGGCTTAAAAAAGAAAGCGGTTAACTGGCAAGTCTGAATTGTTGGTATTTGTGAATGTAAAAGTTAGGAAAAAATGTGTTCATATAAGCGGCCACATCAGGGAACATTAGCTTTCAAACAAACTTTGTCAGAAGACATCGTTCCCTCTTTTCTTGTGTGCTGTGACAGGTGGAGGTGGACAAGCAGATTTTTCGAGGGACTGGTCCCAACAAGAAGGTAGCCAAAGCCAGTGCAGCACTGGCCGCCCTGAACAGCCTGTTTTCTGGTTCCAAATCTACGACCAACAAAAGGAAACGGCCCAACCCTCCTGTGAGTAAATGAAGTGCTGCCACAGTCAGCCTGGACTGCTACAGAATCACATGACAGTTCTGATGGGTGTGTGTGTGTATGTGTGTGTGTGTGTGTGTGTGTGTGTGTGTGTGTGTGTGTGTGTGTGTGTGTGTGTGTGTGTGTGTGTGTTTGTGTAGCCAAAGCGACCTGTAGCCTCTGTGCTGACCCTCCCAGCCCTTGCTGCCAGACCTACAAGGGTTCCCATCATCCCAAGAGCTCCATACATTAGCACCCCACCCACACATGGGTACATCCCCCCAGGTGGGTCCAGCTACATGTGTACATGAACACATTTCACAAAAAACCCTGTAACATATATAGGTCAGTAAAACTGGAGTGTTACTTTGGTAAACTGTGCTCACTATGATTTTAATTTCATGTTTATGTAAAGGTTTAATTCTGCAACAGTGATCCGAAATTTTATAGAATTAATAATCTAGAAAAAAAAGAAAGAAAACAGAAAGATAGCAATTAGTTCTGCATGTGAAACTCAAGGTTTGATCTGAAAGAGGAAATGTGGCATTAGTGGTTAAGTTTTGGTAGGGTTACAGTTTCATGGTAAAGCTGGGCTATATCTACAGAAATAGTTAACAATTTTGAAAAATATATTAATTCAAAGACAATCGATACATCTTTTATGTACAGTATGTCAAAATAATAGAAAAGTACAAAAAGCTGAGCAAAAAGACCAGAAACGGGGGTACGAGCATCTAAAAAAATGAACAGGACTGAAACACACCTGTCTTTTCTTCTTTTCTCTTGTTTTCCTCACAGGTTTTGGTGCTCCTTACAGTTACAGCCCTGCAGGTGCCCTCCCTCCCTACGGTAAACACACAGTCGCTCTACCTGATCAATGATCCATCCATTTTCATTTTATTCATCACTACATCCCAACATTTGAGTTCTTTCTTTTTCTTTGCTCTTCCTTAGGTTTTCCCTCCAGAATGCCCTCAGTAATTGTCCCAGTCATCAGAGTCCCTACAACATACCCTGTCACTAACCTCTACCCATATTAGGACCCTCAATTACCCCACTTCACTTCACCCACCTCATCAGAAATCAATTGTTAGAGTTTTTCCAGACTTTTTACTGTCCTGACACAAGCGTCAAAACCAACACTGGAATCTACAAACTTTTGAACAGATTTCCCACTCTGCTTCAGTTTATTCTGAGTGCTAGTTGAAATCGGCTAATAGAAACTGTGTGTGGCAGTTTTATTACTGTGTGTGTGAACACGGTCCGTCAAATAAGCTCTTTGATCATAAAAATCATTAAGTAATAAATCAGAGTTCAGCAATTAGAACAGCAGTATATGAAACTACCACAGGAAACAACCACAAGCCAAAGTAAGTGGGCTAAATCAACAGTTAATGAACCTAAAACAATAACAGCTACCTGAGGAAACCAAACAAAACCTCAAACTGAAACTACTGGATATGCTCAATAAGGACATATTTAACCTCTAAAGTAATAATGAAGCATAGCAAAATATCTAAGTAAAGAGTAACTGTTGGGAGCCCTGAAAAGGCCAAACAAATACAACTACTTAATAGCTAATGTAAGAACTAGGGCTGTGAATCTTTGGGACTCTTATGATTCAATATGGATTATTGGGGTCATCATTCAATTCAAAATCAGATTTTAATTCACAACCATTCTTGACACAAAACAAACAGCAGTGGAGAGCAGCCTTTCTGTTGCTCATTTAGCTCTGCAGAAAGTCCTATTTTTACAAGCTGCTGATTAAACACTGAATTAAATGTCCCTGTGAAGATCTTCCTTCCTGTGAATAAAAGTTTCATCAGAGTGGATTTTCAGCTTCCTACGAAATCCTTAATTTCTTACGGTGGATTCTTAGTACTGCAGTTGTATTTTTGCTGGGGTTTTTTTGTGTTTTTCTTTTTAGTTCCCTACCAACTAAACATCAACTGTAGGAAAACCTAACCTGCTACATCACAAATCTAGGCAGCTCAGTGGAGTTAAAATTCAAGTGTAGCGAACTTACTGTCCATGGCAAATCAAAACCACAATGTAGAAAACAATGAACTAAATATCTCCCACCAACTACAAAAAGCTACAGTATGCAACTAAATATACGTGGCAGGGAACTATACAAACAGGCACTGAAAGGAATTATACACAACACACCTACCATAAACCAACAATGATGTTTATACTGTAAGCAACCCAGAATCATCTGTATAGGAACTAGTTAAGCGTGTATCTTGTAACTCCATGCAAATTAGAACCTCTTACTGTAGGGAAATAAAGATACATATGATCATTATAGGGACATTATTAAAGAATGCACTGACCAACAAATATTTGATCTAATAATAAATACAAAAATAATAAACGGCACATTTGAGATACTAAAGCAACACCAAATGAAGAGATAGAAAAATGATGTGTAGACAAACTGTAATTGATCAAAGAGCTTCTTTGTCAAAAGGTTAATTACAATGAAGAATCTCATATCAATAGAAACTCTGTTTTGTGTTTTATTTTCTCATATTGTTTACTATTAATGTTTTAAGTTTTGTAGAATGAAAAAAAAAACAAGTTTACAATAATCTGTTGCACTGAAACTTTTTCCCTTTTGTTTGGAAGTTAAATATTTGAGTTTACAGTCACTTGTTGAACACTGAGCTGTTGAGCAATGTTGTGTTGAGTAAAAATACTATTTTTCTCTTTTCAGAGAGCTTTTATTCTGACCTGTTTGTAGGTTAAACTGTTTAAATAAATGAATATTTTTATCAACCGCTGAGTAACTTGTGGTTCATAAATTTTGATCATGATTCACATGCATTTAATCCACACAGCTAAGATTTACAGATATTTCATTTACAAAAGGGAGTTGATTTAGGTTTTATAGTAAGTATATTACAAACATCCAATTACTTTCACATCTTGGAGAAGTTGTCTTATAAAAATCTGTAGCGACTAAAGTTATTTTGTTAAGTCATTTACAACCTGCAATTACTCGTTGTGTTTTCCATAATGTATCTCTGCTATGCACTGATTTTTGACCTACTTTACTGACTGTAATTTTATTCATACCATTTTACTGCACCATGACAGATTGTTAGAGACATTTCAGGGGCACACACTTGAGTTTGGTCTCAAAATAAAGTCTAAGGGCCCTATCGTACACTTTGCGCCGTGCGCCAGTGGCGCATTGGGCGTGGAAAGTTAAAAATTAATTCAGGGGAG
>JAPZDZ010000022.1:8037845-8050071 GCA_029783805.1 Acanthurus tennentii
TGTGATTGTGGAGAAGAGTGTGAGCAGGTTGCGGTCCAGGCTGTTTTACGTTTGCGCCGCCATTTAGACCAGGTTTTTGCTGGTCTAAACTCCTGGCGCATTTGACCTCTTTGCGCCGGGTGTATGATAGAAAAGGCGCCAGGACACGCCTCCATTCTGCCTTCATTCTCAGACCTCCGCCCCTCGGCGCAAAGACCGGGCGCAAGTGGATTTCCTTTCTTACACTTGTGACAAAAATGCCTTTTTCGCCAGGTGTAAGATAGCAATGACACATGCGCCACCGGCACACCGCGTTTGTGCTGGGTGTACGATAGGGCCCTAAGTGTCTGACTTTTAAGTAATGTCATGGTACACAGATTTCAGCAAATACTCTGACTACAAAGTTAAAATTTGATAAACCTCTCTCCCAGCCAGTAACTGTTCAATCATTTATTCATTATTTTTTATCACATTTCTGCTCTAATTTTACTGTTCAATCATTTTGCCTGTCAAGATAACTGTTTTTTTGTTTGTTGGTTGGTTGGTTGGTTTTAACCTTAACGGAGTAACTAAGCATTACTTCCAAAATCATAAATCATCAACCGCTGACATTGATGAGTTTGTGCCTCAAGCACAAAGTTTTTAGCCTCGGACTTTTAGTACACTGCCATATGCAGTATTGCATGTAGTCAAGAAGTGCCGTAATTTCCGAACTATAAACCGCTACTTTTTTTACATGCTTTGAACCCTGCGGCTAAAACAGTGATCCGGCTAATTTATGGACAAAAATAAAGGACAAAGTGTGTGTCGAAGTTAGGCCTGCACGATTAATCATTTAAAACCTCGATGTACATTCACCCCTATATGCGATTTAATTTCTAAATTACGTCGATTTTTTTTTTCCAAGAGCCAGCGGCATGTGTCAGAGTTGTAAACAAGCGCTCCAAGGCTTCTCCCTTATCTTATGTCAGGGGTCGGCAACCTTAGACACTCAAAGAGCCATTTGGACCCGTTTTCCCACAGAAAAGAAAACACAAAGAGCCGCATACATCTTTCGACATCTAAAATGAAGATAACACTGCAAATCTCTCTCTCTCTCTTAAACCTCTATTGTATAAAAAACTATACTGTGTTGCATTCATGAGATCAGTGAACTACAGAGAAAACGTTTTTTTTTCTGCATGCAACAAAAACATTTCGAGCTTTTGAACTCCGAAAAAAAAGACGCTGGCGAGTTAGCACGCTGCAGCTGAATCGATGTCTTTAATTTGCTGTCTGGTAAACGTTCTGTTTTCTTCAGAGACTTTTCTTTTCTTTGAATTGTTCATGGTTGGCCTACCGGGGCTTGAAAAGTTCAATGAATTGCGCGCCGGCGGGTGTCGTACGTGTCGCGGTTGTGACGCATATTTTGAGCGACAAAAAAAGAAAAACGAAACAGAAAATAATCATGTTTTATTTTAATGTCACGTGAGCACCATACTCTTTAAATTAAGAATTACATTTAAAAAAATAAATGAAATAAAATAAAATAAATTTAAATTAAATACTCATTACTTATTTTCCAAAGACAGGGGAGCCGCAGCAGAGCGGTAAAAGAGCCGCGGGTTGCCAACCCCTGTCCTATGCCTTTTGGTCACGCGATCCACGGCACGCAGAATCAAATAGTTGAGTTGAAGGTTTCTGAGAAGGGAATGCGGCCTCGCCGAAATAACGTTAATCACAAGGAAAACTTAGTGAACAAATGAACGCAAAATGGATGTTGCTGAAAGCCCAGGTAGGAAAAAAAATCATGGCAGAAAATCATGATTTCAGTTCAAAGCATAAAATAAACAGGTTCATATTTCCTGAATCGTGCAGGCCTAGTCAAAGTAATTCTGAGGCTGTTCAATTCCGAGACTGAAGAAGAAAACTTTAGTGGTTTTAGTGCAAAAGAGGAAGATGAAGATAGCATCAATGATTTTTCTTGTAGGCTACTGTATTTTTTATTTTTTTAACCAGCCATGTTACAGGCACTGTTCAGAAAAATACATTTATTTAATTAAAAGTTAAAAAAATCTTTCTGTGTCATATTTTTCTGTGTAAATATCCTATGTTACAACATGAACATCTGCGGCTTATAGACAAGTGCGGCCTATATATGCACAAAATCTTTTTTCATTTTTAATTTAGTGGGTGCGGCTTATATTCATGTGCGCTTAATAGTCCGAAAATTACAGTACATGTACATGCATGGTTTTACCCTATTTACAAGATTTTCACTTAAAGGAGAGAAGCAGCTCTAATGGAAACAACATGCAGCAAGTGTTGGGCAATCAGCTGACTAGCTGTTGAAAATAAAATCTGCAGGTGGAAATTGTCATTTCAGCTTGCAAAACCAGAGGCAACTTGAAATGAAGTCTGCTTCTTTCTTCGATTATGGATCCACTCACAAACGAAATGAAATTGTCATTATCATTACTGAAAAACACTATGTACTGTATGTATCATGTCAGTTGATACTAATGGGAGTTAAACCCAAATATCGATAAACCTGAACCACCTTTTGAATAAAAGTGCTCCAGACTGTTTCAAACAGCTGTATCTTCTTTTGGCAGTTTGTGACAACAGTTTTTCAAATTTGTAATCCTTGATTCAGGGATCATTAAATATGACAGGCCACACTGAATCTTCCCCTGTTCTGAGAGCTACAAGACAAATTTTGAAATAACAGCAGCTACAACTGAGTAGGCTCTGTAATCTACTCTGAATTTTTAATTTCTCTTCAGCTGGTTTTTCAGTCATATGGTTGAAGCCATTGCCACATAAATTGATGCTCATCACTTAGTTTAAATAAACTAAGGAACATTATCGTGTGATTACAATTGTCTTTTATTCTGTTAATTCTAGTTGCTCATGTCTCCTGTCTTTAGGCGGTCTGTACATCGACAGTGCCTTTTACCAACCACAGACCATAGCCACACCTATCATCATCCACCTGGGCCCTCAGGATCTTTTCTGACCCTGTGGATGTACCGAGTCCAGCCTCGGCAACAGTCTTGACCTCCTGTTTAATCCCTCACCCTTATTAAACTCTGTCAGCATCTCTCAATTACTGCGGCGCTGCTTTCCCAGGTGTATCCCTCCACACAAGACACGGCAGCAATATTGAAAGCAATATGGAGGAGAAAACACCTCAGGCGACACTCTGTCAAGTCCAGGTCGGATTTTAGTGAAGAAGAGGCCGCAGCCGAGACTTCTTTTTTGACCCACCTCACTCAGAAAATGTCAACAATGTCACAAAGCAATACTTCTTCTGCCTTTGGGAATTTCAATGTGATCCAAGGCAACTTGACTGGTGTCTGGAAACATTTTTTCACACAGGCTGCGGAGTTCAAACCATCAGCACCTGCACATTTGCAACAGTGTGACCTGCTGAATGTCGATACAATATTTACTATGTGTATATATGGATGTATGTGAGCTTTCAATATATAAATATCTATAAATATATAAGAATATGTTAATATGTTTGAATATGTAAAGCCCGTTAAGGGTAAAGAATCATATTTATAATATATATCAGAATGTAAATAGTGACTGAAGTAGCTTTGCATTTAAGGCACTCTCAGATATGTTATCTATAAATATTAAGAGTTGAATACATTTTACAAATTGTCTATTACACTGTACTGGTATGTTGATGGTATATAATCCCTATTTAAACATGATTACACATAAAATAGTAAATTCCATTTCAACCCACCAAGATAAATATCCCCCACAGTTTGTCAGTACCACATTTTAAAGTTTTACTCTACAACTGAAAAGCTCTTAAACTAAAGTTTGTATCGGTTGTAAACTTGCCTGCTGTTAAGGATCTGCTGGTTTTTTGGTTTCCATGAATGATTCTAAAGCTGGCATTTGCGGCACCTACAAGGGGTCACAGGACATATCTTAGGGATCCCAAGGTGATTGGCAGAAACAAAAACAAAATGTTATTTATGGAGGAGTCAACTTGTCATGAAAGGTCGCAAGTAAACTTTTCTTCTTTTGTGATGATTTTCAGATCAAAAGCTGGTTTAAATGATTTTCAATGATTCTCAAACTAAGATGAAACATATTGGAAATTTGTCATTGTCTATGTTCATCAAGAACACAATGTTTCTCATTTCTTGATAGAAGCCTTGCTCATTTATTTTTTTACTTTGGGATGCAAATACATAACCCTAACCCAAAGGACACATATTTTCTTTTTGTAAATAGTAAAGAGAATACATCGAGAAACTTTTAATTTATGTCTATTTTGGGCTAATCCAATCCATTATATGACAAGTCAAGAAACTTCTTTACATTGATGAAAAAACACGGAAATGCAACGCAGCTCTGTTTATCGTGTGCAACTTTGGCTACAACAGTCTACAGCTCCCTGGGAGTTTAAAGGAGCAGTTATCTCCAAATAAACTGGATGCAAAATCAGTTTACAAATCTATATCATCACTTTTAACACCACATTCCTCATTGATGTGCATATTTAAATTCTAGTCTTGGCCTGTGGTCTCTAATCCCCCAAGACATTTCTCAGCAGTGCTAATGAAGGTATTAACAGTTTTAGATGGAAAGCTTGTAAGAATGAGAGGATAACATAATTAGACAACAAATTTTAGCTGCTTTTCCTCTACAGACATTTACCTTATACTGAGATACATTAGAGGAGGGTAGTTCATACTTATTAAGTGTGCTCTCATATTCATGAACTACAGCAACTATGGTGCTTTGCAAGCACACTTAGAGTACAGTTATTTTAATGTGAGCTGTAATTGAATGGCAACTGAATTATAATTTTATTTTTGTTAAAGACACGAGGCTTTTACTGTTATAAATAAAAAGAGAAACTCATCTATTTTTTGAATATGGACGGAAAATCTCAGTATTGTGTTTCAGCCATTAAACCAACTGAAGAAAGAAAACCTCCATATAAAAAAAATACAGGACGCAACAGATGCTAAAAGAACAGAGTGCAGGCCTTTTCCCAGTTGTTGATGATATTGCTTTAAATGAGTGAACCCTTATTAAATATTCTTAAAGCCTGTTTGGGGGAAAAAAACACAAAACTTTCCCTCAGGATCAGTTATCAAAATTAATCTTAATTTTACAGAAATAGATTTTTTTTTAAAACTATCTTGTAAAATGAGCTCTGAAGCCAGCCCTATTAGCACACACTGTACAACACTACAGTGCCCCCTGACAGAAGCAGATTTCTACTGAGGAAAAAGATTTGATGAAAGCAACAATAAAGTTTTATGAAGCTGTACCGGATAAAGATGCTTTTGCCGTGTTCTTTCTGGCTGCAGCATGACTGGAAAGCACAGGTCTCTGAAGCAATATTCAACTCAGGAATGTTCAAAACCATAAAAACAAAATAAATATAAAAATCACAGGAATGCAAACTTGATCTGATTATATGACAGCAATGAAAAACAACGATCAACAAAGCCTCTGTGCTGATGATGGCTCAATGCTTTGACAGGCTGTGAGCACCATGGAGCATATTTATAATTTTTATCCTGTTCCGTTTAAATGTTGTTGGACATCTCTGGTAGAATGTGTAACCAAATGTATTACTTCTGTTGATGATTAAAAAGGCAAAAAATCACAAAGATTAAAAGCTTCAGAGAGCGTCAGGCGTTGGTTTAGATCAAGGATTAGTATGTTTTTGCCATTTCTTTTTATAAGAACTTTTTGGGAGGTGATTTTATGGTCCAAATGCTGTGTGTAAGCTTTTAACTTTGGTTTTTGAAACTGGACCTATCACAGTCAATTAATGGTTGTACTATTAAGTTGTAATCACAGTCTGATGTATGGAATCTAATGAATGACAAGAGCGCACCTGCAGATTAAATTTCTGTTTAAAATGATCTGCACAGAGACGCACTTAGATTTATTTTTGTGCTACGTTCTGCTCTCTTCTTCCTGGCAGACAGATCATGTGAATTCAAGAATTCAAGTGCTAAAGATGCATCAACAGGACACTGATTTAAAATCTGACAGCACAGTACGGGAATGGGAGGCAGCCTGACATTTTGCCTGGGAAGGATATCAAATGTTAAACAGATGCAGGTTTTATGAATAAAATCACAGATGAAAAAGTGAGTACATCACTTTATTGTTGTGGCTGAAAAAATGGGGACTAATTTTAATAGCGTGATCTGCAAAGTAACTCCTAACAGCAGCTTTTAAAAACACAGAGTGAAATTAAAGTAAAATATTTGCCCCAGAAATTAATTAGAATTATAAAGTGAAGGATAAAGTAAAATGAAAATATTGGAGTAAGGTACATTTGCTGAAGTACATCAAAATTCAAAACTGCCATAAAGCTGCATAGCTTAACATTGTCTTACATCGTGGCAAAACACAGCCAGAGATATTTAACAACTACCTTAGAGAAATATCTGCAAACATTCAAATCTTTTTAATATCTCATGGTCTTGTACGAATCACCATTTTAATGTCGGAAGGAGGTTACCACAAATCATTTACTAGAAATGCCTGAAATAAGCAGGGGATCCTCACTTTAGCCAAAGCCCATGTTCAGGGTTATCATGTCCAAATGTCATTGATTAGTTATTTAATTTGAAGCCCATACCATCTCTGCAATCACATAACTGTCTTTTTGTCCAATAACTTGAACATCTGCATGTTTAACACATGTTGAATCCTTCCTATCTCTAAAATCCTTCCAATATCATGGCAATATCACACTACATTTATCCTTTCTTCACTCTTCTTCAAAAACAAGTTCTGTCTTAAATCTTAACTTACTCACACTAGCTTTGGTTTCACTCGACAGTGTTGTTACTGAACTTCTATACTAATAATTCTGTGCAGCTTCAGCAGCTTTCTGATGTGTCTGGCTCTGAGTTTAGCTCTGGCAACGAAAACAAGAACCTTGTCTCTACTGTGTGAAATCAGAAATGCTTTTAAGATTTGTAGCAGTCATGCAAAACTTGGAAATAAAAACTATATGTGTAACAGGAATAGAAGCATCATGAAAGAACTTTGAAAAATGTGAGTGGTGTTTGTTCCTAAGCTCCTCTTCATCAGGCCAGTTTTTCCTCCAGTGACACGCAGGCTGCTGCTGCTGCTGTGGAGCAAATTAGCTCTAAATCTGAGGGAACAAAGAGATTGTAAAAGGGAATCATACAGCAGAAACTCCATCAGTTACAGTGTTGATGTTTCTCCCTGTTGGTTCGTGGCTGAAATAGTCATTGGCATCTATAAAATAAACTCTCACTTCAGCAGCCACTTGTCTGGTCTGATTATTCCATTTTCTTTTCTGAGAAACACAACACTTAAGTATGACTGGATGATGGTTGTTCGGGTCCAGTTAAAGGTCAAATAAATGTTGGCAAAAAACAAATTTCTCACTGTGAAGGGCAGCAAAGTCCTGGCTTGTGTGACACAATATGATAAAAAGATCTAAAGTCTTCATACCTTTCAGTTACTTTAGATGAATAAGCCTGGTGTAATTAGAAGAATGTGTGACCAGTTTTCATTTGAAGCAAAATTTATCTAAAATAAAACTAAACTTTTTAAAGGTTGACTGACCAAATTATTCTTTTTAATCAGTATGATTCATTAGGCAAGTTCACTCTTGAAATGCAAACAGTAGTTAGTAAATTTTGTGTCATCAAAATTTTGTGTTACTGGGTCCTGCAGCAATTTAGAGAAAAAGTTGGAAAAATTCTCTTGAAAAGTTTGAAAAAGGCTCAGTTGTTCACAAAGGGCAGAGAGGTTCAACACTTTCTGAATGTATGAATAATATTACTGCATGAGCTTTTATACATGTTGTTAAAGCTATTGTCTGATCTATCTACATATTCTGTTTTCATTTATGTTTTAGACTGTGTCTCAACATAAATAGAATTAAGGTTGTATAATGTATTTCTTGGTTGGTGATCCTTCCATTGACTTTTTAGTATTTGGCTCACAGTACCTGATGGGTTACAAAATTTGGCGTAACCCCAGGATCAGTATCTCCTGAATGTTGCTGTAGCCTGTTTTCTGTCTTTGTGTTGAGCTAAACTTCAGATGAGCATCATGATTCAAATAGCTTAAAGCAAGAGAGCAAATAAAAACTTTTCCAAAATGTTGAACTTCTCCTTTAACATGATAGTTTTTGTTAAACAAATTAAATTGCAGTACTTAAACACAAATGGCTGCTATCCTTGCCATGCTAACCAGTATATTGTGTTGAAATGCAGAGTCACACATATCAAACTGAACGTGACTGGAGCATTTGGACAGTGTAAACACAGTGTAATATATTGCTATTAACATCAAGTATTGGCAGACTGGAGTCCACTTTCTAAATCCCTTGTCATCAGTAAAAAGGCTCTGATGTTGAGTCACAATGAAAGTGAAATGATCCTTCATAACAAACAAAACTGATAAAAGAATTCTTTGTTTGCAGCAGTTTCTAAATCCCATATTTCAAGCAGCATCTTCTTGATCCTGTGGTTGTTCTGACCTTGTCCTAATGTCACAGACAACTGAAGTTCTTCCTCTCTGTTGGGGGAGTTGTTCTTCTGTTTTGGAAAAGTAAGGCATTATGAAGCCTCCACTTTAGATAAGGTAAGGATGTCTTGTGTTTGTTTTTTGAAAGGGAGAAACATGCAAGTGTCGACTGTACAAGTGCGAGTATCAGATGGAGGTCCAGATCCTGCTGGTATTTTTAGCGATGAGCGAGAAGCCAGAAGGTGTTGGATTACGAAACATGGGCACATGCCGCCCTCACTGATGGCAGTTTGTCATCTTATACCAGCACTCAGGTCCACAATGAAATGCAGCGTAGATGCACTTCTCATATCGACGGACACCTCTGACATCAACTGAGGGGATGAAGGACATTCAAACTGAACAGATGGAGAACTAGGAGGAGAACATGTTAAAAATGAAACAGGTTACATTTAGCATTCATATTTGTTTTTTCTTACTGTTGTTAAGCTTAGTGTGCACTGCATAATTGTGGGTAGCACTTTTTTTGTTAAGTTGTGTGGTAGCTTTTTAGTCTGTAACCAAACGTGTAAAACACATCATGATTTAGTGGTGGGGAAACATAGAATGGTTCCTGCCATAATCTCACTGTGATTATCTATTGATACAGAAAGCTCCAGGGTTCAGCTTACATCAAAACCTTCTCTATGCTAATGCTATTTGTCATTATTTGTACTGACAAGTCTGCACTGTGCGACTTCAGGTTTTCCTTTGCCTGCAACTGGCTCTGAATTTGTGACTCCTTTCAATGGAGGAAAATAAAAACACCTCCATAGCATGAAAAAATTGCACAGGAACAAGTCAGTAAAGTCGAGATCTGACAATATATTAGGACATAAAAACAGATTTCTGAGTGGAGGGGGACTTAAAAAAAAATTTCCATTCTAAATATTAGACAAAAACATATAAATATGAATTTATTTACTACTGCCATTGTTATTAAAACAATGACATGTCTTTGCACAGTTTCCCTTATTTGCCTTAATGTTACCCTATTCTGACATGATGTTTTCTATTTTTTGTCAGTAACTTTGTTTTGGCTGTTTAGGTGATCAGATTAAACTTTATCTTCTTTTTCATCATCACCGACTGGAACACAAAGTTTTTTTTACATTTATCATTTACTGCAAATGACCTAAAACGCCTAAAGACATTTCTTTAATGTTTACTGTTTCTGTTTGAAGAACAAGACGCATTTTCTCTCTAAAAATGTAAATGTTTTTTTCCAATATTTTGGTCAAAATTTGAAAATAAGGCATGTAAAAAGACTTATTTTTCTCTTTTTCATTCGTTTAAGTATTTAAATAATAGAAAGCCATGCTTTTTTATTTTGAGTTTTACTTGTAGTGAGATATCTTATACTGAAGATAAAAATATGCAGACCAGAGAAGTTACAAAAGAAGTACTGATGAACTAAGAGGCACCTTTACATTACTGTGGCAGGAAAAATGCTTGATAAAGTTCAGGCACATATTAAATTGTGCAGATCAGAGCACTGTACTGATGCAGTAGAAAATACTTTGGGATCAGCCTGTGTGAAGACAACAGTCAGGTCTCTGGTAAGAACAGAGGTTTTTCGGGGCTTTAACAGTTTGTTATTCTCTCACTGCAGAGCTGCAGGAAACTGATCCTCTCATCCTTCCCGCCAGCTGAGCTTTAACAAATCTGCGAATCAAGGTCTGATAATGCAGACTGATGTTAAGTTTTAGAGTGTGACCACAGCACTCTCTGCTGGTGGAGTTTACTTGTTTCACTCATCATTTCTCTGCAAGGCCAATGGTTTTCTTTCATTTTTGCAGATATGCAGGTCATTATGACAGGACTGTGTGTCAGCATCAGTGTTTTGGGGCGCAAGGCTAAACAGTTTAAGAGACCTTTAAGAGGTTGTTGTGTGCTCAGGAAAACTTACAAGTACAAGCTTCAGTTTTTACTCTTCCTCAATTCTTCTTCAAGCCCTACCTGTTAATTTCTAAAAAATGAAAAATTCTTTATCTTTCCTGTATCTGCTCTTTCTCCTCTATAACCCTCTTTTACTTTCCCATATTTTATTAGGACGTTTTTTACTTAAGGTGAAGCAAGCAAAGCAGGCACAGTAATTAATAGAAATGAACTAACTTTATATTGGGAAGAAAAAACAGAGGGAAATCAAAAAAAGTCAAGAGAATGATACATAGAAGAAACGCTGAAAAGGAAAGTGTTTGGAGGAGAGAAGTAAAAGTTGGGAAGACACAAGAGAGAAATAGCATTGGAAGAAAATCGAGACAAGGAATGAAAAATTGAGAATTGAGGAAGACAAGTTGGTAAAAAAAGGAAGGAAAACAGAATGAGATCAAGATGCCATAAAATAAAAAAGGAAAAACAAAAGAAAGGAAAACAGAGTGGAAGACAAAAGGAAAAGTAAAAAAACTGTAAAAAAGAAATAAGATGAAAGAAATGTGGGATGAGAGAAAAAAATAAATTGGTGGTATGAAAAGTAAGACTGATATCAAGCATATCACTTTTGATATTTGGAAAAGAAACTGACCATCATTTCACAGATGTTAAATTAGACCCTTAGATGGCAGCAAACGTCTCTGACAGTGTGTCTGAACCAAGATCAGCTGCAGCAGAAACACTGGCTGCTTTGTCTCTTTTAAGACTGAAATGAACAAAACACCTTATTGTCTGCCAAATATCTGACTTCATGCAGGCTGTTATCACACGGTGTTTTCAGTTTATTTTGATCACAGCCTCAGTGACTCACTGAACTCTTCAGGCTGCTCTGCACAGACTTTTAAAGAGGTACCGTGTGTTTTAACCATGTGAAGTAAACAAAATCTCCGCGTGTTCATCACGAGGAAGCTCTGAGGCTTGCTCAGACCAAAAGAATTAAACATCAAGTTTCTCTCATCCTGCAAAATCAATGTTAAATTTTCCAATGATATAGAGACTGCTAGTTTGATCACTGAAAATGAAACACAGTATGTAACTTGTATTACTTAGTAATGACAGTTATTGCTAGTAATGAAAGTTATTGCTAGAGTGATGTGTCTTTCTCTCTCTCTTAGGTGAATACAAGTTGTCATCTTCAGCGTGGAGGACCAGGGGCCTTTGTGGACGTACAGAAATGCTCCACACCATCTACTGTAGCATAGCTTTGTCAATGTAATCCTGGTGTAATGAGGTGTGCACCACACGCTTTCTGCTTTATTTTTGATTGCTGGTGAAGTTGTAAAGAGCTTTGTTGATAATGTTGCATTTATATGACAGTAACCTCAAACACAAAGGGGATATTTTAAAATGAACAGTACACAAAACTTAATGACTAATCCCAGATCTTGTTTAATTGTATAAACATCTGTCATTGCAGAGACTAATATAAAAAAGATCACCTGAACTGTTGTACTTTTTTAGCACAGTGGCCAGACAAGATGTAGATAATTATAACACATAAAAATGACTACACAGAATAAACATCTGGAGATTTTTAGTTTTAAACAGCTGCTGCTGAGATCTTGCACACTAAGGGCTCTAATTTCGTGGCGCAGCGCCAGGTGGCGCAGGGTGGCGGAGCCTGGCGCAACTGGCTCATTGGTAATTTCGTGCCGCGCACCACAGTGCGCAGCGTATTTGACAATTTGGTAGACCAGGGTGCGCCTAGATGGGCGTGGCAGCGCACCAGGGGGAGTTGTCCACAGATTCAGCTTGGCGCATTGACAATTTCGTGACAAAACAG